>OU426943.1:600000-1127621 GCA_911387795.2 Apamea monoglypha
AAACACTAAGTGACAACTAAATTAATACAAGAACGTTGGTCGATTTTCAAATTTCGGCGATGAGTCGAGCGTTGAAAATCCAAAAGCTCGCTTTTATAAATTAGGCATTCAATCAGGTGTCGCATAGTATGACTGAAGACGTATTAGTCATACGACACTAAGTGAAAATGAAGGAGCTTATTTCCTATTTTATTTCTAATCGTACAATCTTAGTTTTTTTCTAAAACATCGTTACCGCTTACCATGTGGAAGTACCAGGCGTCCATAACTACGAAACAGTTGTGAACTTATCAGAGTTCTTGTCTGTTGATATTTCATGGTCTAACGGGTCCGTGGGGGTGATGTCCCTGCATTTAGTAGGGCTCCTAGCATATGGCGTGGCTGTTTGGCGTTAGGTTAGAATTTTTGAGTCGATTACACTGCATAACTTTAGTCTTCGTCGTCAAAATTCGTCACTAAACTGACAGAAAACTGCCTTTTAGTTCATATTTTTTTAGCCGGTAGGGGCGCTGCAATAGATCTAAAAAAAAAACAACTGCCAACATAATTTTCCTCCGATCTAACAGACAGCGTACCTTTTTCAAATCATCTACCAATAATTTCAGCAAATCAATATTAAATAAACCACAGCGAACGAAACATTACTTTCTCATCTATTTCTTTTTGAAATAAGAACAAGACAGACTCTAGAGTAATTTCCCGAACGTCCGAAGGATACCATTACTGGTCACTTTTTTTTTAAAGCCATAGAGTATCTTTTTTTTATTTTAAAAGATATCCTTGGAAGGCAATGGTATAAAAAGTGGTGCGGCCTACGTGTAATGGCCCTTCGGTTTGTCTGTATGTGTATGTATAGCTCGAAACTAGCGTTTGAACGTGGCTTTGCCCGCATTTGTATTTCTTGGACCAGTGATCAAAATTTTATTTAAAACTGACAGATTTTATACTCCTTGCGATGTATTCCTTCATTACTGAGGGTCGTGGTCTTAACGTGAAGTTTAAACTAATGCTTGCTAAAACCTTATGTTACAACGAGATTCATGCTTTTTACAATTCGTTTCCTTAGAAACATGAAAGAATGTCTGGTATGTCTCACTTCCCTCTTTATCTTTGTCAAACGTAAACACAAGTTCAAGTACTGCTCCCAGAAGCATTTAAAAAACTTGAGGTATCCGTTAAAGATCTAAGTTACGATAAGACGCTAGCGTTGTCTTTGAAAAGAGGGCTGTGTTAACTTGTGTCCTTTCTTTTTGACCCTTTACGAGTTAAAGATTTTTACAGACGCTGGGTCAAACTTCCCGAAACTGTCAAATTTTCTCAATCGACCTTGAACCCTAATGCTTCAGCGATAAAGTTGAAAGTCTATTTAATAAATTTGACAGATTGTAGTAGCTTGATGGCGTCTGTACCTCAAAATTATGGAGGCCGTAGAACGCCACGTGTATCCTGCAGCCTAATTACGTAACACAGTATCAATCAAAATCTGAATCATTTTGAAAGTTAGCAAATCCATTGCTTCACACGTTCGAAAAATTTGGCTGCTCATCAACGTAAATCACGCCATGAATATTGTATAACTGTCAAAATGAAACCTATTGATACTGAAAAACATTTGAACAACGAGAGATTTTATGCCGCAGAGACAGGGGAGTCGTTATTAGACCGTCGAAATCGAAAGCCTGAGACGTGCCTTCAGAAAAGCGAAATTATAAAGAACTTTAGATACCTACGAGTAATAACTTATTCATTCCTTATCCCGGAGTTTCCGGGCTTATTACCAAGGTCGATGTCAGGAAGCGCTTGTCAAGAGTGTCCTTCGCTCATGAATGATTATGGCAAAACCGGTACCTATTAGCAAGAAAACCTCCACGGACAGCACTTGAAGACATCCGGCGATCTCTGGACGAACAACGTTGCTACCAACACCACGACAGTAATCTCGCTGAGGAATTTATCTGCTACGAAGTATAACATCTTTACCAAGAAAGGCACAAGTACTTCATCCATTATAGTTTTTGTCCCTCATGTACTCAAAAGACACTTGAGACACCCATGCAAACTCATTTACCCGGAATTTTAACCGACCAACATCATTCTCCTGCCCTTATCCTAATTTATTTGACTTCGGCGCAACATGTCTTCTTTCACACATCTCAATCAGTCGTCATCTCAGTAGTCACCTCCTTTCTAGCCTACTTTGGTCAACCCCTAGATAACCCCACAAGATCCCTTGGAATCTTGGAATTTAGTATAGAAAAGGTGTGTCTATGTGTGCGTGGGTGTTCAGCTGAGTATATGGAGTCAACTTTATGTATGGTATGCTACCCTTCCTTGGAATAATAGCTGTTACGCACGTCTCTGTAGTCACGATCCATCTTCACGCTATTCCGGCACGGTGGTCGGCAATTTAGACGGTATTATTACTGGTTCTATTTCTATGTTGTACTTATTTTCCTGTCTTAGAAGAAATGGCTGATGTTTTTCTTTATGTGCGAGAACGTTTTTAAACGGACGTCTTATTTTTTTTATCATGGACCATTTAAAAGTGCGATAGACTTGGAAAGCCTCGAGATGAATAGAGGATTTTCTTGTTCTTTATTTGCTTTTCTGAAATTTGACCATAGACTAATTTATAGAGCAGTAGAGTTAGTAAACTCTGAGATTGATCTCAAAATAAAATATTTTACTTCACGAACCTACATGGGCGCTTATGAAACGTCAGAAGTCATAGTAGAGTCCTAGGATGATGTCATAACTAAAACGATCTCTTAGCTTTAAACGCGATATGGAAAGGTCTGCGAGAGACCCTCTATCTGAAACATGCTCTCGGTGAAAACTCTTAAATAATGTTATAATCACCTGATTGTCAAATAGGCTGGTGATTGCAGAATGTATTTTTAATCTCAAAAAAATGTCAAAATCCCTTAAGAAGTCCTTTAAGAGATTTCAAGCCTAGTTTTCCCCCTTCTTAAAGCTATTTTCGTCTCCAACAGTCACTGGGTCAGTAAGCCGGTTAACTACAACTAAAACGTACTAAAAAGGATTGCTTTTTATACGCTGCACCGAAAATGGAAGCGTGACAATGGGAGGAAGTGCTGAGCGGATGTAACGGTTGGGATGCGTCGAAAATAAAAGTTTTGATTGAAAGCGAGAGGTATTTACACTTTTTACCGTTTGAAGAGAGTAAGGACGATTTGGAGATAGTAGAAAAATGTCTGTTGCGATTGGTTGAGATAAACAATGACATGAGATTTGAAACTAGGTTAAATTTGGATGGATGAATAAAGTGCTTCCAGAATTCGGGAAAATACGTATATTTAGCAGCTGTGGCAATGTATCATTATTTTTTTCTTAGATAAATGTGCATGCCTAAAAATGTATGAACTATTTGAAGTAATTTATGAAGTATTATTCTGTAATTTAACTGTATTTGCCATCCAGTTACAAAAGTACATATTCCTTTTATTTATTCTTTATCATAATTACAAGTAATCTTCTACTTTGGTACTTACACGTGTAATAAAAAAAATCCGACGAATCCCTATTTTTTTTTTATTCTATCTGTCGGAGTTAGGTGCTTGACCCCATAAAAAGAAATCAAAAAGTACTAAAGCAAGCAGGTTGTCTAACGAATCGTATTCAAAACTCCCGATGCACCGACAAGTAGAATGTTGATAGACCAGTCCCGAAACTAGTTTCATTAGAAATTCAATGTGGACTATCTCTTCTATAAAACCGGTTTTCAAAAAATCGTCTATGAAGCCTCTTATGTGTGGTACGGGCACTTAAATTATACTTTTTTTTTAGATTAGAGGTGGGATACGGGCACATTGTTGTCTGGCCATAGACAACCGCAGCAGTAAAATATCTTTGTCTATGATGCGTTGTTGGTGTGCTTATGATTTTTTTTTGTTTTGTTTTGAATTTTCATGTGTAGGGTTTAGAGGCAGGAAAGTTAAATGAAATTATGATTGTTTTGGTTTGGTCTGGCATCTAAAATCTCAGAAAGTAATTGACCATCGTATCAACGTTTTTTTATGCTCTAGATAACAACTACACAGATCAACTCGATTTATTTTAGTAAGTACATTTTTTATCAAAATGACCTACTTATCGCTAGTGTTCTCCTACTTGTTAATTAATGCCAATTGTTATTAACTGCCGCTTCATTCATAAATTCCGGGTAGCCTATCTTGTTTTGCAATTATGCAGTTACTGATTATAAAACTTGGTGCCTACTTACGCCACAAAAGATAAAAAAGATAAATAACGTTTTTTTGACGCAATTTTTACGAAGGTTACAAAAAAATAATCGTGCTTTTTCTTATCTTGAATTAAAAATTGTCGTTTTCACCACTTCACCCAATGTCCCAATTTCGATTTCACGATAACATCAAACTACAAAGTTAACATCACCCCTTTCCGGTTACCTTAGACTGTAATTTTACGATTTCCGCGGGCCATAGTAATCGCTAGCATGTTTCCTTAGGCTGGGATAGATCACTAGTTCACTGGGGCGTAATAAATCAGTTGGTTTATAAACATTCTGCATAAATAGAGCACAGGAAACGGCTCAAAGATATGCAGCAGCAGTCAATAAAATGATTCAATGGCGACGATCGTTGACATTCAACGCGTTTCCCGCCAATCCTGATATCTCCATTCCTTTCTTACGCGCTAAACTCAATAAGAGAGAGCGAGATGGCTATACAAACATAAGCTAGAATTATCGGTTATTGCTAACATCCTATTTGCAGATAAAAAATTATTTTGTAATGAATGTTTATTTTTTAATGATAGAACTAAGATGTTCGGTTGAGGTGGTCGTTAATTGAGACGAAAATAACAGCTTCGGAACGTATTTTTTTTAGGCAAAGGTCAAATAACTTTTAGGCAGATTCAAATCGAGTTGGTATCTGTTTAAACTTGTAGATTCGTCAATCCAAAATCAGTATCGAAAACTTTGTTGCCTATATTCTATGCAAGTTGTCGTCAACAGCTGACGGTTACATTACAACGGGAATTTGAAATGTAAATCCTAAGATCATGTCATCATGAGCTCTAGTGCTTGGTAATCGGAAATTACGTCATGAATAACGAACTTATAAGCTCCTTGAATGACAAGTGAGTATGAAAACTTGATGTAGTAACCGGTAAGTTAGCATGTTATTACAAGACTGTTCAATGTTCTAATTTGGTAATCTAATTGCTAACAAAAATAGTAGGTATGATCATTAAGTAAAACTTAGCGTTTCTAAAACATTTTCTCGGACAAATTGCTTGGAAAACTTAAAATAACTCAGTAAAATGAAAAAAAAATCACTTCATCTTCTATCATCCAAAAAACCTAATAGAAATGAAAATTTCCCTTTCACTGACCACTTTCGCGCCATCCTGCAACCATGGAGTCGTGTCTTCAAAAGAGGTTGTTCACCTAGTCTATGCTTCAAGGCTAATGCCAAAAAAGATGAGGTCATTATTTGAAGTTTTTTTTTTGCATATTATTATTATGTCGAACATGTGTAGGTAAGTAGGAAGGTATGTAACGTTTGATAAGCCATGTTAAAGTTAAGGAAAAATAAACTAGGCTGTTTGCGTTGATGCCTGTGCTTTATTAAGTCAGGGGAAACATGGCCCATCATTGGCCATTGTGTACACACCGGAGCTATGAAAAAAAAAAACTTGTTTTGGGCCTATACTATAACCTGTTACTGTCATTCATTTCGTAAAAATAAAAGATGGTAAATAGCTAAAAGCATTTTATTGCGCAGAAGCTTAAATTTCTTTGAAAGATACAGTGTACTATGTAATACCTATGTTTTAAGACCATGACGATTCTTTAGCACTTTAGCACTTAGCTAACTGGCCAATACCTACCTATTTTCGCGACGACAGGAGACCATGAGCTATAGCTATACAATATATTCTCGCATAGCTTAAACTAGTATTCAAAATCCGACCCACACGATCGTCGGCCGATCTTTTAACCGCTGAACCAATGAGGCTGTTTATTTTCGTAAAGTTGCCAACCTGTATTTCTGACGTATTCCCTTCCGACATAATTTTACATTGAGCATTGTAGGTTACAATACTTGACATAAAACATCACGGCTCCATTCCCCGTACGGTAAGCAGATGCACCAATAGATAGAAGATACATCCACAAGGTAGTAAGTAAATGGGTCATAATATAGCTAACTTAAGAATTCGCAAGATGGCACAAAATATTAACGATTCTTTATACACAACGTAACCGGTCAATTTAGCGATTCTTGGGGTAGACCTATGACCAGCTGTGGACGTCTTCCGGCCGAAATGATGATGTTGAATGTGAATCTAACAGACGAAGGACGCTCACAGGCGCGGCGCGACGGTGCGACGCGGTTCTGGTAGAACAATTTCCAAGTTTTCATAGAAATAGACGCGGGTCGCGGCGCGCCTGTCTGCGGGAGACTTTACTGATGTCTTTGCGACGGGCAACGAATTTCAGTGTATTAGAAATTTTTAGTTATTGTAGAGTACAGTATAGAAATTGCTCTACTCGAGTCGCGTCGCACCTGTAACACTTCAGATGTCGCTAATGCGTTGTCTATGAAATAAAGATAAATGATTTTATTTCTGTAAGTTGGTTTGTACAAACACTATTACACGTAAATCATAATTTTAAAAACTAGATGAGGTCGGCGTTTCCTATCTGACTACTCTGAGAAGAAAGGCCGAAACAAACTCAGAGGTCACAGTCTCTTTAAGTTTTATTTCATGTGCCAGTAATGTCACCATAGCCTCCAAAGGCCACAGCAACGCTGCTTGACGTCTTGCGACGTGGTAGTACTCTATTCAAATTTAGGTTTCAAATCTTAGAGCATTTATATGCACTAAGTTTCAAATTGATGTTATTTCAAGTTAAATAAATATCAACTTTATTTTATTGGTGATTAGGTTGATTTCAGAGTGACTGGTACTATTGAAAAAGTTATAAAAATGTTTGAAGTTGTAGCGTAAACTAAACTTTACTGTGTAGGAATTAAAGTATTTTTTCTATAAATGTCTTGTTTACATTTTTGGCAAATAAATCGCGAATGTAGATTACGTAATTTAATTTCAATAACTAAAGGCTTATTTATACACAAGACGTTTTTTTAGATAGCTTTTTCAAGGCAAAAAACGCGCCGTCGGAAAACGCGTTCCTAACAGACTTCAAAAAACGAAGGTTCTCAATTCGGTTCTTTTTTTAAATGTTTATTACCTCAGAAGAAAAACAGTACAAAAGTGAAAAATAACTTTAATCTCGAAAGTGTCCTTGGTTCCGCATTTTCGTTTTTTGACACACAAGTTCCGAAATTAAAGTTATTTTTTTGTTTTTTTTTAAAGCGCCGTTTCTCCATCTTAGACATCACAGAGCCTTCTTAGGAGGATCAGCACCTTAATTTCGTAACACACTATCAACCTCAATCATTTCAAAGGATATTACTAACCCATTGCTTCATATGTTCGTAAAACGTGTCTGCTCAACAGCGTAAATGACGCAATGAATGTTGTTGAACTGTCAAAATGAAACACATTGCTACTGATAGCTCTTCTTCTAGCATAGTCTAACTACTCTTAATATAGTTTATCACAGTTATTTCTAAAGCTTACAAAATCACACGGTACCTATAAAATAATATCTTGAACGTGGTAAGTAGATAAATATAATTATTACGTTGAACGTGGTACATAAGTCCTACCACTGCACTACTAATTAAAAACGCATAAGTTTGTGAGGATGGATGTTTGTTACTCTTTCACGCAAAAACTATTAAATGGATTTGGATGAAATTTGGCACAAAGATAGTTTATAACCTGGATTAACACATCGGATACTTTTTATCCCGATATTCCTACGGGGCGCTGCTAGTAGAGAAATAAAACAACGACCATGGGCTGGTTTATAACTGACAGTTATAGCCCAATATTTCACACGGCAGGACCTCTTCCTACCTATCGCTATAAACTAGAGTAAACCTCTATTGCCAAAAAACCTTTTCTTGAGATAACCCACCCGTTATCACAGGTTATAAAAATAATCTATGAAAGCCAGAGAAATTAGGTTTTGTTTTTCTAGCCGGCTTGTTTATGTTGTTAAAGGTTATCTAAGGCTAGTTACAGACAAAACAATAGACGTTTATTGTGTTAGGTTAGTTAATAAAACTATAACAGCATAGTTGTTGGTATTTCATTGAACAAATTATTCGACGATGAAGTAAACAAATGATTACGACTTCAAATACGAATGTTTTGATACGTAGCAGATGTTATTCTTGATAATCAAGAGAGAATTAGGTCACAATCAAGCTCTATTGTAGAAGTCTAACCAAAAACAATAGAAACTTACCCAGAGCACTGGCAGTTCACCTCACAATGTTGGCTGCTCTCTCCCCACATTTTCGCACAATAATATAACAGCACAGTTTCACAAATAGTACATAATTCAATCAGTCTTTGTAAAAAAAAGTTTTTATCACAGTATTTTTGGGAGTACACCTAGATCAGTGTCCGCTCACGACAGGCGCCAAGCGATGACTGACGAACGTAATGGGAGAGTTCCCGCGGGCGCGCGAAACGGCCGTTGGTGATACCACCCTCTATGTTTTTTATAGTAGGGTGGGGGATTTCTACTTTTATGGTAAATTTTAATGCAGAGTTTGGGGCTTTGTGTTTGACAAGATATTTATTAATTTATTAGCTATATACTCTGCGTTTGTTAGAGAGACTAAAAAGAAATATCTATGTCTTATAGTTGAAAACCTTCTTTACAAAATGGTTTAATTGATGGTGAAGTGAAATCCACATCGAATCTATCAGCTATTTTAGAAGTACTTACCGAATACGAAAAGAGAGTAATGGAATGGAATGTTAGTTACTCTTGAGAGGTTTTAAATAAAGTAGTTACATGGGTTCTATCTATTTTTTGTACTTTTTAAACTTTACTTGCTTGTTCGTTTTATTTCGGGGTGTAGGTTTGTAAATTTATGCCTATGAAATTTACACAACTTAACCTAAAACATAATATAGGAGAAGCTCAGTTGTGGTGATTATTTAATTTTAATTAAAAGCTTATCAGATTATTTACCTAAACCTGAATTCCTTCAATAAACTGATTACTGACTGTAGTTTACTTTTCATAATATTACGAGCTTGACTCAGCTTGAGCTGAGTACCTGTATTTAACATGGAGCGACTGCCTATCTGACCTCCACAACCCAGTTACTGGGTATATACGAAATCTCTTGGTAAGAGTGGTTGTTAGACTTTCGGGCTTCTGACGACCCGTAACGACTGTCATAGATCTGGATGGCTTAACGTGCTTTCCGAGGCACAGTGGGGTCTTCCACGGACCAACCGCGGCCAGCGTAGCTTAACCTGATCGATCAACCAGTGCGGCTGTTATTATTTAGCCACGGGCCCCTGGTAAGCATTGGTTGTGATTTAAAAATTCGTTTTCAAAGTCACTAACCACAAGTCAACCAACAAGTCTACCAACCAATGTGTCTTTTTGTAGTTTTAACGAATTTGTTGAAAGTATCTGATTCGATCAAATTAATAAAAAAACACTTAAGTCCGAAGGCATGCGGTACTCCAAATATATATAATTGTAATGATCATGTGCGTAATTTAACATAGCATTTGGTTAAACTTTTTTTCTTTTGGAAAATCTGAAAAAAAAAAAATGAAATGATATTTAAGTTTACTAGTTGATCAAGTAGTATAGTCTATATTCATTATTGATATTTATTTTAAAAAAACAATTACAGTACTATCCTGAATAATTAACGAATATATTTTTCAAATTAAAAAAGCCTATTTCAGGCCATAACCTCAAATCAGCTGTTATTTTTTCTATTCCGGGTTTTTGCAAAATTGGTATAATTTTGAATTTTAGAAGTTGGCAACTGGAACGAACAACCCGTCTGAGTACATACGTCCTAACTAGATCGAGGATATTAACATAATTTATTTCAATTTCAACCTTATAGTCATGGCCCTAGAGCATACTTCACTTCAGCCTCAGCCTTGAATGGAATGCCATACAAAAATCATATGGGAAAAGGATCCTGTTCTTACACATACAAAAAACTGCTTACATACAATAGTAGACCTTAAATGATGGTTTTAAGGTTTAAAATCAAGAAACGCGTAATGAGAATCCAGTATCTCACACTAACACATTGATATAATTCAAAGTAACAATCATATGATCGCATTCTGGAATACACAAACGAATTAAAACTTACTAACCCACTGTATTAAGTTGAAAATTCACTGACTTTTGCTTCATAACCTTACTTAAAAGCGCGCCAACTTTTATTTGCAATTGGAAAATAAGGGATGAGGTAGAATTTGTATTAGTTATCGACTTTTCAACCGCAAATATAACTTTGCGTCTCCTGATATCCTTAAATTCTTCAGCAATCATATGGTAGAAGTTATGCTTTTGAAGTGGCGACAAAAAAACGAGGCGGTGTGACTTCTCAAGCCTCAAGTTCAATTCAAATATTGATTTGCAAATTAAAATACATTCGAAATTCAAATCGTCAGCTGTTTTTTATTTTCGCCATTTTGCGTGTCAATTTTTTTTTATCTGTCACTTTTTCTTGGCCACGATTTTTGAATCGAAGACGTTATGCTGTAATGCCAATGTTTTAATGTTGGTACCTTTGGAGCTTTTTACCGTAACATTAGCCGTTGGCATGTGGTTTGCCGATTCGTTCGCGCCAAAGTCGAGAAGAAATGGCTTACATCCTGGATTTTCTATGAGCTTCTATAAAGTGTACCTACAATGAAAATGGACAATAGGCTGAATTATGTTGTCATTGCTTTACCAAAAAAATATAGAGGAAAAAGCTACGTGACAGTGACTGGTGACATCAACATTGTAAAACAGGCCTGTCGGCCTCAATTTTACAATGGTAATAATATTTGTATTCAAATGTATAGTTTCTGCATTACATAACGACATGCCTAAAAAACATTATGGTTGGGAGATCCCAGGCAAGCATCTGGCTGGCTTTCATTTTTAGAGGCTAAAGTACCACGTTTGACATTAATAGGTATAACCTGTCAAAATTACGTCAGCATTTTACGAATAGGTAGCTCATGCTGTGTTCAAAATATTAGCCAGTCGGCTTCTTGTGAATCGTTTTTCGACTTGTTCTTATAAATATTGTTAAATAGCTGCCCAGACAGACGTCCTGTCCGAATTTCAATAATGCATACAAAAATCCCATAGAAAAAAAGACGTTCAGGTTATCCCGAATTTGTTAATTTTCCGGTAATCTTTTCCATGTTTTCTGTCCATAAAAACCTGAGTCGGTCTATTAGGAACATTTTAAAACAAAAAATAGACAAATTGGTCACGTCGTTCCTAAGTGATGCGCTTACCAACGAACGTTGTGTGAGTAGACCATTTCCAAAATGGCATCCGAATCACTTATCAACACAGAAATTAGCTAAATATCTTTAATGCATGTTTGAGAGAAAACATGCATTAAAGAATTGTCTTACTCGAGAATTAGGCAGGTATTTATAGAATTGGGCTTATAAGCGAATTGGTCGTATAATATAGAATTAGCCATTTTGAGAAGTTGGAATTCTGCGCCTAAATCGATTGGCTGTTGTGATTTCTGTCACAATAACAGCCATATCACAGTAGTCAACTTGAGTTTGACAGCCTGCTGGGTAATTGCGTAGGTAACATACAATAACTTTAATTTTGACAGTTCAACAATATTCATTGCGTTATTTACTTTGTTGAGCAGACACATTTTTCGAACATATGAAGCAATGGATTAGCAACATCCTGCAAAATAATTCATGCGTGTTACGTGATTACCCCGTAGTACAGACGCCAGCAGGTCAAGCTACCCGAAACTGTCAAATTTTCCCAATCAACCTTGAACCCAATGCTATAGCGATAAAGTGAAAAATCTAATAAAGAAATTTGACATATTGTAGTAGCTTGATGTGCTGGCGTCTGTACATACCTCCTCAATACTTTTTAAGTACGATTGAGGCAGCATTTTCTTCTAATAAAGCATGGAATTAGTATGTAATATAAAGTACAAGTTAAGCCTCATATTTTTTCAAACTTTCATCGTCCTATTACAAAACGAGTTCTCACTTTAGATCTAGCCTAGTCCTTCTAGCCATTTACTGTATTTTGAGCTTTATCCCGAAAAAAGCTCTTTATGCCAAATTTATGACTTAGACTCGGGTTTAAGTCATTTTTTATAATAAGAACTTAAACTTTGTCAGAATAGAGCTCGAAATTTAAAAAAATGGCTCATTGGTTTAATCCTGGGTCTAAAGATATAAACCTTGTTTTATAATAAGGCCGATTGTGCCAGCTTTATTGAATACTTGGTACTCAGTAAACTTTTTAAAGTCGATTGCCACAGACTCGATACTCCGTTGAGAAAAAGCCGCGAGTTTCCGCTGTCAGTTGCTCCGATTAAAACCTGAAACGTATCGTACGGCATAACTTGGGGAGGCCTATATTCAGCATACATTCCACTTCTTTACTCATTAATTCGATAGTTGCTCAGCTTTGACCTGGGCTGGGCTTTGACAGACATGACATTATACCGACATAGCTTGCAAAGTAAGCAAGCTGAAGTGGCAGTGGGCTGGCCATGTTTGTCGAAGGACTGATGGCCGGTGGAGCAGACGAGTCCAGGGGGTCTACTCCGAAGTGGTATCGGCCGAATGTTCGACCGTTTACTGCTACGAAGTTACTATTTGGTTCGGTCGGTCCCGATCGTACACTCCTACACTCTTTCGAATATTGACTATGGTTTCGACCCAACTGAGCCGATCCGAACTTTTTTCGCATTTTTCAATAATATTCGGTTCGGTCATATGTCGGTCTGATCCGATCATTCGCACTTTGCACTTCATAGTAGACCCCCTGGAGTGGAGACCGCGTATCGGCAAGCGTACTGTTGGACGACCCCCAGCTAGATGGACCGACGACCGGATGCGGAAGGCGGAGGACAGGGTGTTGTGGCGCAGCCTGGGAGAGGCCTATATCCAGCAGTGGACTGCGATAGGCTGAGTTGATTGAGAAATACGTATTACTGGGAAGTTTGTTGCGCTTACTTTGTCCTAGCTTTGTGACGGATGTGACGCGTGTTTCCCACCAACTAGTTATTTTTTTTTTGTTTCTGTGTTTGTATTATTGTTTGCCGCAAATAAACATATTTTCTTTGTAGTGGAGAAGGGCGGGCGTTCGGGACTGTCCTTTGTCACGTTCGACCTTCAAAAGTGCTTTTGAATTAAGTCCGCTCAATCATAGTAACAAAACAAGTTGCCACCCGCAATTCGTCTCTGTGTATGTTGTAGTTCATCATTTTTCCATTCAAATATCCAGGATGAAAGTAGCTGATGTCCTTCTCCAGTTCCCAGGCTGGGAGTACGCTGAGTTTTTTATTTTTTATTTTATTAAATAGGAACAACAAACAGCTACATTATGCAATATTATAAACAGAAAAAACATAAATTACTTATGTATTAATGTAACCCACAGCGCTGTTCACAGATTACCATTAATAAATAAAACCTTAGTCACTAGGAGGTGAACTGTTCATGCATGACAGTTACGCTAATTATAAAAACGATAAAATGAGAAAAAAAAACAAAACAGTATTTTTAAAACAACTACAACAAACAATTAATTCAAGAGCTCAAGTGTCTCATGCAAAAGGCTACGAAACCTTTTCAAAGAGCATGTAAATATATCTATGTGTTCGAATACTTCATTGTAGGTTGCTGTCATTCGCCGAACTGGCGTACGTAGACCAGTGTTAGATCGGCAGGTGCCTACTGCAAAGAGTTTGCCGGCACGCACCCGCCGTCTATGGACAGTTCTGGGGACTGCATAACACAATACATTGTTTAAATCAATACAGTCAAATTGCCATTAACAATGTTATACAATGTCATTGCTTCCAATGTTGAGAGTTGAATGTTTAAGTATATAATCTATATCTATCCTAATAATATAGCTGAAAAGTTTGTTTATTTGAACACGCTAATCTCAGGAACTACGAATCGGATTTGAAAAATTATTTTTGTATTTGATAGCCCAATTCTTGAGGAAGGCTATAGGCTATGTAACATCACGCCATGACCCTTAGGAGCCGAGCAAAACGAAAAAAGGTCAAAAAGAACGCTAAGCGAAGGCGAAGTAATAGCGCGGCCACGCGATGCGATGCGATGCGACGGGGTGGGTCGGTGGCGCAAGAAATTTCACGAGGAAAAAGTCGTGGTCAGAACCTAGTATATTAAATGGATGCTCTCGCCAATGACAGCCTGTAGATAATAAAAACCAGGGTACCCTAGGCTCAGAATAATTTCGGCTAAAAAAACCTTCAAATTTTTATTATCTCACTCCAGTCCGCCACGCTTCGTTCATTGACTTGATGAAACGTGAACGACTAATAAAACTACATTCATTTGCAATGTTAATTTGAATTGACCATCTATTACAGCTATGCTTGTATTATTAGACAATCTGGCACACACTAGTAACCGGTATCTCTTGGTCCACGGTAATAAGATACTTAACCATTTATTTAGTGCACACAAAAGCACAATTAAATTGTAACAAACTAGCTGCGCCCCGCGGTTTCGCCCGCATAAGTTTCGATCCCGTGGGAATATCGGGATAAAAAGTATCCTATATGTTAGTCCTGTTTCTAAACCATCTGTGTGCCAAATTTCATCCAAATCCGTTCAGTAGTTTTTGCGTGAAAGAGTAACAAACATCCATCCATCTATCCATACAAACTTTCACGTTTATAATAATTATTAGTAGGATTACTCGCATATACAGAGTGTGCCAGAAGTCGACGTCAAGCCGGAATAGAGTAATAGGCCAATTCATAATAGTTGCATTCCCAGTAATTTCCCACGAGACAGGCTCGACCTAGTGTGGAGTCCAAAAGTTAAAATATAAAATTATGTTTCCCTTGTAACAATAATTTTAGGAATAGTTTACATGTACTTAGTTATAAGGAAATGTAAGAACACTATTTGGTTAATAAACGATTCATTTAATTAAAAACGTTCAAAATCTAGTCGCAATCGGCAATCTATCTTAGCGACAATCAATGTAAAAAAATGTAGAGAAATTAGAGGTATTTTTTACAGATTCAGACTGAGATCAGAGTTTTTTTTACATTTCTATGGGTCGGACTGAGAGTGTGAACGTTCTAAAAATTACTAGAATGGCCCCTCTGAATCTGATGTCCATTGGCGGCAGAGACCACTTACCATAAGGTGTACTATCGGCTTGTTTGCTTAATGCTCATGCTGGAAATTATTGTTACCACGTTTTCCTCTTCCATTCTCCCCTGTCAACCGTCACGCTGTCATTCACTCCCTTCTCTTTCATATCATTCCTCACACAATCCATCCATCTTTTCTTCGGCCTTCCTCTCCCTCGCCATCCATCAACATGTATATTCATCACTCTTTTAGTCACACGCGTTTCGTCCCTTCTCATCACATGCACATACGAAGCCAAACGATTTCTTTTCAACTTTTCTGTCGCTGGCGCCACTTTCAAACTTCCTCTTATATACTCATTTCTTACTTTATCCACTCTCGTCACTCCACACATTCATCTCAACATTCTCATCTCCGCTGTATGCAATCTTTTTTCATTCTTCTTCTTCACAGCCCAGCATTCAGACCCATTAAGTAGGTACGACAGGCCTTATCACGGACTTATAAATTTTCCCCTTTAACTCGAGGGGCATCCGTGGGTCGCAAGTTGTTCCTGTGACCTGTCGCCATTTCATCCATCCTGAGTTGATCCGGTGCGTTACGTCTCGGTCTACTTCGCCATCTCCTTCGACAAGCGACCCGAGGTACCGAAACTCGGAGCAGATCGATAAGGGCGTCCCGGCGAGAGATATGGGACTAGGACTGGAGAGACCGCCAAAATCACAAAACAGATACTCGGTCCGACTTACTCTCAGGCCAACGGTCTCGAGTCTTTCCCAAATCCCACCACACCTCTAACTTACTCTGGACCTAAGTAAGTACGTCTACATGTGTCATAAATAATGTAAATGTTTGCATGCCGAATGGTAAAATATGACTGAACCTTGATAATAATTTATCATAACAACTATTGCGTACCCATTCGCAAAAAATAAAATTCTATACTATTCTTCACATGATCTGATCGAGATTATGTCTGGGCTTTAAAAGAGACTGTGACCTCTGAGTTTGTTTCGGCCTTTCTTCTCAGAGTAGTCAGATAGGAAACGCCGACCTCATCTAGCATTTTTTTTTTAATAATACGACATCTCAAAATTATTCCGATATCGTATTTACAGAATAAACAATTTTATTTAATTTCGTTGATGATTTTGGTTTACAATAGTGAAATCATGGCAGTCCAAGATATATTGGACGATCAGTTAGTTTGAGATAACAATGAACAATGTCAGGACAGGTGGAGTCAAATTACATAATCACGAAGTTGTACTCCGTGGAGACCTAAATGATAATCTAGTTACGAGTTTTGGTAGACGCCTGTCACGATTTGGTTTTGGTTGGAGTGTGATTGTTGAAAATCTCCATTCAACTGACCTGCCATTGGTTCTTCAATACAATCAATCAATCAAGTCAGCCTATCGCAGTCCACTTCTGGACTTAGGCCTCTCCCAGACTGCGCCAGAACACTCTGTCCTTCACCTTCCGCATCCGGTGTACCCCAGCCACCTTCTTTAGGTCGTCCGTCCATCTAGCTGGGGGGCGTCCCACACTACGCTTGCCGATACGCGGTCTCCACTCCAGGATTCGTCTGCTCCAGCGGCCATCGGTCCTTCGACAAACATGGCCAGCCCACTGCCACTTCAGTTAGCTTACAGTTAATAGAAATTCGATCAATATCTTCTAAGTAATAAAAGTTCCAAAGCAAAGCAGTTATAATGTAATCAAATTCAACGCACGTTTTGTTTTTACAGATTCACGGAACAAACATGGCGGGATCTTAACAGTTGATTGGCATACACAATAAAAATAGGTTTATTAATTTTTTGTTAGAAAGAAAAAATGCATTGAACTTAAATTTAGTTTAGTTTGTTAACAAGGGAATCGGCGCCATTGTGTATCTTACGACTTCCACACGAACGAGGTCGCGGGCAGAGACCAGTAAACAATAATTATGTCTGTTAAGCTATGAAGTGTGTGGTATTGTTTTAATTTCTAAACTCATCTTTATCGAAGACATCTTTATGGTTTTATAGCCAACAACTTTAAGGACAATATTCTTCGGAGAATTTCTAACAAAGTATTTCCGTTATAAGTCAATATTACATAATCAGTCTTTAGTGTTCTCACTGCTGGGATGTGCACAGGCCTCTTCTGTGAGAGGGAGCCGTAATCCACCACGCGGGCCCGGTGCGGTTTGGTGGATATCACATATCTTTGAATTTTTGGTTCTAGCCTCTAGGACATGCCGGTTTCCTCACGATGTTTTCTTTTACCGTTTTTTGAGAGCAGTGGTGATGAAATAATTTACACTAAGTAAAGCGCCTGTCAGAGTTCGAACCTACGACCTACAACTTGTAAGTCGCGGCTGTTACCACTTGGCCACCACTGTTCTCAAAATGGTGAGCTGAATAGTGCTGATCCATGCGTCATGTTTGTGAACGGGCGCCGTCAGTAGGGACTAGGTGCCACGGCTTGTTTTAATTTCTTTTATTACGGACGCTTTTAACTTGCATGTCATTCTACTTCGTTCTCACATGTATAATTTCAACATGACTGATATAACCATATTTTGTAACAATTTTATGATTTAAAAGAGATCTGTGGAGTTTCTTGCCCGTTCTTCTCCATATGTACTATCGTCAAAATCTATATCTGACCACCGTAAGGACTATTCCTGCTTGCAGCGCATATTATTAGTCGACCTAAAAAGGGTCCTCTTTTGTTTTACTTGCGGACGCAGCTGTGGTCATCATGCGCACGGGATTTTGTTTTCAAAATGGTCAGATAGGTACATATAGGTTTTGGCGAAAGTACCTACTACGCTTTGGAATGGGCAACTAGCTTCATATTTCTGACTCACCGACCCCTTGACAATTCAAAAATGCCTGTAATTGGTTTATTTGAAATAAATGCTTTGAGTTTGCGTTACAGGAACTGTCCTAGGGCTGCAGTCTCGACATTCGGTCGCAAAGTCCCGGATTGACAGGTGTATGGATGTATGTATGGAGATGTATGATGTATGGAGTGACAGGACTTTGCGACCGAATTCGGTCTTAAAGCGATCGCTATGAATGTCGAGACTGCAGCCCCTACCAGACAATAGGTCACGCTGGGCACGATATTAAGTGCCATATTGTTTGAGGACAGCTATCAGTTGAATGAGTCTTAAATTCCTGAACTCACACTTTTTCCCTGAATCTAGTAACCAAAGGTATTTCGCACTAACCCAGAGGCCGTGGGTTGTTAAGGTTATCGCGACGAACCGTTAGCGATATCTCGTCGTGAGGTTGTTGATACGGTAACGGTCGCTCCAATCATATGGGGGGTTATGGGACTTCCTGGCGACCGGCTCTTTGATCTAGTATGCATAGATAGTACTCGTAGATAAAGCTAGATAATTGCTTATCGCGATAAGGTGGATAGTCTATGAGCATTTTGTCAACTGGATTGTAATTTTTGTGAATTAAAACGCTTTTTTTTACTTACACGTTGTTGGTCGTAGGTCCGAACCCAGACAGGCACTTTGTGTAAATTATTTCATCACCGCTGCTTTCAAAACGATGAAAGAAAACATCGTGAGGAAACCGGCATGTCCTAGAACCAAAAATTCTATGACATGTGACGTCTACCAACCCGCACTGGGCCCACGTGGTAGATTACGGCCCACTCCCTCTCACAGAGAGGCGGCTGTTAGTGTAGTACCCTATAGGTTTTGATTCCGGAACATAAACGCCCGTATCTTTTGATTGCGATGACTTAGAAGTTTAATTTTTTCACTGCTTGAAGGGATTGCAGCTTTGAGTATTTGATATTAATTTGAACTTGATAACTGGACGCGTTCCTGAGAAAAAGGGCCTTGACCGACGGACAGACAGACGGACAACGAAGTGATCTTATGAGAATTTTCTTTTTGAGGTACTGAACCCCAAAAATAACAAGTTGGAGGTAAACATGCGTCACATGCACGCAAAACAGCCATCGCTCAGCATAATGCTAAGACCCTATACGAGACAGAGCCCCAGCGCTGGTTTTCAGCGAGAGCCGGCGTCGACGTGGTGACGTCAACCAGAGCAACACCCAAATATGTAACATACCTAACCCATCCCGGATAATGGAGATTCACAAAGCTGATTCATATTTTTGGTATTAATGATACAGCCATGTGCTTTATTGTACCTATTGTGTACGAATCTCGCGGAATCAATGAGTCAAATCTGAAGTATTCGGAAATCACGGACTTCAAGATTGTGCTTCCCATACTATATTATCCTGTAACTGTTACACTGCGGGCAACGTCCTGTTCTCATACATACAGATTCTGTCTCATCTACAAGCATGTGCGTAGCAAATAGTTTGATTTACTTAAGCTTATTAGGAGGTACGCAGCCCGGAGCATGGGTTTGTGCCTGGTTAATGGCAACAGACTCAGTAAAGGGGCTTCTGGGTATGTACTAATAATAACAGCCACACGGGTGGATCGATCAGGTTACGTTGCTTGCCGCGGTTGGTCCGTAGACATGTGCCCATTCATTACATACCGTGATCCTTCCGTGCCTCGGAAAGCACGTAAAGCTGTTGGTCCCGGCTGTCATTCGTGGATCTTTGACAATCGTTGCGAGTCGTCAAAGCCCGAAAGTCTGACAACCAGTTTTACCAAGGGTTATCGTGTTAACCAGTAACTGAGTCGTGCAGGTCAGATAAGTAGTCGCTCCACGTAAAATACTGTTAGTCAGCTGCATTCGGTTAGACTGTAAACCGACCCCAAGAATGGTAAGGAAAAGGCTGGCAGATGATGAAGGCGATAGGCTCGCCCCCTATAACATGGAACTTAAGAATAACTGGGGACATGTGGGTGTACTATAGGTGCACCTCTGCCTAACCCGTCGGGGATAACAACCGTGGTGTTGTGTGTTATCTTAAATGTATTATTTTAATTCCGATTTGTCCATGAAAGGTCGCTAAGCAAAATCCTGAAGCCTCTCAATCCTACTATCACTTAATTCCTCTTGACTTTTGGCGAAGTAATTGTCAAAATACATAGGGCCAATTCTCCTGCCCTTATCCCAATGTATTTAGGGTCGGCGCAACATGTTTCTTTCTTCCATACTTCTCTATCAGTCGTCATTTCGGTAGTCACCTCCTTTCTAGCCATAATATCATCTGTCACGCAGTCCATCCATCGTTTCTTTGGTCTTCCTCTACTCTTATACCCGTAGTCATCGACATTCATACTCAAAACTTTTCTCACAGCATGTTCCGCATCACATGCCCATACCATGACAACTTACTCATGTAGGTAGGTAGATACGGTTCAAAATTCAAGGACCCAAAGCTTACAGACTTACAAGGCTTATAGCCATTACATGTGATGTGCCCGCCTATTGTCTAAGAATTAAAGCCAGTATACCTGCGAGGCGGAAAGGAAAGGAAACTTTTATAACTCTATAGAAAAATTATTTATTTTTCTGTTAATTTCTTCAGAGGCACAATAGGAGCTGTTCATTGCTTTAAAAAAATAGTTTATGGCCAAAATGTACCATTGTGCGTGTTTGTAGTAGGTAGATTGAACGATTTCTTCGTTCTTTATTTGAAATCTTTTTAACTAGAATGTAACCAGATTTTTTTTTGTACGCAGTCTTTACAATGAAAGTCATTATTGTTTAATTTAAATCTTACAAATCTTTAGGTATCACTGTTCGTAATCTCTTGTCAAAAAACACAAAACTCGAAAAAAGGTAGGTCCCAATTTCGAGTTTTTTTGTTTTACAAGACTAGGTTTATGATTGTCTATTGTTACTTTGTCATATTTCTTAACAATGTTACAATAAAGTTAATCCTATGAAAGCCATGGAGATGTTTTGTCTCCTAAAACATAATTAAATAAACAAAAGAAAATCACTTCTCAAGTTTAGAATAAATCCTCCATTTCTAAGAACTCAATAGCTCATTGAGCCTTATCTGTCAAACGTTCCACTAATTTAAACGTCCGATAAATTAGACAAAATTCAACCTTAAGTCTGCGACGTAAAGATTATTCAAACGGTAAGTGTAAAGTATGCAGGATGCAAAAGCGCGCGAAACCCAGCGTCGGTTACTATACCGTTGTTTTAAATCTGGAATTCTCCCGGTCCGTTTACATTTCTATAATGTATTGCTATACGAAATTGAGCTCTTTAACTATAACAGTAAAGGTTATAGTTCTAAACGGTTGAGATTTAAGCGGTAATATTTTAACATGGCTGACTTTTTTTTATGTGTCTGAGAGAAATGAGATGTAATTCGTGTTTTTAAATGGTGTTAAAGTATTGCCTACTTTTTTTGGAATCAGCTGTGACTGTGAACTTTTGCAAGCTCTAAAAGGGAAAAATAAGGGTTCTTTCATGGAAATAAAGCTTGATAATTACCTAAAGGTAACTCCTTAGGAGGTCCTACAACGGAAGTGCTTATTTATGTCCGACAATGACACGAATTTTGAGTTTCACATTTTGGAGTGTTAATTTTTCGAAGTTATTTTTTATCAGTTTCTTTGAATACGAAATCCTTGTGTTTATTCAGTTGTTTCAAGCAATTTCAATACCTACTCAAGCAATATACTAATATATTTGATTTACAATGCGTAGGTTTACAAGTCAGCTGACTTTGTGCATTCTTTGGACAGGGCACAAGTATTCGTATTCAACCTTCCATAGATTTTACCTTTTTTTATTTGTCTGTGGCTCGCTGTGGGCTCCGTGATGGGTATGCTTTGAATAATAATGTTGTCAAAAAGTCATAGATGAGCAAAGTCCAAGACCTAAAATTTGTGTAATTTTGAGGTTAGGTCAGAACTTTCAACACACCGGAATTCATCTTTTCTGGTTGTCATAAATGCTTGATTATTTTAGGAAGTACAGTATTAGGAATTTGGTTCTGAAAGCCAGGTACTAAGGCCATATTAATCGTAGAATCGACGACAGTTGAGGTAGACGTGATCTTGAGTGGAGACTGTGAATTGGCATACGGAAGTTAGGACGCCCTCAGACAAGGTGGAGCGACGTTCTTCGCTGGTAGCAGGGGCATGAGAATCGCGTTGAATCGCGTGCAATTGGAGATGCCTATATCCAGCAGTGGGCTTCAGCTGTGGCTGGTGATGACTACGTGGGGGTCATGACCCAAAATCATTCAAGCTGTCCTGAGAGTCTGCATGATTTACTTGCCTTACTAACTTACTACTTGGTGACCAAGAAATCCCCCCGAAATCTTGGGCTGCGATCGCGCCTGACCGGATGCATGTGGATGTATTTTACATGGAGCGACTGCATAACTGACCTCCACAACCCAGTTACTGGGTAATACGATACCCCTTGGTAAGACTGGTTGTTAGACTTTCGGGCTTCTGACGACCCGTGAAGACTGTCAAAGAGCTACGAATGACAGCTGGGACTCGTGCTTTCCGAGACACGGAGAAATATTGGTATGTAAAGATATTCACCCATCCACGGACCAACTGCGGCAAGCGTAGCTTAACCTGATCGATCGAACCGTGCGGCTGTTATTTCTAAGCCACAAGCCCCTTTAATAGATTTAAAGAGATAGGTAATGGGCAGAATCGCCATACTTGCAGATTGTTTAGTGATAGCCAGAAACTTAGCTCGGCTAACGGTAGCAATGGCTTTCATTTTGACAGTTCGACGACATTCATTGCTTTATTTACGTTGTTGAGCAGACACATTTTTCGAACACATGAAGCAATGAAATAACAACATCCTTCAAAATGATTCAGATTGAGATTGTTAGTGTGTTAAGCAAGTAATTAGTCTTGGTACTAAGAATATGTCTTTTTAATTCTTCGGCTCTGAGATGAAAGGATCGTGTGACCCAGTAAATGGGTTGAGCAGGTCAGATAGGTAGGCAGTCCCTTCATGAAAAATACTGGTATTAAGTTGCATCCGGTTAGACTAGAAGCCGGCCCCAATATATTTTGGGAAAAAACAGACAGATTGATTAATAACTGAGATGAAAGGAAGTGACCCAAGCCAACGCTTTTGACAGACCACCATGCAGAATTGCAGATAGACTGAGCGTTTTAGCCATAAGGAAAGGCTACTAATAATATGAGAGCTTTATCAATGTAGGTAGGTACCTACTGAATTTTATCTACGAAATTATCTTTTTTATTTAGGTAGGTACTTACAACTACCTACAAGGTTGTAACAAGGAAATTATGGTATAAATATTGATAAAAAATGCCTTTTACCGCCAAAAGTACAGATTCAACCATTTTCGGCATGAATGCACTCCACTATATTAATAAATCGAAAAATGATATCAATATTACATCACAAGTGTATTATGGCATGCCAAATTCAACCTTACGACTGTAGCTTATAGTTGTTTTTCAATTGGCAAACAACGTTAACGATAATGCATTTTTCCCTCGCTTTTTCAAGAGGTCATTGTCGGTCAGAGAACAGGTATGCCATTACGATGCAATCAAAAATGAACTTTAACTCAAACGCGATAAGTCTAATTTGAATTGGCAAGCAATAATTCTCACGATCGATATTATTATACCACGGCAAAAAGAAATGTCTTTGCAATTAAAGAAAATTAGACATTACTGTTCAACTTTAAAGCTTATATTCGTTTGTTTTCCTCCGTTTGACAGCCCGCGCTTTTCTTCATGAAGGTTACGTGTGGTATCTATAATATTTATGACGTTTTGATAACGAGATAAGCTTTTGAGTTCTAGATGTGTCGTTTCAAAGGTCTACCTTTATGCTATATTTGTTGTGGGGTGCGTAGAATTACTATTAAACATTTCAGAAATTAAAATAATGTGGCAATTTCTTTTCTGACATTTCCTGTCATTTTGACATTGCCACTTCGGTACCAAATGCAAAATTAAAAAAAAAAACAAAATTATTTATTAATCACAAATGCCAACCAAATGTTTCGAGACGGCAAAATTCTGTGTGCTTTTTAGTAATTTACAAATGTGAAGTGTGTGTGTCTGTCCTTTGTTTTTGCTGGATGTCATTCACAAACTTTAACTTTTGCCGACATTGCGCTGTTTCTAAGGACGGAAAATGTGTTACTTTGGGCCGAGATGAATTTTGTATGACTTCGTTAATATAAAGAAAAGAGGTAAGGAGATCATTTATTTCGTAACCATAAATTATGTGCCAGAAAAAAAAAGTACTGCTGTCTTATGGTAAATAACCTCTTGAGCATTAGGTAGGTACTATGAAAGTCTACCACCCCTTTTTTTTTTTTTTTTTCTGGTGGGAAATCTTCAAATGACCCCTCCCGCTCTGGGTGGAGCGGAAGGGAGTGTCAGACTCTTACTGACTAAAACCCACCCATGTTCCTTCCTTCGCCCTTTATGTTCCGGGGTAGCGGTAACCCTTTCGGACAATCCCGCTGAGTCTACCACCCCTCGGCTGCTATTTGAGATTGAAAATGCCAAAAATCATATTTTCAATCCGTAAAGCTGAACGTATGCGAACGTATCCCATACAAACATCGTTGTTTTCTATGGACGGACGCCAGCACATCAAGTTACTACAATCTGTCAAATTTCTTTAATAGATTTTCAACTTTATCGCTAAAGCATTAAGATTCAAGGTTGATTGGGAAAATTTGACAGTTTCGGGTAGCTTGACCTGCTGGCGTCTGGACAAAAGCTGAACCAGAGCTGAATACGTGTGGTTAGTCCCTAATAGTAAAAAATGTTCAACATTTTATTTCCCATTTGAAAATAGTACTTTTTTTTTGTATAAAGTGTTTGACACTTGAATGATGACGTATGTTGTTTTAATTATTTACGTTTTTTACCTAACACTGTTGTTCCCGGCTGACAACCAGTCTTACCAAAGGGTATTGTGTTAGTGTGTTACCCAGTAACTGGGTTGTGGAGGTCAGATAGGCAGTCGCTCCATGTAAAATACTGGTAATGTAATGTAGTTCGGAAAAGGCAGGCAGATGAGAGACGCAATTACCCCGCTGGTACCTAGTGAACCTACATAGATTTGCCTGTTAACTGAAGAAGTTACCAAAAATGATCCTTTATTATCCTACTAATATCCTACTAATAATATTATAAACGTGAAAGTTTGTATGGATGGATGGATGTTTGTTACTCTTTCACGCAAAAACTACTGAACGGATTTGGATGAAATTTGGCACACAGATGGTTTATAAACAGGACTAACATATACGATACTTTTTATCCTGATATTCCCACGGGATCGAAACTTATGCGGGTGAAACCACGGGGCACAGCTAGTAATATTATAAACGTGAAAGTCTGTATGGATGGATGTTTATTACTCTTTCACGCAAAAACTACTGAACGGATTTGGATGAAATTTGGCACACAGATGGTTTATAACCAGGATTAACATATATGATACTTTTTATCCCGATATTCCCACGGGATCGAAACTTATGCGGGTGAAACCGCGGGGCACAGCTAGTAATATTATAAACGTGAAAGTATGGATGGATGGATGTTTGTTACTCTTTCAAGCAAAAACTACTGAACGGATTTGGGTTAAATTTGGCACACAGATGGTTTATAACCAGGATTAACAAATATGATACTTTTTATCCCGATATTCCCACGGGATCGAAACTTATGCGGGTCAAACCACGGGGCGCAACTAGTATATTCATAAAAGTTTAAAACATGACTTTCACAAGAAATCACCGCTTATTATTAAAAACATACATTTTGCAAAAAATAGGTACCTATGACCCGGAACCTTGCCAATATCTGAATACCAATAACCTGTACGATCGACCATCGTGTACAGTAAACCACGCTTCCATGGTGAACATTTGACATTGACAGCGCCTTAACTTCGCAGCAATAAGGTCGATTTTCGTAATTTCAGTGAGACTACTGCTTGTGGTAGACTGTACACATAGCCAATCTTCAAAATATTATAATTAACATTAGACTGGATTAAACTAATAATATTCGGGTTGTCGAGCAAAAAACATTTGAAAATCAGCTGCTCGATTCGATAATCTAATTAAGTAATTATACATGTGACTGTGTTCTATCTATCGATATACATATAATACACACATTACATCACAATTTTATTTATATTCTTTAGATTGAAGCATAATGTAACAAAATGTTTGTGTTTTAGCTTTTATTTGATGTTTTTTCTTTCTAGTTTTGCCTGACCAGCTGCCACAGGTCAGACATACTGTATTGGAGAAGCCAACTAGCGTCGGAAGTGTCCAACCGTTCAAGTTTCCGGTCAGGGGCTCAAAGAGAGTCACACTTTTTTTCTGCAACAATCAAGGAAGCATAATTACAGCCTCTTCATCATTTATCTTTAGTTTTCTTCTTTGGCACCTGAGCCAACTAAAACTTTTGTTTTGTAATGTTGGCACTTTTCACTTTGAATAACTGTCAAAGCTCCATAGTGCAAAGACAAACATTCAATCAGCCTTGTACAAAAAAAAAATATCTGAAAACCAAAATCATCTCGGAATAAGCTAAAGACTTTGTGTGTTGAGAGGACGCGAACTTCCTAAACTTGCAGCCGTTGTGACCTTGAACTCGCATACGGACTGGGGCGTAGCTCGGACAGGCAGGACATTCTGAATTCTGACACGTGATTTTGGGTATAAAATAGGTACTCAATATGACGGTGATAAAACTTGAAACTTGAACTGTCCTGTATTGTGAATGTAACTGTAAAAAGCTAAATGAACATTTCTGGGGATTAAAATAAAAATACTCTTTTATTCTTTTACCTATTGTGGTACAGTAATTTTATTCTAGGTGTCATTTGGCAGTGTCTTCACATATAATTAAATAATGTATACAAAACATTGTAAAACATTTTAAACGAGTGACGGTTGAGTTTCTTGCCCATTCTTCTCCGTTCGAAACTACGTTTTGGAACCACCTAGAATCAATTCTACTTTCTTGTCAATTTTGACGTTCAAAAGTGCCTTTTATGTGCCTATTTAAAATAAATGATTTGACTTTGTTTTTTTTTATAATGACAAAAATAAAGTTGAATTTAAAAAATGGCGGCAAATCTGATACATAACAATCAAAAGCGTAACCTCTTTTAAATTCTAACATGATAACTAATGATAAGGTTCCACCGTCACACCCGAAATAACATATAAACACTCTAAAGAGCCGAAAATTTAACTTTTAACAATACTTTAGAAGCCCGGAACTTTGTACCTGCCACAAATATTTTATGTAAAAAAAGTCCTAGCTTTCTGAGAACGTATGCGTAGCGACCCGAACCTGTTAGCGAATTTAAAAAAAAGTGGACAAAAAGTATGGCCGCCCGTTCCATCAGCTGATTTTGAAATCGGTGAAGCTGTGAGGCGCCCCTGTACTGAGTTTGCGAGGCGATTGGAATTTATCGTTACGGAGTTATTATTATTGATTGATTTTTGTGCTGTTTCTTGATAGTTTTGGCTGAAAATGAGTGTTAAAACTTGATTTTATTACTTTATATGGAACTATTTGTCATTGTAGTGTAACTGATTAGGTTAATTTGGATTGAAAACCATTTCAGACAGCTTTTCGGCTATTATGAGGATGGTTTTGTCTTAAACCAGAATTTCCAGCAAAGTTTGCAGTTGAACGCTCAAAATTTTGTATTAATTGGTCGGTTTCTAGGGTTAACATGTGTCTTCGAGTATAATTTGGCTTTAAAAACTTTCATTAATCAGAAAAAACCGGCATTTTGTTCTTAAAATTAATCCCCATACCAACACGCACGAACATCGCAAGAAGTTTCATAGTACAAGGAGGCCGTCCAACCTGTTTGCTCTCTCAGCTGACTCCCGCCAAAACCAGGCGTCACAGTAAAAAAAATTCATCAATAGTTGACAAAATACTTTATTATCATCATTTTAGTGTATAGGAGAGCTATTGTCATGTCTTCAAGCAATCGGTAAATGTTTACAAGTTATTTTAAAAGGTTATTGTCGAGTTACGTTACCGGTTTGCGAAGCTCTACACGTCAGCTGGTCGTCCCGCGCAAATTGGCTGCATAGGTTATTGCCTTTGCTTGATTATGCTGAAACCTTGAACCTGTCATTACTTTAGTGTTTTTGAAAGTTTGACATTTTGGCAGCTGAAAAATGTTTAAGCGGGGATATTATTTCTACCTTACAGTACTATATAGAGATTATAATAAACGGGCAGAGATCAAGAGATACCTCAGCAAACAAATAATAAAAGACTAAGGTACATACACCTCGTACGCTTTTTGAGCTTACCAAAAGTTTGCTCATAGATATCAATATTGACTGAACTTCGGTGTCCTTTGAAAGGTCTTTGAGTCAATCATAATAATACGTAACAAAGGCTGATGAATCATGATTACCACAATCCGTCAATCAATTAAGTATTAAAATCGCCAGCATTAAAATTGTCATTGATCACTAAAAACCTACCGGAAATTATGTCATCTGGCCCGCGTTGCCAACTTTGCAAAACAAAAGTCATTCCTACACGTGGTTCGAAAAGTAAATTATATTATTAAATGGATGCCTGACTACTGTTTTTTTTTATGGATATTTCTAAGAAAGGTTAGATTTACATGGCGATGATGTAAATCTATCTTATTTTATAGAAATGTCCGAGACACGCTATGAAGGAAAATAATGACGAAATTAATAATAATCGATCATTCGTTGGCAATCGACACAAAACTTTACAAACTGTTTTGTATGACTTACCTATGCTTTTTGAAGGGGGTGTGGCTAAGCAATAACAGTCGAAGTCGATCGATCAGGTTAAGCTACGCTTGCCATAGTTGACCCGTGGATGGGTGACCATCTTTACATAACAAGACCCCTCCGTGCCTCGGAAAGCACGCTAAGCTGTTGGTTCCGGCTGTCACTCGGGTTCTTTAGTGTCATTTAGGATCTTTGACAGTCGTTACGGGTCGTCAGAAGCCCGAAAGTCTGACAACCAGTCTTACCAAGGGGTATCGTGTTACGCAACTGGGTTGTGGAGGTCAGATAGGCAGTGGCTCTATGTAAAATACCAGTACTCAGCTGCATCCGGTTAGACTGGAAGCCGAGCACAACATAGTTGGGAAAAGGCAGGCAGATGAGGCGACTTTGGTACATAGCTAAATGTGTAATAATCACATAGCGAATCACAGTAAGGTAACAGTCGACCAACCTCATCAATAATTTATAATCATTGGAAATATACCAAATTATGTACAAGTTTACCGTACCAAATTATGTTGAACCTCTATTTGACATTACCAGTACCAAAATAGAGGTCATCTAACTTTAGTCTCATTTTCCAACATAGTCAGACCCCTCTGTTCAAATATTTTACTAACAATCACAGTTCAATGCGTCTGGCCATTCAAAACTGCTTTGCACACCGAAAATGTATTTAAAAATAATTAAAAACACGTTTATACAGTTAACAATGACATTTTGTTAGCAAAAATACATGAAACGAATGATAATATAATATTCTCACGTGAACTCAGCTGATTTGGCGGGAAAGCCGCCATGTTGAATTGAAACAAAACTCGTTTGGCAAAGAGTGATTTATTTTGTAAGGTCCCTACTAAGGAAGCGTTCGATATTGTGCATTGTTATCTACGTTTTAAAAAGGGTTAAATGGTAAACAGAGGGAGTATGCTTGACTGCGCGAAATTGTTTCTTTATTTCAAGTTTACCGTGTTGCATAAATAATACATCCCTGTTACGAGGGGTTTGAAATGTGAAAGTAACTGTAAGTTGTCTGTTGAAGCCTTGGGATGTTACTTCCTCGAGAACTGGATGATGTATCCTTTACAAAGACTTGCTTTACTAGTGACTTGAGGGTGTCGTAAGTTGAGTAAAGAATCGTGTTAAGGGTAGTGACAAAATAAAAATAAAATAAAATGAGTTTAATTTAATTCAAGTAAAAAGACTCTTAAACAAACATATACATAAAAGGATACAGACAGGATAACAAGCACAGACAAAAATGAACACTCACAAGGTAGCAATACGTCTGCTGCAGCATTGCCGGATATCAGGGCAATTATATTAGAATTGGTTGATATTTCGAAACAAAATTAGATTAAATAAAAATAAATGAGAACTGCTCTCAAAACAGTAAAGGAATACTGACATGTCCTAGAACCAAAAAATTAGAAGATATGTGACATCTGCCAACCCGCTCTAGGCCTGCGTGGTGGATTCTGGCTCAATCCCTCTCACCGAGAGGAGGCCTGTGTCTCAGCAGTGGGAACATTATAGGCTGACCATAATATTATATGCAACGTAAGTGAGAACTGGGAATAAATTTCATTCATACTTTGCAATCGCTCTTTAGGAATAGCAAGCAACGTTTTTCTTCAAGAACCTTTATAAGATTTGCCGATAAAGGAACATTTTGGTATGTGAATTTTCAAGGGCTCTCACATGATGGATAATGGCTTCCCACATATTAATAAAAGCCCGCCTTCACACAGGAAGACCCGGGGTGGCCTTCGAAACCGGAGACCACAACGCATAATACAAGATCTCCTAAATATCTCTTTTTGATACCGCTTCAAGCCCCGGGGGCCATTAAAAAGATAACTATAAGCCAAATACAAAATACTTTTGTATTCCCATGGCTTGCAAAAAGATGTTTCGGCGAAAACCCATTTTTTTCTGTGCTGATGGGCCCCAAAAGTTAAATTGACCGATGAAAAAATCTCGTTCCACGCTCGTCTATGAAGAATGGGTGAGGTTGAGGGTATTAGCTATCTGTCATGTGAAAGCACGCCTGTCATGGACCATCGTCTGTTCTGACAGGTTGAAATTAGTGCCAAGGGAGCCCTGGTATGGTTTATATTGTGCCTGTTATGGCTCGTGTTGGTAAGCGATTGAGCTTGAGCTTGAGCCTGCCAAGAGACTGTTTGATTAGGCCCTGGCGGCCAAAGTGTGTGTTTTAGTGTCAAGAATTTTTCATTGGGAGCCTGGAGACTGGATTTGTGCCGGGTTAGTGTCGACGACTGCTACCGACACGTGTTGTCAGCTGTCGCCGATACTCGTCGCCGCGTGTCGCTTGTGTGTATGCACATTGAATGGCATTAGGCTTGCTTTCCCTATTGCATAGGACAACGGGTGGTTATGTTATTGAGTGAATCAATCTGCCTAGCCTGCTTTTTCCCAACTATGCTGATGTCGGCGGCCAGTCTAACCGGATGCAGGAGAATACCAGTATTTTACATGGAGCGACTGCCTACCTGATCTGCACAGCCAAGTTACTGGGTAACACGATACCCCTGGTGAGTCTGGTTATTGAGTCTATGACGAAAATGGTCGACGGCCTACCTGGTTCCTAACGGTAAGCGTCTCTGCCTATTACAATGGTATAAACTTCGTATGTACGTGTCATGGAATTACGCTTTTATTACGGACGGAAAAGTAGACCTTCGAGATCCTTTTAAACGGGCGCTGGGCACTTTAATCTGGGAAAGAATGCTACCTGGTAGTAGAGATATGCATATTGGTATTCTTCGTGCAGACAAACTCTTCAACAAATAGCTCTACTGGCTGGAGATTTACTACGTTCTGTAATACGTCCTTACATTACCTACGAGGATTATCAATAAAATAAAAAGCTATTGTAGACTAAACTTATTATAGAGTGGCTAGTAAGATTACAAAAAAACAGGAAACGGATAGTAGCCAGACCTCCAACGATGAAGTTGAAAACAGCAACATCTAAGACAACATAACACGGCAGAGCAATGACATACAAAAGAGCCGAGAAAGCAGTAGAACCCCGCCAAAAGATTCACCGGTGGAGCTCGACCTGAACCAACCGGGCGCCGACGTCGTTAAAAGAAGCCCATCCATAGATATATATCACCCATCTCTCCACTAGTCCAATGCTTACTCTAGGATACATATCTACAGTCTTCTCTACCATTACATCGCCCCCCGGTCTTCTCCTTGATATGCAATGCTCGCTGTAGCACCATGAAACATGAGGCTACAGGGGCTAGTGCGAATCTTAGGGTTCATTCGATTAATCGAGTCTGATCAAATCACGCTGGGGTCGGTGCATTTCATTCAATTAGTCTACAATATTCTACAATTTTCTATCTTATACAGGGTGTAAAAAGGCCCATCACATAGTCGTTAACTACGTATACTGTACATCAAACTAAGTAACATTGCAGAAGCATAATTTCTGGGAAACGACTTTTATTTTTGGTGTGAAACTTTTCTGTTTGCGGTAGTGCGCATGCGCAATGTAACGCACGCAAAACATTGTGCTTAAGGCATTGAAAGTTGTGTTATAACATTAAAAACTAGTTTTCGTAAAAAAATGTCGGTAAAAGTTGGACCTTCGACCTTCACTAACTCCTTAACCAGGAGGTTCCCAGGTATGGATCACGAGACTGACATTAATAATACTATTGACATACTACTACACTGGCTTGACATACACCATTTGAAAATAAATTTAGACAAATCCGTATATATACAATTTAATCAATCTAATAATAATAAATTTAACACAACACCAGCGTCAACGTCAACGTCTCTTGTGTCATCTCCCCAAAATTTTCTAATATTTAATTTTTAGAAGCAGTTTTATATTTATATTATATACGTGAAACCTCAGGAAAAACCAATACTATCAAAAATATAAATAAATACATAATTAGATATCAATACAATGATCGTTAGGATAAAATCAAAAATTGCCGAACAGGAGGTGACATCTGTCATGTCACCTCCGGTGAAAATGTGAAAATGACGAAGAGATTAAATGATGATGTTGACGAGATCAGCAGCTCGCCGTGCACGCCCACCACCACCGGACTCGTCGCTCAGCTCCGCCTCGCCGCCGCCGGTACCCAGCCTCACTGTTAGCGCTGTGACGACACCGGCCGCGGTAGTTGCGTCGAGCTCGAGCGACGAGTATTTCTCTCCGCCCACGACGCCACCACCTGCTCGTCGACGGGGAGGACGCCGGCCGCCGGACGGCTTAGGACCTCGAGGCCCACCGGCCTCTGATAGGGTCCCAGCTCTCGGCGGAAGTGTGCAGCGCATGAGATGGACACAATCCATCAATGAAAATGTCATGCGCTCATACTATGGGGCTACAGAGGGGGGAAACAATCTGACCGCGTACCGTGTTCGGATGCTCTCTCTTTTTCAGGTGCTTGAGCCAGCTGTCAACGTTACAGCACAACGACTGTCGGATCAGGTGCGGGTCATCCAGCGTAATCACATGTTAGATGACACTGTACTTGATCGCCTGCGAAATGAAATACAGAGTAGCCATGTCATCGCCCCCCAGTCGCAGACTGCTGCAGTTCTACCGCAGTCTAACACCAGCCATGCTGATGAGGGGAGTAATGACAGGGCTACAAATGTAAGTATCCAGTGCAATGAGGAATTGAGGAATGCTTTGGAGGGCGCGATTCGGGAATATCGGTTCATGTCACCCGAACTTAGACCACGCTTACCTCGTTTGCCCATGCATAACAAAAATAGGGCGCTGGTGGCCGTTCTGGATGCGCAGTTATCAAGTTATTTTGATGTCTGCGAAGACCTCACCGATACTCATTCAATTCTGTACTGCGCGGCTGTAGCGGCATGTCGTGTAGCTCACGTCAAATTTGTCAGTGACTCTAGAGCTACACGACCGAAACCAGCCATACCACCTTGGCAGTGCAGAATTGAGCGTCGTATTGGTGGGGCCAGAGCGCTCATCGGCAAACTAATCTGCTTCAGGGAGGGCAATACTCGCCCTAGAGTAATGCGCTTTGTGAGGCGGGCGTTCTCGGGGACTGATATAAGTTCTCAAGATTATTTGTCCCGCGTCACAGAGCGTATCGACTTCCTGAAGCAGAAAGTGTATGCATGGGCAAACCGTATTCGTCGGTATAAGCGGCGAGTAGACCGATACACTCAGAATCGCACCTTCCAGAGCGATGAAAGGTGGGTTTATAGGGGTTGGGAGCGACCGGACCAAGGTGTGGCTGACACGTGCCTGCCGGATGATGATGCCATGTATTCCTTTTGGCGTAGTATCTGGTCGGTGCCTGTCAGTCACACCGAAGGTGATTGGGCTCGGGAAGTCGAGCGAGCTTGTGATCCAATACCAGAAATGGAGGCCATTACCATCTGCGCCCAAGATGTAGCTCGTGCAGTCCGTCCGTTGCCTAACTGGAAATCTCCAGGGCCGGACGGGCTGCACAACTTTTGGGTCAAATGGTTAACAAGGTCGCACGCTCGCTTGGCATCTCAGTTCCAGATTGCTTTGGAGTCTGGTTCGCTACCCCAGTTCCTAACCACAGGAGTTACCCACCTGCTCCATAAATCAGCTAGCACTGCGGAACCCAAAAATTATAGGCCGATCACATGTTTACCGACGGTCTATAAAGTTCTTACATCCATTTTGAGAGCTAAAATTAACAAACATATAGACACCAACTCCATTATGTCTGCCTCTCAAAATGGATGTAAGAATGGGTCCCGCGGTACTAAGGAGCTACTCCTCATTGATATGGCCATTAGCCAACAGGTTCGTCGTTCCCGAAAGGATCTGTCGACATGTTGGATAGATTATAAGAAGGCCTATGACTCGGTACCACATACATGGCTCATGAGGGTGCTGGAGTTGTATAAAGTAGATACAACTCTGCGCACCTTCCTGATGACGTGTATGGGGCAATGGAGGACGGTCCTTCGCTATCCAGGATGTCGAAATATCCAGAGGAATAGCGAGCCGATAAGGATCGAGCGAGGCATATTCCAGGGCGACAGTTTGAGTCCGCTTTGGTTCTGCTTAGCCTTGAATCCTCTAAGCACGCTGCTTGAAGATTCAGGTCTAGGCTATCGGTTGAGGAGAGGTGGTCAGGTTATATCTCACCTCCTCTACATGGATGACCTAAAACTCTTTGCCCCCAACAATTTGCAACTGATGGAGCTACTGAAAATTACTGAAACCTTCAGTAGCGCCATCAGGATGGAATTTGGTGTGGACAAATGTGCGGTCATGCATGTAAAGCGAGGGGAGATTGTGGAATCCGTGGGAACTCAACTCTCGGATTCCACAAACCTTAGAGCCCTCTCCGCATCCGAAACCTATAAGTATTTGGGTATGTCGGAAGCGTTAGGCATCAATATTACTGACATGAAGCAATCGTTGAAGGAGCGCTTCTTTGGCCGCCTGAAAAAAGTACTTAATAGTCTTCTATCAGGCGGAAACAAGGTGCGTGCCTTCAACAGTTGGGTCATGCCGGTTTTGATGTACTCTTTCGGCATACTCAAATGGACTCAAACCGAACTAGACGCCCTGGATAGGAGGGTCCGGACGCTGTTGACCGCAAATCGATTGCATCACCCACGGTCATCGGTAATGAGGCTGTATATCCCGCGAAAGTGTGGAGGTCGAGGCTTTTTAAACGCTAAGACCCTCCACAATCGCGAGATATGCAGTCTCAGGGAATATTTCCTAGAAACCGACGTGGCGATGCATCGAGATGTAGTCGCGGTGGACAAGGGCCTCACCCCGCTCTCCTTGGCTAAAGAGAACTGGCGCAAGCCAGTAGTGCTTGACACCAATGATCGCATGGAAGTATGGCAAAGTAAGGAGCTTCACGGACGCTTTTACCGGGCCCTACATGGACCCGATGTAGATTTACTAGCGTCCGTAGCCTGGCTGCGGTTCGGTGACCTCTTTGGAGAAACCGAAGGTTTTGTCTGTGCAATTATGGACGAAGTTATGATGACGAACAATTACCGGAGATTTATTGTGAAAGACGGCACGGTTGACATCTGTCGGGCATGCCACCGGCCGGGGGAATCAATCAGGCATATTATCTCCGGATGCTCTCGTCTAGCTAACGGAGAGTACTTGCATAGACACAACCTTGTAGCTAGGATAATACATCAGCAACTTGCTCTGAAATACAACCTTGTGGAATCGGAGGTGCCGTACTACAGGTATGTGCCCGACCCAGTTCTCGAAAATGGAAATATCACATTGTACTGGGATCGATCCATCATCACTGACAGGACTATTGTTGCCAATAAGCCTGATATAGTGGTGGTGGATCGATCAGAGCGGCGTGCAATGATTGTTGACATAACCGTCCCGCATGATGAGAACCTCGTGAAAGCCGAGAAAGATAAACAAATCAAGTATCTTGACTTGGCTCGCGAGGTTGTCGACATGTGGCATGTGGACTCAGCAATCATTGTGCCGATAGTCGTGACAGCCAATGGCTTAATAGCCAAGAGCCTCGACCAACACCTGAGGAGGCTCTCGTTGGGCAGCTGGATCAAGGGCTTGATTCAGAAAGCGGTACTTCTGGACACGGCTCGCATTGTCAGGAGGTTCCTCTCTCTGGAGCCCTGACCGCCGGTAGCTTGGACCCTGTTCCCGATACCGGTGGGCTACTATTTTTTATATTTTTAAATGTTTTTTTTATCTTTTTGTTTATAAAAATATTTAAAAATGTAATTTGTAGGTATTTAAATGAAATAAAGGAAATAATTTAATATCAAAGTTAATATAAATAAAATTAAACAAGTACCACATACAAAATTTTTAGGAGTAATAATTGATCAAGATATGAACTGGAAGGAACACGTAAATAACGTCAGTGGTAGAATTAATAAATTCGTATACGCCTTGAAGCAAGTCAAAAATGTAACAAACATAAAAACTGCTGTTATATCTTACCATGCATATGTTGAATCGTTACTACGCTATGGCCTTATAATGTGGGGTAATAGCACTGATCTAAATAGAGCGTTCATCGCTCAAAAGAAATGCCTAAGATCAATTTATGGGCTTCAGCCCGATGATACATGTCGGCCAATATTTAAAAAGCTTGGTTTGTTGCCGCTTTCATCTCTCTATATTTACGAAATATGTGTATTTGTGACCAAGAATAAACAATTATTCAAGACAGCAAGCGATGTATATCCTCGGAGCAGACGTGATCCTTATGGACTGGTGCTAAATGATTTACCAAAGCTAACCAAATATAATAAAAGCTGTCTAGCAATGTGCGTGCGTATTTATAATAAAATACCAAACAATCTCAAACTATTAAATGTAAGATTATTTAAAAACAAATTGTACAAATGGCTAAATGAATGTAGTTTTTATAGTTTGAGAGAATTTATGGATAAAAAATATTGACATTATATTCTTAATTACTTAATTATAATTATCCTGTAACATTAAATTTTTGCATGCTATGTTTTATCTTAGCTAAACATGCTTGTGCCACCCTGACCTATGCCTAACACCATTGTATACCATGTTTTAAGCAAATAAATTATTTTATTATTATTTATTATTATTATGGTCCGGTACAAAAAAAAATACAATAACGGGGAGTACAAGTGACTCTCGGGTTCGTTAAGTGTCTTTTTACACCCGACACACGAATTAGTGTTTATCTCATGATATTATGCCATAATCTTATAAAATACTCGTGGAGGGTGGCATGGAAACGCCATACAGGCTAAAATATTTACAGTACTGCAATAGGCATACTGACTTACTGATATTGTTTTAAAAATTAAAGCTAACTAATGCTCTTTTTCTGCAATGGCGTTCACATTCACACACAACAACTTTTATAGCACCTTTTAAAACAATACCAATCAAGAAAATACAATAGAATCATCTCATTAGTCATCCAAGTGCCTTTATAATATCCTTAATAACGATCCACGACATTCTTCTTTATACTCCGAACTTTTCGGCAGCATACAATCGTCTTCAAAAAGATTATGAATAAAAAGGCTAACCAATCACAAAGGTTTTCTCAAAAGAGCTCTAAACTTTACTCATAAATATAAACCCTTCATTGACAAACATTTTATGACCTGGCTTAACCTTTTTCAAGCTAACCGAAACTGTCAATTTTTCCCAATCAACCTTGAACCTTAACGTTTTAGCGATAAACTTGAAAATCTATTAAAGATTTTTGACAGATTGTAGTAGCTTGGTGTGCTGGCAGACACCAGCACACCAAGCTACTACAATCTGTCAAATACCAAAATCCAAAAAAAACAAATTTCAAAATTGTTGTACATTGTCATAGAACCTAACCCATAACAAAGGTTTTCTCAAAACTGCTCTAATCTTTACTAATAAGTATAAAAAAAACCCTTCATTGTCCAACATTTTTATGACTTGGCTTAACCTTTTGTGACGTACATTGGCACATTACTGAGAAGCTTGATCGACACATTGTGAGGACACACAGCATTGGAACTAAAACAATAGGTTCAGAATTTTAGCCTCCGTTCTTGGTAAAGAATTATAAATTAGTAAATTTATTTATAGGATGAAGGTAACTTTATCCTATTCTTTGTGTAAACAAAGGAGCCGGGTTAGAAGTTTTTGCAACGTTACTGAATTTGGGTTACAATAACGGTCTTTTCTTTTCTAAGCGGCTATGTCGGCTTTGATGTGGACAAGTGTGGGTGTTGATGGCGACTCAGAGATTACGTCAGCTGGCTAGGTAGCAGTCTTTAGTGAAAATAATCCGGTCAGACGGCAGTCGCCAACGTCCGTTCAATAGAACGAACGGATTCCTTTATTTGTACTTTGGCGATATCTGGGATCAAACTGCAGTGGCAAGAAATGAAGTTATGGTTATTTGAAGAATGTTGGTTTGGATTCTTGACGATTCAAATTAAAAATTAAACTCAGATATCGTTTATTCTATTCAGGCTGGTTGCTCCACTCCAAATCATTATAATGCACTAGCTTCTACCCGCAACTTCATCTGCGTAAAATTGTTGTTCTCGCCCCGCTGTTAATTAATTTTGGCTTAGCGTTTTTTCTGCCTTTCTGTCTGTTTGCTCGGCTCCTTAGGGTCCTAGCGTAATGATATATAGCCTATAGCCTTCCTCAAGAATTGGGCTATCAAATGTAAGAAATATTTTTTCAAATCCGACTGGTAGTTCCAGAGATTACCCCCTACATACAAACTTACATACAACCAAACAAATTGTACCTCTTTATACTATTATTAGTATAGATTTAGCCCTAAACGAAATTCAAATATTTCTGGCAATCGTTTGAAGTAGACAGGGACAAAATGACATTTTAAACATATTTAGTGTCAAACTGCAATTAGGTACTGATTATTGATGCTAGCGGGCATTAGGCTAGAAAATCATGAGTTTTAGAACGTCATCTATACTTACTTATTTGTAATAAAATACTAACGAAAAATATGGATGTCACGTGATCAAATTTGAACGACGTGACGCTCTACGGGGTTTGGTCTAATAATGTTTTCTGTTTGCATTGATGTCAGGTATCGATTTATATAGGTACTAGCTGCACCCCGCGGTTTCACTCGCATAAGTTTCGATCCCGTGGGAATATTGGGATAAAAAGTCCTATGTGTTAATCCTGGTTATAAACCTTCTGTATGCCAAATTTCATCCAAATCCGTTAGCAGTTTTGGCGTGAAAGAGTAACAAACATCCATCCATTCATCCAAACAAACTTTCACGTTTATAATATTAGTAGGAACATACTTGTTAAAAAAAAACCAAAATGGCGCGAAATTACTTATGTCAGGCATCATAAAAATCTTCAATCTCCTTTGAGTTCCTGTCATGCCGCCGACACGAAGAAGAAGATCGATCGCTCGACAATTTATCGAGTGATACAATAATAGTCACATTAAACATTATTCTTTTTAAATTAAGCAAGTAAAAGCGCAAGCAGGACGGCTATATTTTTGTCTCGAGTCTGTTACAGTTATTAAACCTAACCTAAACGGACACGTGGTCAAAAACTTACCCAATTACATAATCAGCCTTTAATGTTCCCACTGCTGGGACACAGGCCTCCTCTATGTGAGAGGGAGTGGGTCATAATCCACTACGTGGGCCCAGTGCGGGTTGGCAGATGTCACATGTCGTTGAATGTCTAGTTTTAGGACACGCCGGTTTCCTCACGATGTTTTTCTTCACTGTTTTGAGAGCAGTAGTGATGAAATTAATTACACAAAGTAAAGTGCCTGCCTGGGTTCGAACTCACGACCTACAACTCGTAAGTCGGGGCCAATACCACTGGACCACCACTGCTCTCAACCTAATTACTTAGGCATAATAATTATACATAACATCACGCTTGTATTCCGCGGAGAGTTAAGGCAGAGGTGTACCTAATAGGTTCCCTATTCAGCGGGATTGTCCGAAAGGGTTACCGCTACCCCGGAACATAAAGGGCGAAGGAAGGAACATGGGTGGGTTTAAGTCAGTAAGAGTCTGACACTCCCTTCCGCTCCACCCAGAGCGGGAGCGGTCATATGACGATTTCCCACCAGAAAAAAAAAAAAAAATAGGTTCCCTATTCATTTGCATAAAATGTTAAGACATAATATAACATGGCACCAAACAACCACATTTCCCTCCTTTAACACACATACCTTACACATTAATAGCCGTAGTTCATTACAGGTTCAAATGTTATCAACTTATCACACATAAATAAAGGATTTTCTTGAACACGAAGTTACAGTAGAATACTGACTCCTAAGTCACAGGGCCCCCCTAGTTTAGGAGGCAGGGTTTTCACTATTTATTTCAACCTTTGTTTCCCAAAGTTATGTCCCTGTTTGAATTGTATGAGCTTTGTATATTAAGGTTTTTGTGTTAATAAACTTTTTTTTTAATACCTACTTTTGTTTATCCTAATGATAATGTAACACATAATAGCCTACGCATAATTTTAAGCATAATTTCTCTAATCATAATAATGATTAAGCATAATATTCTAAAGCATAAATATGAACCAAATGCACTTATAGAAAAGGTTTGTAATTTGTACTTTTTTGTATGTAAAACATAATGGCGGCTTAGGGCCTAAACAAATTACCATTAGATAAACTAAAGATTTACCAAAAAACACATTTTGCAAAAATTTAACCATTAGTTAGATATTATTCTTAACAATTGGTTGAGTTTAACTGCGGTTCAAATAACCGGCCCTTAGAGAAAGCCTATTAGGTACAGTAATGACGAATTTTTGAATGATAAATTAATCTAATTTATACATAATCATGATCATCACATTTCATCATGATGATGATGAAATTAATCTAATTTGTGTATTCCTCTTTGACATATAATTGACTAATTTTATTATCTATGATGAGTTAATGACACTGTTTGGTAAGACATTATAATTGTTTAACTGATTTCAATTGATTCTCTTTGTTAATTACTACAAATCTGTTTTAATGCACAATGAATAAAATTTAGTTAGTAAATTAAGAGTTACTATAAAGATGCACATCGAAATCTCACTAACATTCGTTACGGTCATACAATTTAATCCACTACACGTTATGACTTGTAACCTGTACCGGAAATACTACATACATATTCGCACAGCAAGTCATTACTCACCTCAACAAGCTTGGTTTGTACCTACAAATATTCACCTACCCACTAGCTACATGATTTCCTTTTAGTTTATAATACTTACCCTATTATTCTATTTTATTTACTTGTTGTTTTGCTGTTTTGATTATAAGCCATGATAAGAAAAAAATTATCTTATGGTTATCACCAGAATATTTGTAGTAAGCACATCATAATATCCTATAATGTATATTGTGTACGATATTTGATTCTTCCCGTTGAGACCGGCACTGTACCCCTTAACACAGTTTATCTTTTAAGCCAGCTGGGAATATAGCACCTCACCCACCATTTTATTGTCAAAGGATGATGCAAGAGTTTCTATGAAATCTGGTCCACCTTCCAATAGCTATGTGTGTTACATCGTTGGATAGGTATTTTCGAGCTGAATAAAAGTTACTATGGCGCCAAGTTCCAAATCTTAGTCCGTTCAGAGTTATTCTTTATTAAACATGATAGTTTTATCAGTAGCCAAGTAATGCTATTTTTACGTAATAATTGTATTTGTGCTTTATACACGTAGTGTAGACGGTAACGCAAACCTTTTTATCGGTCTGTCTCACTCGCACTCGTTAAGTATGCTTAGAACAATGATACCGATTCCGAGAAGCTGCACTGGAGGATTTACCTGATTTTGGCATTGATGAGGATGCTTGGCTCTTACGTGGTCGTATACAGTCGCGACACGTGAGAGCTAGAAAGTACTACTGTTGTAAATTGTCATCATGTACAGACGCCAGCAGGTCAAGCTACCCGAAACTGTCAAATTTTCCCAATCAACCTTGAACCTTAATGCTTTAGCGATAAAGTTGAAAATCTATTAAAGAAATTTGACAGATTGTAGTAGCTTCATGTGCTGGCGTCCGTACTACAATGTTTTTGATGAATCAATCCTACTAATATTATAAACGTGAAAGTTTTTATGGATGGACGGATGTTTGTTACTCTTTCACGCAAAAGCTACTGAACGGATTTGGATGAAATTTGGCACACAGATGGTTTATAACCAGGATTAACATATAGGATACTTTTTATCCCGAAATTACTACGGGATTGAAACTTATGCGGGTGAAACCGCTGGGTGCAGCTAGTTATATTATAATTACTTTGACATATAATTGACTAATTTAATTATCTATGACGAGTTAATGACACTGTTTAGTAAGACATTTTAATTGTTTAAATTATAATTTGGATTGTTAATTATTTGAATACCTAATGAATTTTATAATTATTAAGTAAGTATTTATATTTGTACGCCGTTAAGGCAAAACATGACTGTGATAATTTTTATTGGAACATCTTGCTCGTGTTATGGATAAATAAATAATTTTTATCTCTAGAGTTTTAGACTAAGGAGCATTTATAAATCTGTAATCAAGGCACAAAACTCACAAGCACCCATTCTAGCTATTCCCAGTAAGCTGAAGCTGTTTCTAACGAGCTCTGTAGCCAGTTTTTATCACAAATGACTCCTTAAGGGCTGGGATGTCTAATCGTAGGCAAAAACTCTATGATTACGACAGGTCCTCGATCTGATGGCGGAGCGTACATTGCACTAATAGGATGGCATGGGATCCATTATTATTGTTGTCTTTTAAGGTTCTGTACTTCAAAAGGAAAAACGGAACCCGTATAAGATCACTGTATCATCATCAAGTCTGTCCGTCTGTCACGATCCTTTTTCTCAAGAACGCGTGAAGTTATCAAGATGAAATTAATATCAAATACTCAAAGCTGCAATCCCTTGAAACAGTGAAAAAATCAAACTTCTAACTCAACGCAATCAAAAGATACTGGCGTTTATGTTCCGTTTATGCCACATATTTCGACACTCTCAAGGGAATCAAAACCTATAGGGTAGATACTTCCCGTTGACCTAGAATCATGAAGTTTGGGAAGAAGCAATGTCATGTAGCACAAGTAAAGGAAAAAATCCGAAAACCGTAAATTTGTAGTTACATACCTACAAATTTGTACGGAACCCTCGGTGCACGAGTTCTACTCGCACTTGGCCGTTTTTTTTTTTAATCGATATGTTGACGCTTTGATTATTATCTTTTTTGAGATTCTGTACGTCGCGAGTCGTTCGATTTGTTTTGTTTCTTGCCAAAGTTGGTAAAAGTTTGTCAGTTGGAGTCTAAACCAGACATTTTAAAGAAGAAAAAGAAATAAGGAAGAAATGTTTATCCTGCACAATCAAAAGGCACAAAACAAAAAAAATACATAAAATATATATACCGTGTTCCGGACGATATACATAAACTTCGACCAGATGTTCAGACCATGGAAATAAGCATTTTTCATTATGGACACATTAATGAATTCATATTTTTGTTAATTTTCATACAAACTAAATACCTTGACGTAAATCACCCGATATACACGCCTCTTTATCTCTTTATCCGAAGCATTTGATAGATTTATCATTTTAATTGCAGTAAGCGGCAACATGGGCCAAATTAGGACCCTTTCTTACTGCATAGCTCAATTAAATTTCATTAAATGAAATTCCAAATATCTTTGTAACGAAGCCTTTTTAAGTACTTACTACTTCCTTTGTTAGATTTGATTTGTAAACGCTATAGAATAAATTTAAAAAAAATCCTCGTACTCAAGCATAAATGTTGATAATTTAGTCCATTGTTTTTGTTTTTTTTTTTATAGTTACTATCGCCAAAACTTATAAACATCAGAATAACACAGGATACTTTTTATCACGATTTTCCCACGGTTTTTATCACGGTTTTATAATTAAATCTAGATTTATAAAAAGCCTGTTGCTGACATAAATCACTTACTTTCCCGCCATGCCTAAATAGGCAAAGGAAACAATCGTTGTTTAACAGAAAGGCCAAGAAAACAATGTATTCTGCCTAACGCTACATCCTTCTTAGTAAATGTAACACATTACAGATAGGTTCAGAAGTTTCATTTTATAAAAAAAAACCGGTCAACTCCACGCGTTCTTGAGAAAAAGGGTCTTGACAGACGGACAGACAGAGGGACAACAAAGTGATCTTATAAGGGTTCCGTTTTTCCTTTTAAGGTACAGAATCCTAAAAACCGACCAAGTGCGAGTCAGATTCGCACACGACGGGTCCCGTACCACCGTACAATACTTAACACTACATATTTAAAAAACACGTTTCTTGTATGGTGTTTTATTATTATGATTTGTTATTATAGCGGTCGTGGTTGTACACATTCTGTGAACATTCCAAGTGTCTAACTATTACGGTTCAAAAGATACAGCCCTGTGACAGACAAACGGACGGACGGACAGCGGAGCCTTAGTAATAGGTTCCGCTAGCAACCTTTGGGCACGAGACCCTAAGGCTTCTCTCTTATGAGAGAATGTCAAATGCTTGCAACTTGGGCCTTATTATTATTTGTCACTAGGTGCGCCTGCGGTTTCACCCGCATTATTCTCGATTCCGTGGTAATATCGGGATAAAAGTATACTATGTGTTAATCCTGGATAGACACTACATGTGTGCCAAATTTCATCCAAATCAGGTCAGTAGTTTTTGCGTGAAAGAGTAACAAACATCCATCGATCCATACAAACTTTCGCGTTTATTATACCACTAGCTGCGCCCCGCGGTTTCACCCGTATTAGATTCCATCCCGTTGCAATATCGGGATAAAAAGTATCCTATATGTTACTCCTGGTTATAAACCATCCACCATCAACGCACAGCCTAAACCGCTGGTCCTGGAGACATGAAATTTGGAGGGTGTGTTCTTCGTGAAGAGTAGGTATCCACTAAGAATGAGTTTTTCGAAATTTCACCTAGGGGTGGAATTTAAAAAAACTTTAAAAAACTTCTTAGAAGAGGGATTTTGTTTGTATGAAAAATCTTATTCCTTGAGTTAATAAACTTGAATACTTATGTAAGTAAATTATGAAGTTTGCCATTTTTTGTTTTTCTTAACTACCCCCAAAAGGGAGATTGGGGGGTTTTAAAGTTTGTATGGAAGAATTTTAGCGAGGGGTCCGATTTACTCGAAACTCAATCTTTATACCTAGGATCAAAAGTAAAGAATAATGTGTATCAAAGTTTTTCGAAAATCTACCCATGACGGGCTGAAAAGGGGCAGTTAATTTTACAGGGGAGGATTTTACTGCGTGGCTTGATTAACTCGAAAATTGGTATAAATAAATCATTGAGTCAAGTTATGAACACATCCCAAACGATTTTTCAAAATTCCATCCCTGCGGGGGTGAAAAGCGGGGATACAGTTTATATGAAAAAAAATATTCATTAGGTTAATAAACTTGAAACTTGGCAAGAATACTCTCCTAAGTAAGTAATAAAGTTTACCATTATATGTTTTTCAAAACTACCCCTCAAAACCTTATTTAAGGGTGTTAAAGTTTGTGTAGAAGAATTTGAACTCAGTATTAATACTTTTGACAGAAAATAATGAATAATAAGTATATACGGTTTTCGAAACTTGACGTCTGCCGGGGCAAAAAGGGGTAATTTGAATTTTGAAGGGGAGGATTTTAGTGCGTGGCTTGATTCACTCACAAAAATTGGTACAAATAAATTTGAACTTGAAACTAGACACAAATACAAGTATCTAAGTAAATTATAAAGTTTGTAATTTTTTATTTTTCTAAACTGAAAGGAGATTGGGGATGTTAAACTTTATACGGAAGAATTTTAACGCGCGGTCCAATTAACTCGATACTCAGTATGATGTACTCGTATATTTAAGACCATAATAAATAATAAAGTGTATCAGGGTTTTCGAAAATCTACCCTTGACGGGGTGAAGAGTCAATTCACAGAGAAGTATTTTATTGCGTGGCTTGATTTACTTGAATATTGGTATAAATAACGTATAAGACAAATAATGGAAAGGTCACAAAAGACTTTTAACGCCTTGGAGGTGAAAAGGGGGTCCGGTTAATATGAAAAATCCCATTTAATTGATCTAAAAACTTAAAACTTGGCTCAAATGTTTATCTAAATTAATAATACATTTTCATAAACTACCCTTTGTAGCGGTAGTAAATAATAAAGTTTATACATATAAGTTTTTTTTAAACGACCCCTCATTCCTGAGGGGCACCTAGTTTACGGGGTGTCAAAGTTTCTATGAAAATATTTGAACAAGTTGTCGATGTCGAATGAACTTAAAACAAAAAGATAAAGAATCATGTGTTTTAGGGTTTTTCAAAAATCAACCCCTGGAGAGAGCTTCTGCCCGCGGCTCCGCCCACGTGGATGTCGAAAATTATCCCATTGGAACATGCTACCGAGACAAAAAGTAGCCTATAAAGCGTATTAAAGCATTAAGTCAGCCTTTGTATCTTTTTGGTGTGCGAAAAGTTTAAATCCTAACTAATATTATAAATGCGAAAGTGAGTTTGTTTCGCTTTCACGCTAAAACGGCTGAAAAGATTTGAATGAAATTTGGCACACACATAGTCCATGAGCTGGGTAAGAATATAGGCTACTTGTCATCCTGGATCGCCGACGAAGTCGCGGGCAACAGCTAGTTTACAATATTAGCAGGAAGTAGGATATAATATTAGGATTTGTTTAAGTAACTGACAGGTTTCGGCTGGGCCTGTCACCTTGCAGCAATGATGTCACAGTCTGTTTCTGTTTTTGGTATTGTTTTTGTCTTTGCAAGCGTATTACTAAAATAGCTTGTAAGTACAGACGCTAGCACATCAAGCTACTGCAATCTGTCATATTTCTTTAATAGATTTTCAACTTTATCGCTAAAGCATTAAGGTTCAAGGTTGATTGGGAAAATTTGACAGTTTCGGGTAGCTTGACCTGCTGGCGTCTGTACATTGTTACTAACACTCTTGTTGCTCGAATTAAATCCTACTACAGTGAAACCTGGTTAAGTGGGGCCTGGATAAGTGAGAAACCTCTATTATTGAGAGTTGCAATGAGGTCCCGGTTCTTAATGGGACTTTTTGAACCTGGTTAAATGAGATTTGAATTCTAAGACTTTTTCGCTGTTTACCTCTGTAATTGAGACTCTGTAGCTCAATTACCTGTATATAAGTGAGACAAATTAATCAGGTTTTAATACGTATTGACATGTTTGTTTACATACATATCTACATTCATACCTACATTAAATTCATAACACCAAAAATATGCATTTTTATTAACACCTCTAAAAATGAAATAACGGCACATTTCGACCTCTGTAAATGAGATAACTATAATTTTAAACCTGCTTAATTGGAAAACTGGATTATTGGAAACCCTCAATAATTGGTACATATGTCTTGATCCCTTGAGATCCCAATTAACCAGGTTTCACTGTATATCCTACTTCCTACTAATATTATAAACGTGAAAGTTTGTATGGATGGGTGGATGGATGTTTGTTACTCTTTCACGCAAAAACTACTGAACGGATTTGGATGAAATTTGGCACACAGATGGTTTATAACCAGGATTAACATATAGGATACTTTTTATCCCGATATTACCACGTGATCGAAACTTATGCGGATGAAACCGCGGGGCGCAGCTAGTAATACTATAAACGTGTAAGTTTGTGTGGATGGATAGATGGGTGGATGGATGGATGTTTGGTACTCTTTCACGCAAAAACTACTAATTAGATTTGGATGAAATTTGGCACACAGATGGTTTATAACCAGAATTAACATATGGGATACTTTTTATCCTGATATTCCCACGGAATCGAAACGTATGCGGATGAAACCGCTGGGCGCAGCTAGTGATTAAATAAAATTACTGCGAAAGGACTGTCGTAGCCTTTCTTACCTTTTTCTACAATGTGACGGGTCTAACCAAAACTTTAAATAGTTGCATCCGCCCTGACCAAGTACAAACACATTTCGCTATTTACACACAACTCTGGCAAATAATGTTTTCGCGCGAAAAGTGAGCATTCGCGGTTAACCATATTTGTCTGTGGTAACGCTGGTGATATTTCCTTTTTTGCTGCTAGCAACACTGGCGGGAAACATTTGTTTTACACTCATTTTTGAGTGTTCTTTTTGTGTGATGGGAATTTTAAACGGACTTTCGAAACTCGACGTGATATTTTACCCGACTGTGGATCACAAAGACAGGGTTATGTTTTTTTTTGGATTTAACGGCACAGCCGATCGATTCTGTAAAAATGAGACGGACGAGGAATGACTGGTAATTTCTTCCTGTGGCCTCTCCCACAGGAAGAAATTGAGAAATAAGATAAATCCTCACTTCAACACTGTGAAGCACAGTTCACAATAGCAAGCAGCGCAATTATTAAATAAGTTACCATTATGTACACTTGAAAAGCTTGATCTATACATCTGTAACACGAAGACAACGCTTCAAGCATTCCTACTAGATAAGTGTCTCTACTCTGTTGACGACATGTAATATTATGACCATGAGATTTCTCCTGTCAACTTATGTTACTAGAGCCGACTGAAATTGTTGTTTTATGAATGATATGGACATTATTTTTAAATGACAAGTGTATTATTATTCCGTCCTTTATTTCATTTAAATACCTACAAATTACATTTTTAAATATTTTTATAAACAAAAGGATAAAAAAAACATTTAAAAATATAAAAAATAGTAGCCCACCGGTATCGGGAACAGGGTCCAAGCTACCGGCGGTCAGGGCTCCAGAGAGAGGAACCTCCTGACAATGCGAGCCGTGTCCAGAAGTACCGCTTATTATTCCTATTATTAATTGGACGTAGTTTAACAAAAAGGACTCAACCCACATTCTACCCAATAACTCGAAAATTGCGTTAGTCTATGTAATACAACTTGACTCATAAAAATATTGGTATATTTGCCCATAAGTGATAATATTTCAAAATATTACATATACCTACAACATCATTGCAGCAATACACATCTAAACTTAAAACCTCGATAACTCCAAAATTACTTTTTGTGGATTGAGTCCTTTTTGCTAAACTACTCCAATTTAAGTTGACATTGAACTATTTATTTTTATTGTAATTTTTAAATGATTTCTCTTTCTAATCTTAAATCCTTAATGAGTTGACATTGAGAATTTTATTGTTAGGTAATTTTGGTTGAGTTATGATTGAGTTACCTGTGTTGTTAATTTTTAAATGTGTGTATTATGAATATTATTTTTCTCATAATTATAGAACGATTTCAAACACAAATAAAAAAAAATTGTTTGTGAATAAATACTTAAATGAAAAAAATTAAATGAAATGAAACTCTGCAAGCTACGTCGGTTAATCCGTCATAACCAAGTTTCAAATCAGCTGATCCTGATAACTTGCACAAAATATGTTATCATTAGCCGTTCCCAAGACGACGTAATATTGTACCAAAAGACTTAAAAAGACATGTAACATTCCATATTTACAAGGTTTGTCTTACCATAAATCAAGACCCACGCTTTTCAATTCCAAGTTGCCATTTATAAAAATCAGGTGATCCTTTGTGTTGCTATCATAAAAAAATACAATAGAACCCTTAACTGTACCGGTGGGTGTTTCAAAAACGTGAATGTGTCTGCTTTGGTAAAATTCAGAGGTAGATGTGTTTCAACCTTTTCTTACTACATATGTTGTGTTCAGCTTCCAGTCTAACCAGATACGACTGAATATCTATGTTGTACACGGAGCGACTGACATCTGACACGCTACAACATTACTGGGTAATACAGATATGGGCTGGACCCGGTGGAGCAGACGAGTCCTGGAGTGGAGACCGCGTATCGGCAAGATTAGTGTGGGACGCCCACCAGCTAGATGGACGACCTTAAGAAAATGACTGGGACAGACTGGATGCGGAAGGCGGAGGACAGGGCGTTGTGGCGCAGCCTGGGAGAGGCCTATGTCCAGCAGTGGACTGCGATAGGCTGAGTTGATTGATTGACTTGATACCAATGCCGTGAGGACTCTTAGGAGTGAATGTGGACGGTTATAAGATTAGAGAAACACTAAAGAAACGAAGGATGGACTGTGTGAAAAATGATACAGGTAGAAAGGGGGTGACTACTGAGTCACCAACACTGTATCATTTTCTATCAGTCACCATCTCAGTAGATGGTGACTGATAGAGATGTGTGGAAGAAGAAGACATGCTGCGCCGACCACTGATACATATATTGGGATGAGGGAGGCTGATGAAAATTATTATTACTTGTTAATTTTTTAATGGAAAATAAGTTGTTTCAAAATTAGTTGTTTTTTTTTCTTGTCCTCTTCGTGTCGCTGGCACGACTGTATTTTAAATCTTGTCCCAAAACTTTGCCACTTCCACGGCGTTGTCGGTGGCAGCGAAAGGTCACTTTGACTGCATGTGTCTGTCACTTTTTTTCAGATGTTAGAATAATAATTTTATGAAATTAATGTATCCTTTTAATTGTTTACATGGAACGTGTTTAAATATATGTATGTCAGTCCTTGGCAAAACATTTAAGATCATAATTCTATTTATAAGACTATTGTACCACGTTTTATTCTATTCATGCTACGCTGGAGAGATATTAGATAAAATGTAGATTAGTGACAGATTCGCAAATATTGGACTTGGACCAACCCTAGATTAGATCTAGTCATAGATTTAGCCATATACTTACTAATAACTAGACACTTCATTAATATACTTTTTTTTTTTTTTTTTTGGGATGGGAAATCATCAAATGACTCCTCCCGCTCTGGGTGGAGCGGAAGGGAGTGTCAGACTCTTACTGACTAAAACCCACCCATGTTCCTTCCTTCGCCCTTTATGTTCCGGGGTAGCGGTAACCCTTTCGGACAATCCCGCTGCCCCGGCAGGTCATTAATATACTTAGGGCTGATTTTTCCAACGCCAGATAATTTTATCGGAGGAATAATTTTGAATTTTTGACAGTTCTTCCATACAAAATCTGTCAGACGTCAATTTTATTCCAAGAATAAAAATGATCTGTCGATTGAAAAATCAGCCATCTAAGGTATGTATCTGCAACTTAAACCAATCTTGTTTACAAACAAAACATTCGCGTTTTTAAAACTCCAAAACTCAGATCCGTGACCGTTTACTTACCTGTTAACTTTGACAATAGCGATGTGGCGATCGATTCAATAAAGAAACTCGGCCATTTTGAAAAAAAAACCCAAAAATTATAGATTATCATGTTTTTTGGAGGCTTGTGGTAGGTGGGAATGGCATTGTGCAGTGTGGGTTCGATCCCGGTCGATGTAAAGTATTTTATTGAGTTTGAGCACGATAATTTATCATTTTGAAATGACATAAACGCGGATTTTAGGTGAAGTTAATAACAGTTGGTCTTAAATCGTGTAGTCGGTTTCCTGTACTTTGTGAGGCCATTGTGATTTTTGGGAAATATACTTTTTTGTCCTAGTTATCAGTTTCTGAGGTCCCCAGATATACTCTGAAAGCTATTGATTCAACGAAGTGCATCACTTGATAATATGAAGTAAAAAGATGATTATTATATTTATTCTTCCCTTATTCATAAACGTTGCTTAATGTTAAGTAGTGACTGTTTAACCATACATTTTTGACGTTTAAATGTCACTTAACTTTGATAATCGTTTATAAATAAACCCCGTAAAGTTTAAAGCTATCCCAATTGTCCTTAAATATATAAATAGCAAACTCTACTGCTCACTAAGATGCAACTCATAGCTAATGCATTTACGGCAGGCGCCGACACAGTTTTACAGCAGAACGACAGGTAGTTGTCTGTCACGTTCAGGGACCAAAATATGGAATCAATCAATAACTTTAATGTAATAATTCATTGATTTTTATTTCTCGCATCCTAAACATTAACACGCTATCCGCGGCCGTGTCAGTGACAAAACTGACGCCGTTTTCTTGCCCAACCTACAAAATTACAGGATTCCTTTCCGGAATGTGTGATCCTCAAAAAAAGGTTGATCGAAAAGAGGTGGAGAAGAAAATTCTAAGACTCTTCTGTATCTACGAGTAGGGATATCTTTCGTTACATAATCATCAGTCGCCGTATTGTTGAATCTTTTTGGTTTTACCTCTTCAGTGACACTCAAAGTCGCATTACCAACATGTATTGCGATTGTAGATGTAGGTTGAGTTGGTCTTTTATTGTTATCGTTATCTGTGGTATTACAAGCATTATTCTCAGCAGTTGGCAGTGGTTTTAAAGATCTACGAACTCGGATATTTACTGATGTCGCTGCATCAGTGGTACCCATAAATGTTTTGTGTATTTTTTTTGCTTTTGTAGATTTACTTCTTGTGACCTTGTTCTGTTTATCAAATTTGTTTACATGCTTATTGTGTCTTTTTAATTTTTCTTTATTACTTTCTAAATCTTGTACATCTTTGTTCACAGAATTCGTTCTTTCAACGTCTCTTTTAGTTTTTCCGTCTGTATTATTACTTATCTCTGTCTGAGTTCTTGCATCATATTCATCACGTTGTGTCTCACTGACATGTTTCGTTTTTTTAAACTTCTTGCTTTTTTTCCTTTTATTTTTGTTTCTATGGTTCATATCTTTTGCCTTCTTATTTTTGTTGCTTCTTGTTTTTGTCTTTTGCTTTTTCTTTACTTTATCTATGTTACTCGTGACATTCATCCTACTATTTTGATTATATTCATTAATTCTCTTTAATTGATTTATTTCATTTTGGAGTTTCCTCTTTCTTTTAATGTAATCCTTTATCGCATGTTGCGCAGTCGTAATTCTGTTATGTTTCTCTAGAGACTTCTGTCTTTTTCTTTCTTCTCTGTCAAATACTTCGATGGAAAGTTCTTCCCCGGGCAAGGGGGGTGCTATACTTCTCCTGAAGTCCTCGCCACTCACGTCTCTTGAACGAATTGCCTTTATTAATATAACAGAGTCGGTTTCTGTATCTGTTTCCGATGTGGTTTCTTGCCTGGAATCAAGATTTTAATGTTTAATAATATTTGTTGTTATAATCTCACTTTTAGATTAACTTTTTTGGTGCAGCCGTGAGGCACACTTTCCTGATATTTACTTACATCGGACTTTACACTTTCTATTTGATTTTTATTTGTTGCTATCTGATATGTGTTTGTATCTGGTGTATGGAGTGTCTTTTAGTCTGTGCTTATTATTTATTTATAAGAAGTTAAATAATAGTTATTGATTTAAAATCTAGTACTAAAATAACAAAATTATATCCTAACTTAACTAACAATTTACAACCTAAAATATAGCGTCGAAAAATTCATCCGCATCGCAGTCGACTGGTAATGGACCCAAGACACTGGCGGCATGGCCGCGTTGTATGGCAATGCTTAACCTCTGGCCAAGGTAAACGCCAGCCCAGCGACGGTGACAAGAGCTCGTCGAATGATGTCGTTAATGTTTGCGTGCCGCGCTAAGCGACCCGCACTTCGGCTGCAAGACAGGCCGTGGTGTCCGAGGCTGTTGACAACTTCGCCACAGTGAACAACAAGGCGGAAAGTATTGTCGTCGAACAAAGTGCCTATGATCGACGACGCTAGAATTTTTGCGGACGCCGAGGCCTCCCATATGAATGGGAAGAGAAGCTTGTGCCCAAGCTCGCTCATCCATGGCTACATTTAAAATCGAAGTTAATGTATGCCTGATAATTTGGTCCATTCTGTCTAAAAGGTTAGTCTATGATTCCATAAATGGAAAGCGCGAGGAAAATAAGTTAATTTAGGGCCGAAACAGCAGTAACGTATTAAGGTGATGGCCGAATGCATATTAATTTGGAACGATCTTTCCGAAACGTCGTTGAATTTTTGTATTTTTTCCTCAATAAATTCGAAAAAGGAATTTTCAAAGATTACAGACCCAAGAAGACGAAGAGAGCCTTTTTCAATAATTTACGTCTGTGCTAAATAAATGTATTTTCTTTCTTTCAACTTTTTGTGTGGACCACTATTTGCTAGGCTACATCGCGCAGACTAAGACGAAGATGCGATTTTCCCCAACAGCATATTTCGGGAGGTTTAATGTCCTCCCGAAACAAATGCGCTAAATCTTAGTGAAAATCGCATCAAAGTTCATTTAGTTGCTTAGACGAACGAAGCAGTCACACAGACACTACACTCACGCGCAAAACCTATCTAGGCTTAGCGCGTGAACCTACACCTAGATAAAGAAAGTTAAAGAATTTAGTTTTTTAAAGACTCAAAAACAACCTGACGAAAATCCATATCATTCCAGTATAATCTTACCTCGCATCGTAAAGACTTTCCAAACAATATAATAGAATAGAAAACTTCTATTTCAGACAGGAGTCCATAGGGTTAGTAACAATTTTCCTTAACTTCTAGTGTTAGTATGTTACAGACCCAGATGTACATACAATTAAAACTCAGTGTGGAGCTGCATCCACCTCCGCAACATCGGGGAATCTCACCGATCTGCGAACACACAGAGAATACTGTTGGTGCCACCGCGGACACGCGTCATCAAGGAAGCGCATCTATTCCTAATATTGGCTGCAAAACCATTAATATTATTATCGCAAACATCCCTGACGCACTAGAACGCCACGGCAGCCGCAACACTACTCTAAGTGCATTATTATATTGAACGCATGGGTCGCAGTAAACCCGCTGAGTGAAGTTGACCCACAGGCTGCGCGTGTACAAGGACTGGCAGTAAGCTTTGAATAGCGTAACTTTAACTGGCTTCGTACATCGTGCAAACCTGCGAGCCAGCAATAAGCGGCCAGCTTATACTGGAAATGTATTTTGATGTGTCATGCGTACCTCAGCTCGAACGTGGCGGTTGGTTGTACAGTAGGTAGCCTGCCTGTAGACTCAGCCAACATTCTCTGCACTAGCTTGCTTTTCAATTTAGACCTAAACATGCTTTCTGGTGTCTCCGTAGTCTTACAAGTTATTTCTTCCATGAATAGTGTGGTATATGACTGTTGAAATTCTTGATGTTCCTGCAATAGCTCTATAGAATTTCCTTCATTTGTTTCATCAGCTGATGATTCGTCTGTACTTACATACATTAATTGCATCTGTTCACTGTGACTATCTTCATTAGAAGTTTTCAGTTTTGTAGCTTCCTCTCCGTTTTTTGCGCCACTTGCCTTTAATATAAGCATGTTGTTGTCGTCGGCAGTAGATGTTGGATCTTTTTTCGAATTATTTCCGGTGTTTTTATCTGCAGTGGCGATATTATATCCAAAGATCTTGACGGTATTCTTTGATTCTCTAAGTGCAGGTTTATAGGGAAATAATTGCATCTGTTCACTGTGACTATCTTCTTTAGAAGTTTTCAGTTTTGTAGCTTCCTCTTCATTTTTTGCGCCACTTGCCTTAAATATAAGCATGTTGTTGTCGTCGGCAGTAGATGTTGGATCTTTTTTCGCATTATTTCCGGTGTTTTTATCTGCAGTGGCGATATTATATCCAAAGATCTTGACGGTATTCTCTGGTTCTCTAAGTGCAGGTTTATAGGGAAATAATTGCATCTGTTCACTGTGACTATCTTCTTTAGAAGTTTTCAGTTTTGTAGCTTCCTCTTCATTTTTTGCGCCACTTGCCTTAAATATAAGCATGTTGTTGTCGTCGGCAGTAGATGTTGGATCTTTTTTCGCATTATTTCCGGTGTTTTTATCTGCAGTGGCGATATTATATCCAAAGATCTTGACGGTATTCTTTGATTCTCTAAGTGCAGGTTTATAGGGAAATAAATTAGTTTTAGAACTTGACGATGGAACTTCTTTAATTTTTTTCAAAAATCTTTCAATTTCTCTTTTCAATTCTCGTCTGACATTAATGTTAAGATCTGTGTAATGATTAAAAACAATAGTCCGGATGCCATCTCTAATTATCTTGACCAAATCATTTTTAGCCCTTTCTGATGTTGAGTTGGTATAAGCCTTCAGATCCGATAAGACTTTACCGAACTTCTCTCTGGCATCCTCTCTGTACAAAGAATTGATATAATCCAGCATTTCTTTAACGTTTTTGTCGTATGTTCCATGTCTTATCATGTACACCACTTCATTGGTATCTGCTTTCAATACAGGAACTGGTTTCCTCTTAATCAAATCTAATTTCTGGGCCATTAGACTCCTAAATTCATAATTTTCCGTCAATTCGTAAAATTTGCATCCTCTGTAATGATATTTTCTGATTTCTTCGTCTAGTATGTCGAAGAAATCTTCAAATGCAGTATCTTCATAATTGTTGAGTATGTTAGCGACTCCCTGAATGAAATCGGTGAAGGTTTCAACTGTCGACGCTCTGAACTTAGGTTGGTTGACCTTGTAATTGTCAATATCTGTTTTATTTGTTGCTACAAAGACATTTTTTGAGTTATCTTTCAAGTGTAATTTTAGAAAAACTTCCAGTGCTAGATCGGTACCTTTCTTATCTTCTTGAGGTGTGTTAAGAGGGCTAGAGTTTGTGAAAGCTGAAAGATAATTAAAGAATGTCACATTATAACAGGACGCGATTAAAATGTATAATTAATATCATAATCATGTAAAGAGGCAACATGTTTTATTTGTTTCTAAGAGGTAGACTGAAAGCAATGATCTGATCACACAAAATCTATAACTAATAGAAAGCTACACTATAATTGTAAATATCCTTTTTGGCTTTGTATTATTAAGTAAAACAAAATGGTGCATGTTGTAATGGTGCCTGTAAGTCATTGTTGCACTCATAATTGTACTGTTAAGGAAATGATCTATTAAATGTACTGTATAAACAACTGTTGGCTAACCTAAATAAATAAATAATTATAAACGTGAAAGTTTATTTGAATGGATGGATGTTTGTTACTCTTTCACGCAAAAACTACTGAACGGATTTGGATGAAATTTGGCACACTGATAGTTTACAACCAGTATTAACATATAGGATACATTTTATCTCGATAGTCTTACGGGATCGAAACTTATGCGGGTGAAACCGCGGGGCGCAGCTAGTAAATAAATAAATACACTATGAGGAGTGCTGTAGTATATGTTTTGTTGTATAGTTGACTTCCACGTGGACGTAGCAACAGCAGCTAGTATGTTGTAACGTTGAGTTTATTAAAACTGCTATATTATAAAGGCTGTTTATGAACAAAAACAAATTCAATACTTCGCATAAGCATGACAAACAGTCGCAAGCTGTTTGTCATGCTTATGCGAAGTATTGAATTTGTTTTTGTTCCTAAACAGCCTCTAATGTTCCCACTGCTGGGACAGGCCTGCTCTCGGTGAGAGGCAGTGGGCCGTAATCTACCACGCTAGCTCAGTGCGGGTTGCTAGATGTCACATGTCTTCGAATTGTTGGTTCTAGGATATGCCGGTTTCTTCACGACGTTTTCTTTCATCGGTTTGAGAGCAGTGGTGATGATGAAATAATTTATACAAAGTAAATTGCCTGCTTGGGTTCGACCCGGCTTACAACTCGTAAGTCGCGGCCACCTCTGGGCCACCGCTGCTCATAATTGTTCTCATTGTTTTTGACACTACTGCTTTAATTTTCACGTACGTTTGAAGCTATTTGAACCCGTTGGATGTAAGTAAACAAATTGACAGTAGTTTAGATAAGCTGGGATTTTGAACGAGCAAACTCTCCGCACTGATTGGCAGTTTTTAATTCTATAGGAAAGCGTTCGTGAAATAAACACAAAATAACTACCGAATATCCTGAACAGCAGAACACAAGTACACACCTTCATTTTTTATTTCAACTATTTTTATTTCTAATTCAATAAAAATATTACAACAATTTTATTGATAGTAAAACTGAAATAGTCACTATTTTTAAATAAAGTTACGTTTTGATGTTTTTGAAGACAAAGCCTATTTTTTAATCTTTGAAATACCCTGGAAGAGTTCGGAAAGATAAAAAGCCTTTCTACCACCGAGTGAAAGATAATGTAAAAGAATCTGAGGCCAAGAAGAAAGATAAAAGACTGAAATTAAGAGCTTAGCTGCTGATAAAGATTACTGAAAGTTCAAGCTACAGTGATGAAGAGGTGTCACTGACCAGGAACTTGAATAAAGCACTTCAATATGGGAATAAAACTGTTGACTATGTTGATGAAACAAGATAGCAAACGTCCTGCATCGTCATCTGCCTGCCCGCCCCCAACCATATCGGGGTCAGCTCCCAGTCTAACCACATGCAGCTGAATACCAGTATTTTACATGGAGCGACTGTCTATCTGACCTACCATCACCATCATCATCATTTCAGCAGATAGATGTCCACTACTGGACATAGGCATCTCCACTTCGACCGGTTCTGTGCTTCTCGCATCCAACGGGTTCCTGCGGCCTTCACAAGGTCGTCGGTCCACCTTGTGGGAGACCTGCCAACGCTACCTGACCTACACAACGCAGTTATTGGGTAACAGTTTGACAAAGACTGGTTGTTAGACTTTGGGGCTTCTGAAGTTCTGACTACCCGTAACGACTGCCAAATGAACGGACGACCGACTGTGATTCTATTCTAGTTGTTTTAATGATAATATACTACCGCCAAAACCTATATCTGACCATTTTGAAAACAAAATCCCGTGCACATGATGACCACAGCTGCGTCCGTAAGTAAAAAAAAGAGGATCCTTTTTAGGTCGACTAATAATATGCGCTGCAAGCAGGAATAGTCCTTACGGTGGTCAGATATAGATTTTGTCGATAGTATAGTAAATTAGTGTAATTAGTGTTTTATTTATTTTTGCACTCTGTGTATTGTAAAGACGCGGGACGCCTGCAAGGCGTACGTAGGTTACCCTTTATAACTTAGGTACTTCCAATATTTACCTACTGCAGACGTACATACCACCCTCATCACCACCCTCCTGTCCTTATTCCATTTTTTTAGTAGTCGCAGAGGTATAATAATGTTCTCCATCAACACATCTCTATCCGTCGTTATCTCAGTAGTCACCTCCTTCCTCCTTCCTCCAATGTATCTGGTTTAGGGTGTGCCTTTTAATAAATGTATTTTCTTTCTTTTTCAGGCAATCGATCCATCTTTTCTTGCACCTTAATATCGAGAAAAATCTTAAAATCTTATGTAATATTTTAAATGATTTTACAAGCAGCGCCCCGCGGTTTCTCCCGCATAAGTGTTGATCCCGAGGGAATATCGGAATAAAAAGTATCCTATGTGTTAATTCTGGTTATAAACTATCTGTGTGCCAAATTTCATCTAAATCCGTTCAGTAGTTTTTGCGTGAAAGAGTAACAAACATCCATCGACCCATCCTCACAAACTTTGGCGTTTACAATATTAGTAGGATTTATTTGTTTAATGATTAACAGTTTAAAACGGCAGGATGGCTGGTAGTAGCTGGATGAGAGTTGCCGAAAATCGAGTTGAATGGCGTGCAATAGGAGAGGCCTATGTCCAGCAGTGGACTGCTACAGGCTGATGATGACGATGGAAACCAATTGCAGAAATTAAAGACACAGTTTGTATACAATGTGTAACTGAATTAATGCACATTATGAAAGTAGTTTGTTCAGAATCGTTTACTGAATCGATTTCTGTAATTTTTAATATAGGTAATATTTTATCCCAAAAATAATTAAAACTACGTAAATTACTGTCACACTTCCGCTGTACAGTCAAAACAAACCAAAATAGATGAAGTACCTACTGCGCTAGACCCCTAAACGAGTGCGACTGTTTGCATGCGTAGATTTGTAATGTGACCACAAATTTCTCCCAGAATCAGTGTAACTAATTTATGAGAAAAACAATGTGTATTACATAATAATAAAAAATGAGTGTATGTATTATGATTATAACATAACATTCTAATTGGGGTGTCTGGTGGTGTGCGTTAATTCCGGGACAAGTTGTATACACATAAAAGATAAAATATAAACTCATCAAGTAAAAAGTTAACGACACTTTCATAAATCATTTCCCACAGTACTTCTGACATGCCGACAAAATCATCGTCCATTCGTCCGCAAACTTCGTGTTAATTGTGTATCACACTATCAATAGCAATGGGTTTCATTTTGACAGTTCAACAACGTTCATTGCTTTGTTCAAATTGTAATTTTTTGGCCAAAGAATCAGCATTGCCATACAACGTGACAATTTTACCAGCCTTTTGGGCACGCTTCCTATTGACAGCGATGCGGACGAACGTTTTGATGCCCTTTGATTATTTCTCCTCCTTTTTATTATTTTAAGCTTTTTAAATTATGTAAATATTTTGTTAATAAATTCGTCTCAAATTGTTGTTGAGACATATTTTTCGAACATATGAAGCAATGGATTAGCAATATCCTTCAAAATGATTCAGATTGAGATTGATAGTGTGGTACTCAATTTGGGTGAGAAATGGTAAATGATTTTATTTTGTAAGTAGGTTTGTACAAACACTTTTACACGTCAATCATATTTTAAAACTAGAGGTGCTGATCGTTTGTTGGATTAGAGTCCAAGAGATCATTCAGATCAGCAGCCTAATTGCTTAACACATTAAAATTTTCGGCAAATGATTGAGATTAATTGGTTTCGTTTTGATCGCTTTTAGTTTCATTTTACGATTTTCGTATTGCGTAACTCCACTATCATGTAATAGCAACAGCTGTTGATTTGAAACGCTAAAGAGTGAACGATATGTGCTTAAGAAAATCGTAAAATGAAACAAAAAGCCATCGAAACGAAACCAATTAATCTCAATCATTTGCCGAAAATGGTTACGCAATTAGGCTGCAGATTAAGATAATAATAATAATAATAATAATAAATTTTATTCCTCAAAAAAGTAAAAATACAATGTGACGGATTCGGTGAGCCACAAACTAAGCATCGCTTGTATCTTGTGGCTCTGGACTTGGAGTGCAATTTTACAACATTAAAGATTACATTACAGTTTGAGGATGTTAGATAGTTACAAAAAGAAAAAGATAAGTGTTAAAATAAATAAAACATTCGTGCGATTCTGAACACAAAATAAAATAATATTGGTTTATCCTAGGGCTTGTACTATGGTGTGTGTGTGGGTGTTTGTATGAGTGTGTGCGTGTTTGTTAGGGTGTGTGTATGTGTGTGTAGGTGCTATATCAAAGCTTCGGTGGCGTCGTATGATAATTTTAAAAGAGCTGTAGTTAGGAATTTTTTACAGGTGGTAGTTGAGCAGTCTTTTAAGTCGCAGATTTTGTTAACTTTATTGTACGTGTTGGGATGGGAAAAATAGGTACAGCGTCTAGCTAGTTCGGATTTGGCATTTGGTATGGGTACTCTGAATACACGCTTGTTTATTATGTCCCTGTAGTCAGGCCGATTTTTCAATGTTGCATGATATTTAAGCGTTGCTTGGAGTACAAATATTTGTCTTACCCTGAGGACTTGAAACTCGTGGTATACAAGGTCTGTAGGGAATCTAAACGGTTTTTTTATTGCGACTTTGATCAGTGCCCGTTGCGCCCTTTCTAGCGTTATAAATGTACTCTTACCAGCGCGTCCCCAAATGCAAATACAGTACATTATGATCGACTGGCAGAGTGCGAAGTAGACCATTCGCAAAATATCGGTGGGGGTGCAGTCCCTGAGTTTTTTCAAGACGTGTATTAGTTTTCGTACTCTGGAGGAAAGGGCAAAGATGTGGGCTTTATAAGTTAAGTTGTTATCTAAGGTTATGCCGAGGTATTTGATCGTGTCAGTTCGTTCAAGGACTTTACATGCGCAGGGGTGGTGTGGCAGTGTTGAGGGAACAATGTGTGTCTGTGGACAGGTATGTATTTTTAAGGACATAGTTTGAGAGGCACTGGAGGAGCTAGTTTTGGAGAAAGCAATGTATTTACTTTTACTAACGTTAAGTGTCAGTAGGTTAGAGTCTAAGGATTGCGCTATTTGAGAGAGGCCTTGTTCCGCCATTCGATAAACTCGGTCCCATGACGTGTCGTGGAACACGATGGCTGTGTCGTCAGCGTAGGAGATCACTTCAGCGTTTCTGAGAGGGAGATTTACTACGTCATTAATGTACAGCGTAAACAACGTTGGGCCAAGGGTACTGCCCTGCGGAACTCCAAACGTGATAGGGAGCAACTTGCTTTGGTGACTGCCTATTTTACAATATTGGTACCGCGATGTTAAGTAGCTGTGAAACCATTCTAGAGGGGTACCTCTTATACCTATTGCTTCAAAATTCATGCTGTATCAAACAACACAAAAAAAATCTTAAGTAACTCGGTTATACTGCTCACCCTTTCGCACAGCAAATACAGTTATTGAAACGACTTCAAATACCTTTTCCCACAAAATAATCTACCAACCATGCAATACCGGATATCTATTCAATATTTAAGAAGTCTCTCAAAGCGTATGCGCCGGCAAAATTCTTGTAAACATCACAACAATAAGAATTCTTCAAAGTAAGTGCTGTTACTATAAAACGCCTCTTTGTAAGGAATTAAGGGTATCAGTAAGTATGAATGGAACAGTGGGACAGCAGCATAATCAGACTTTAATGTTCCCACTGCTGGGACACAGGCCTCCGCTCTTCGAATGGAACACACAATTGTTGTGAAAAGAGATTAGCAATGTCCAATGGTATTTCGGTGAACTACGGAATGGAATGCTCGATTTATGGCAGTTTTTTTTTGTATAAATAACATCACGTCTATTCTCGAAGAGGTAGGCAGAGGTGTAGTTGTAACTCCAGACTCCCGGGGGTCTACTCCGAAGTTGTATCGGCCAAATGTTCGGCCGTTTCCTGCTACGAAGTTACCATTTGGTTCGGTCGGTCCCGATCCTACACTCCTACATTCTTTCGAATATTGACTATGGTCCCGACCCAACTGAGCAGATCCGAACTTTTTTAGAATTTTTCAATAATATTCGGTTCGGCCATGTGTCGGTCCGATCCGATCATTCGCACTTTGCACTTCGTAGTAGACCCCCAGGCTACTGAGAAATTCTTGATGAAAAATCCAAAAGCATTTTGCCCGACCTGGGAATCGAACCCAGACGCCAATGGTTAGTTGTCACCATTGTGACCACTACACCAACGGTACAGATAGATAGGTAGAATGGAAACGAATAATGAATAGTTATTTTAAACATCATCAACAGCCTATAGCAGTCCACTGCTGGACTGGCCTCTCCTATTGCACGCCATTCATCTCAATTTTCAGCAACTCTCATCCAGCTACCAACCATCCTGCGAAGGTCGTCGCTGCACCTAGCCTGAGGGCGTCCCACCTTACGTTTACCGATTCGCGGTCTTCACTCAAGAACACGTCGACCCCAACGGTCATCGGTTCTACGGCTAATATGGGGCCATAAATAAACCCCTTCCTGGTAACATAGCAATCAATGTTACACATGAAGGGGTTTATTTAGAAACGATCATTGAAGTAAAGTGACGTTTAAACTTCAAAAAAATTATGTTTAAACACTACACACACACTACTACATGTTTAACTACTTAACTTTAAGCAACACTTGAAGAAACAGGTTGGTATTGAAATATAGGTGTGGGCTTACTCGTAGCACCTCACTTGCAAGGTCTAAAATATATGGATGAAAAACTGTGATGGAGTGCTGGCAGTACGGTTTCAACAAATTTTCTCTATTTAAAAGAGCATTACCTTTCCTCTTATGTTTATGTATATTTTTGTATTATGTATTTATTTATGTATAGGTACTTATGTTTTTTTTTTGCATTATTTGTGTAGGTATATTTAATACTAGCTGCGCCCCGCGGTTTCACCCGCGTAAGTTTCGATCCCGTGGGAATATCGGGATAAAAAGTATCCTATATGTTAATCCTGGTTATAAACTATATGTGTGCCAAATTTCATCCAAATCTGTTCAGTAGTTTCGGCGTGAAAGAGTAACAAACATCCATCCATCCATCCATCCATCCATATAAACTTTCGCGTTTATAATATTAGTAGGATTTTTGTTTTAGACTTCACACATTCATATTTTTCCCTTCTTGTCCTTACTTCTCTTTCCGCAGGTCTGCTGGAAGAAATTTCTTAAGAAATAAGCGGTACCTTTGTGCTGAAATTATAATTATGTCAAATCCTTATGTATTTTACTGTGTGTGCATAAATAATTAAAAAAAAAAACACTTTTGTACAAGCTACGAGCAATTTATTGCTACGTATAAATGGTTTTCAAGGGTTCCATAGAAATTAATTTTTAGAGTGAACAAGTTCGATGACAGTTTGGGATACAATAAACAAATAAAATGCATCCGTTGTTTTGACTCTTTATATTGTAACAACACAGTACGAAGTAACTAGTAGTATAGAGAGCTGTCTGTGAAGCAGCTCGTCCGGGGAAGTACTGTCACCACACATACAACTACCGCCAAACCTTGCTGTGTTCTGGTCTGAAGTCAAACTAGCAGCGTCCTGTAGTGTATACGGTGGAGGTCTGCCCGGCTTGGGCGGAGCACCGCCGCGTCCTCGTGGCGGCGATCGGCGGCGGCGATCTCTCGCGTCCGGCCTTGGTCCAGGCCATGGTACGGAGCGAGAGTGCATGGGAAGCCGTCATCTCCTTCTGCGAAGCAGTAATGCTCGCAAAGGAGGAGGCGGAACGCGTGAGGGAGAGGCTATCTCTGCGCCCTCACGCCCCTAGTCGCCGCAGGAGACGCCCTGGACTTCGGGAGTCACCAGCCGACTCCCGGCCACCGTAGGCGCGGGCTTGCGGGCGGCGAGCTATGGTCAGCTTGCCGCCCGGCAAGGACCAGGCCCGAGTCGACGGCGCGTTGTGTTCCACGCGCGCCTCAAAGAGATGTCAGCACGAAGTGACGGGGTCCGTTAGGGCCGATGCCTGCGAGGGCCGCGGGTTGTTCGAAAGAGATACCGTGGTCCCTGGCATAGGCAACTGAAGGAACACGGGTGGGTTTTAGTCAGTAAAAGACTGACACGCCCTCCTGCTCCGCCCAGAGCGGGAGAAGTCATATGATGATTTCCCACCCAGAAAAAAAAAAAAGCGTCCTGTAGTGTTTTTTTTTTTGGAAGTCGGTTGTTTTTTTTTTTTTGTAAAAAAGTTTTTAATTTGGTTTCACTTTTTAGTTGTATACCTGCCCGATAAAAATGAGGGTGTACCGTGGTATTCTGAACACATCTGCGTACCCCTTTAGAGGGTACAGTCGTGATGTTATGTTGTGTGATTGCGTAAACAATGCATACATAAGCGATAGCAGCAATCGCGGATGATTTGCTGGCATTTATTGAAGAGTTCCGTTGCCTGTCTCCGAAACCCATCATCAGCTCTTTACGAAATTTAAATGGGACCATTTCAGAATAAACCTCTTTCGAACAAAAAAAATATTTTGCATATCCGTCTATATAAGACGGAGTTATGCCCGAACATACATAAAATTAAAAAATATATATATATATATAAACATCCGAATAGAGAACCTCCTCTTTTTTAAAAATAAAATACACTGCTTTTTTTTTTTGGTGGGAAATCATCAAATGACCCCTCCCGCTCTGGGTGGAGCGGAAGGGAGAGTCAGACTCTTACTGACTAAAACCCACCCATGTTCCTTCCTTTGCCCTTTATGTTCCGGGGTAGCGGTAACCCTTTCGGACAATCCCGCTGAAACATACACTGCTACAAGGATATTTTTGCGCTGAACTCACGTTGACAGCTGACAGGGGGCGCTGTTGGTAAACATTTGTACAATTGATTTGAAAAAACAAGATGGCGTCGTCATTAACGATCTTGGTCACGCGCCAAGAAGTCCTTGAAGCGCTTTGGTGCCGATTCTCTTCTAAACCGAACTAAACTACGAATAAAACTCCTTACTGTTGGCTATGAGAATCTTAAGCTGTTCTTGCAAAAACATTTATCTAAAAAAAATAATTTTGACACAACTAAAATAGAATTTGACAATCGCGACTCCACGCGATACTTGTTTGCCCTACCCCGTGATTTTTTTTAGTGCCGGAGTCGCGCAGCCTCGACATGTTTTTAATTTTTCACTTTTTGTATGGAAAATATGAAAAATTATTACCTACATGTTGAGTTTTAGGGGCTCATGTGTTAAAGGGGTTCGAAATTTTCGAGATATAAGCAAAAGAAAAGAAAAAAAAGATACAGTACTGTTTTTGCACCTGAAGTCGAGGTGTCGGTGTGAATTTTAGTTCATGACAACTAATTTTATTCCAAACCTTTTTAATCGCGTTTAAAAATAGTCAGATTTAGTTGGACGATCAAAATTTTTGGTGAAAAGCGTCCAATTCAGAATAGCAAAATTGCCATTTTCAATATATTAATAGCTCAGTGCCCTCTTGGTGCCGTCTAACTAAAATATAGTTACGTTGTGTCACTTTAGCCAATTTCAAAATGGAAAATCGTCGTTTGACAAGAATAAACCAAATTTTTGTGTACTTTAGTCTAGTTTAGAGGCATGACAAGAGAATCGGCACCATTAACATTTAAAACACTTGTTTTCTTATGACTGACAAACCGTTTTGCCCAATTAGTTTCTCTTCATAAAATATATACCTCAGTTTTAAGACATTATTTGTGTGTTAGGTTTGAATTCATATTTTTTCTAATTATTCCATATCGATGCACGACTCATGACAAAACAATCGTCATGTTTTCTTTATTACTGTACTGCACTGGCCTCTTGGAATGGAAGGTCCTCAATAGATAACTAAAGAAACAGAACCCTGTGTTTGCTGTCGCGCACTCGGGTATTAAATAACTCACCGGTCGCGCCTGTCGTGTATACGTTAGCAATGAGTAGCGCCTTAGTGAGTAGTCTTGTTGCGTTCTATATTCATTAAGTGTTTATGTTTTGTAGTTTCGGACTGAAAAATAGAATAATCTGTTCCCTCAATAAATAAATTCACTCGTATAGCAGCCACGAATGTCATGGGGCTGGACGCTGGACATGTCTGCCGAATGCCAGACAATCAATGCGACATCGCGGCAGGCCCAGGCGGAGATGGCGGATTTTTCTATAACAAAGTGTTTATTTCTAAAAAGTTCATTTTAATTAGTGGCTGATCTATACCAACCACCTGTTAGAATGAACTTTTTCGAAGCAATTAAAACCAAACGAACCTACGTTCGTTTGGATTTTTTTCAAAATTATCTTAAATAGGTGGTAAATAAAAGAAAAATAATAGAAACAATTATGGACCCTGTCGGGCACAGCTAATTTTTAAATAAGTAGAGAGAGGAAGAGCGCTTTATTAATTTTCTTTTTTATTCAGTTACAGTTATTTTATATCCTATTAATAATTTTATACCTATGTATTTTTATTTCCATTCATTCACTTATTCTATTAATATTTTATATGCTGGTCTATCTATTTATTTATTATTTCTTTAATTATATTTAATATCATTTATTTCTTTACTCGTTTAAAATTTGTTCATTATTATTAATCGGTCAAGCCTCGCGCGGGCCCATTACAATAGAAATATCAATTGTGTCTAACAAAAATAAATTATACTATAATACTTAAATAATTATATTACATTAATCGCTCATAATGAGAATTTACATAATTCCAAGATATAAATACCAACTAAGGTGAGAATCTTGTGTTTTTGAAAGTAAGGCTTGCAACTATCTGTTGGTTCTATATTGGTAATTATTCCTTAATAGCTTTTTTTGGAGGGTAAATAAGGAGGGAGCGTCTGGGCTATTTCCCCATAAGATGATGCCATAGTTAAACCAAGCGTAAGCGTAAGCGTAGTACATACTACGCGTATGCCTACGCTTGGTTTAATAGCGTTTCACCCCTGGCAGAAAAAAGAATATAAATATAGATTTTACTTTTAATCAACATAATTTAGAAACAGTTAATAATTTCACTCTCTTAGGTTTAACAATAGACACTCATATAAACTGGAAAACAAATATACAAACAGTAAAATCAAAAATTTCAAAGTTTTCATATGGTCTCCGCGAAATAAAAAAGACTGCAACCCTACAAACCGCACTAGCCAAGCATATGACTAGTGCGGTTTGTAGGTTGTTAAACCTAGAAGAGTGAAATTAATAACTGTTTCTAATTTATGTTGATTAAAAGTAAAATCTATATTTATATTATTTTTCTGCCAGGGGTGAAACGCTATTAATTTGGTTTTGGGAAAATTTATTCGTCATCCAGTTTACAGTTTTTCCAAGAATAGTCGTAAGTTTTTCATTTAAATTAGCATTTGTTTGGCATGCAGTCAGGATCGAGATATCATCCGCAAAAAGTACACACAGTCTATGGTTTTGGGGAGGCCATTTATATATATTAGGAAAAGGAAGCAACCTATAACACTTCCCTGGGGAATTGAGACATGTATTGATTTAACGTCAGATCTAATGAGCTGTGCTTCTTTTGTTTTTTGATTGTAATATTCAATCTGAACTATTTGTTCCCTATCTTTTAAATACTCTTCATGTCGCCCCTGAGAGTTTTTGATGGAGTTCGAGCTGCTATCCAACGATGGTCCTGATGAGCTTTCGTCAGTAACGTAATTTGTGGCTGGTTTCCAAAATTCATTTCTACTCTCATTCATCTCAGGTTCATCATCTTGAATTTGTTTGTTATAAGTCTCTATACTAACAATTCTCTCATTTTTGCTTATCAATTTTATTTTTGGATCATTTTTAGAATAAGTTTCGGGATTTCTAAGTGAGTTAATAACTGGATCTGTGTAAGGAATATCCTTTATTTCAGCGCTTAATGCAAGATTACTTTTGAACCGTTTCCAAAATGTTTCTATTCTTTCTATTAATTCTCTTCTAGTACGAGTATTAAGTTCAGTGTAATGATCAAACAAAACAGCTCGTACGCCGCCTCTAATGACCTGTACGAAATCATTGTGAGTTTTCATAGATTTCGTTTTCCTATAATACATTAATTCTTTTATAACACTATGAAAATTTACTTTAGTGTTTTTGTACAAAGAATTGATATAATCCAGCAATTCTTTGACATTTTTGTCGTATGTTTCATGTCTCAACATGTCCGCCACTTCTTTGATGTTTGCTTTCGTAAAAGAAACTGGATGCCCTCTGATCAACTTTAGTATCCCGGTCAGTAATCTCCTAGTATCAGAATTTTGCATCAATTCGGAAAATTTGCAGCCACTGTAATGATATTTCCTAATTTCGTTGTCTAGAACGTGGAAGAAATCTTCGAACGCGGTATCTTCATAAGTGTTGAGTATGTGAACGGCTTCCTGAATTAAATCCGTCAAGGTTACGATCCTCGGCGCTCTGGAGACAAGTTTTATGTTTCTGTTACTAAGTGTTGTGCCTCTTCAGCGGGATTGTCCGAAAGGGTTACCGCTACCCCGGAACTTAAAGGGCGAAGGAAGGAACATGGGTGGGTTTTAGTCAGTAAGAGTCTGACACTCCCTTCCGGTCCACCCAGAGCGGGAGGGGTCATTTGATGATTTCCCACCAGAAAAAAAAAAAAAAAGTGTTGTGCCTCTTGTTTGAAAGTTATGTTCATTGTCTAAGTTGTTAGTGTCCGGAGTACTCTTCATTACTATATTCTCCAACAGACTCTTGTGGTAGGTGGACGACTCTGTGGTCTCCTTTCGATCTGATCCGTGATTTCGAGTTTGTGTAAGCTGAAAGATAATTTAGAATGTTTTTAGTATGATAGGAGGCAAATTATTATGTAACGTTGAATACTAAGACCAACCATTGTACAGGAGTTTATATGTTTGTCCTTTTTATATTGTATGGTGTACCATAATAATCATAATCTTTTTTTCGTTGTAAGGATACAAAAGTTTTGGCAAGAATTATAATGGCATTAGAAACTCGATTTCTATTGATTTTTATTAACGTTCGAAATTAATAATGGAGGGCATGATACATTTTTTTAAAAGAAGGTTACTATATACAGAGTGAAATTGAAAACATGCGAAAAATCGAAGTATCTATTTAAACAACAAATCGTGTAATTATGGTTAGACACGAATTATCTTCATTCCAGTAAACATTTTTTTTTCAAAATTATCATAAAAATTAATGAGAAAATTGAGGTGTCAATTTTAGCGCGCCCCTGGTAAGCAATCACAACATAAAGTAAGTTGGCAACGCGTTGAACTGGTGGTATTTACCTAATTTTGTCTGTCCTACGCAAACAAGGGCGCGCGAAGACGTTGCCAAATCGCTCGCCTACGCGTACATCCCTTTTCTAAATGACATTGTCTAAATTTTCTTTATAACACGTTAAATTAGATTTTTTTATTTGTCACACCTATTCAATTTAATTCTGTATGTAAACTACGGAACGTGATATGGAGTATAGTATATCTTGCCACAGACTCAGTCAAAATGAAGCTTGAAGCCAACTATGAAATAAATCTACCAAATATTTTGAACAACAGAAAACAAGTACACAGTTTCATTTTAATATAAAACGACTAACATTTTTATAGAACCATAAAACTTTTTATACATTGCGCATTCAATGTTTTTATTGTTTCTGATCCAATAAAAAAATACTACTATTTTGTTGACAATAAAACTGAAATAAGAACTATTTTTAACAAGGTTAAAGATATTTGCGGGTTTATAACCGGCCTTTTTAAAAATATATCGAAACGTGTTTTTATTTAAAAAAATATGGTCAAACCCCGCGTGGCCTAACTTGAGTTTCATTTAAAAACTTTGATCTAAAAATACTTGGTAAAAATTGTGGATTAAACACTGTGCGAAGTTGACAAAGAACGTTTTAAAGTTGTGAAAATATTAATGTGAAATATTTGAACAACTAAAGCAATGCTTTTGGTGGTGCATGGACATGTGCTGGCTACATACAATTTAATTTCTGTAAACTATTAAACGTTAAACATCAACCAAAACATTTTCAAAACATGGCCGTACATGTTTTAAATTGGAATACATTTTAAAGAGACGAAACACAATGCTATTTTTACTTTTAAGCATATTTTTTCATTATGATTTACTTCATTATGGGCAAGCGAAAGGTGTGTATTAGTTTTATAGCATAAAAGGTCTAAAAAGACCCATCACAAAGCCTCTTCTGGATTTCTAGTGCCAAAAATTCAAAGACATGTGACATCCGCCAACCCGCACTGGGCCGGCGTGGTGGACTATGGCCCACTCCATCTTCCAGAGAGGAGGCCTGTGTCCTGACAGTGGGGACATTAAATGTGCTGATCATGCTTATGCTACACCACAGACTACTCCTTTATTGTGAACGTCTTCTTGTCCTTGCAAAGGTTGTCTGGTGGCCCGATATTAGCTATTAGACTGCAGTTGTAGGTAAAATTAATATTAATTACAACAAAGTTTGTCCTATCGATCTGCCTTGAAATGAAATAAATAAGCGTTGTTTCCAGCTGCACACACACGCATACACTAACATATCGTGTACATTATAATATCTCCTCTTTTTTGATATTTTCCGCTCCAACCAAATATTCAGTCAGCAAGTCATTATATATTTATTTATTTATTTATTTACCTAATCACTTACAACTATTATTACAGGTACAACCCAATGCAATAGTGAAGCAAACCTAATACTATCAACTTACTTTCTAAAACTTATTACATATAATGTTATCCTTGTGAATTCACTCAGTGCACAGGCAAACATGTCCATCTCCTCTGCTACAAGGTTAAGAGTGCGAAGCGCCTGCGTCAGGGGCGCCTCATTCAATAGATTAGTGCGGCCACGAGGTACAACCAGTAGCTGAAGCCGTTGCCGCCGCCACACATATCTGTCGGGCACACTCAAACACGCCAACTCTAATATGTTGGCGTTATGTATCTTGCCTGTAATTAATTTAAATAACTAAGAGACAAGTGCGAACTCACGCCTAACTCTCAGCTCGTTGTATCCAACCATGCCTAATATAAACAGGGTTGGATACATGAGCGGGTAAAAAGGATATACTCCATATTATTTTTATTATTTCCAGCAAACGGTGAAGACGAGTTCAGGGACTACAGCATCACACATTTCTGGTGGAACGGTACGCCAGGAATCGACCAGACGTATCGGATCACTCCGCCGTACTCTTTCCTTCCCACTCCAATCGGATGGTTAATTAATTCAGATCACTCTCCAGATCTATATCCAGAAACAATGACTCCTATCGAGGAGACAGCAACGTTTCATCCATTTCCTAATACGAGTCGGCCTTCATATCCGTTCGATATTGAGAACTACACGATACCTTCGTATACTGGAACTTGGCATATACAGTACCCTGGTTTAACACCTCCTCCAAACTTCCCCTCAGGCTACAAATACCCAACGATATACCCGTACACAGAGCTGTCACCGTATGTACCAAGCCCCACGGGACCAACGCCCAAAGGCCCATCTATTACCTTACCTGAAGTGAAACGTCCAGGATTTACATTTCCGACTGATCCAACTCCGTCGACCACTCTGGGCCCTTATCATAATTATAGTTGGTATTTAGAAGAACACAGAAATAAACGGCAGCAGGAGATGTCTACGTTTGCACCAGCTGTACATAGTAGGACAACGAGCAACGTGGTGCCGATGATCAATCCAGTTTTGAATTATGATTACACACGTAAGAATTGGACTAGACTTTATATAAAGACTGCCTCGTTGGTCTAGTAGTTGTTGGCGCAACTGCTGAATGTGAGGTCTTGGGTTCGATTCCCAGGTCTGACAATGTGGTATTGCGTTTTCTATCAGGAATTTCTCTGTAGCAGCCAGATTCTGTATTTGTGCTGGTTAACGGTAATAGGCTCGCCCCTTATTACCTGACACTTGGTACGTACAGTGAATGTATGTATGTGTGAATTAATCAGAGTAGATTTTGAATATTTCCTCGATATACCTAACATATACGAACCTCGATATACGAACTAAAGGTCGCCCTTGTAAGACACCATTATCTCATCATAAAAATCCGCAACAACTAATCAAAGATTTTTCATAATTTACTCCTTTATTTATAAACGTTGCTTAAATTTAAGAGACGTTTGAAAAAAAGGTAAACAGTCGCGTATCATAACTTAACTTAAAGCAACGATTTTATATAAACCTCTAGCTATCTAGTTTGAGACTCACTGGAAATTAATACTATGTAACCTAGCTGTCGGTAATATTTTAAGCTCCTCACTTGTTGTAGCACGGAAACGTGCTTACTTGGTTACCTGAACAACTAACTATTTCTATTTCTATCAGCCGATGGGTTGCCTGAAGCATTTAGATGGTTTTCAAAGAGAACTCAAGATGCAAGCAGCGAGTTGAAGAACAGCATCTTCGAAGACCCGACACGAGCTGTTCTACGTGAGGAGATCCCAGTGCTTGAGAGAAAAGAGGCAAGAGACTCAGAGTTTAAAGACGAAGCGTCACTGTACGACCCTGTCAGTTTTGCTTTTTCGTCGCCCTATGGGTTTTCCCATTGGCGAAAATGACAAAATTCCACACAACACTTTCATACACTATTTAACCCCTTTAGGGGATGAATTTACATAAATTCTTCCGTAGCACGTTTTTACTACTTTCGATCCATGAGGAACTTTTGCGCAAAATTTCACGCGTCTAGACCCACGCTTTGTGCGTCAGTAAATTAAAGATTTTTATTTAGTAGTTTGTTTTACTTTTTTATTGCTATGCCCGTAGTTGCGGGCCCTAACAGAACACCTGCCCCTGAGTATTTTTTATTATTTCGGAGTTTTATGCTGAGATAGGAGCCCTAGGGGCCTCGTACGGGTCTTTGTAAAGGTATTTTTTTTAATATAAAATTTATGTATTCTGTGTGTGTCCCAAATTAAATATTTTCTTTATTTCTTTCTATCAGTCTGAAGAATTTGCGACACAGAAACATACCAAACATACAGAGGCGCTTACAACTGCCACGATTCAAAGCTGGAAAACTCATTTCCTTAGCCTGTCGATGACACAATCATCATCTGATGATAGGAACATTGGTGATGATATCAAGAAGACAACTCCACGAAAGAATAAAAGTAATTTTTTAAGGGTAATGGCGATGCTAGACAGACCGGTGACGATGTTGAAAGAGGAGTGGGGGCAATTGGATCAGGTCACGACGACACCCACTACTGTCAAGGAGTATCTTAGACGTGTGTATCTTTACTATATTTTTGTGTTATCTCTGTCATTCATAAACAAACTTCAACACTTTTACGAATAATATTTGCTGCTCCTTCCGACTCTTCAACAAGGTTGGCGACACTGAAATGTATACGTAAAAAGTTTTGAACAAAAATATGTCTTACGAAAGTTTCTTGTATCTGAAAATCAAAGTTAAAAATTCAAAACCAACCTCTTTAGTAATTTGCACAATCCGGCTCGAAGTACCAATTTTTCTACTACCTAAAACTATAATTAATAGTTAATTACTGGCTGCAGATACAGATATCGAATGAGTCATTACCGTAGTGGTCGACTGCAGCGCAAGAGGTGTGACGATCTGATTATGTTTATAGGTCAGATGTGGCCAGTAATCCCAAAAGACAGGTTTGAAGGAGAAGGTTCCACCCTCTGCTGTGTACGGGCCTCCTTCAGTTCCTGCCCAGCTGAAAAAATGCTGTATTTTTTTTCTAGAAATATCAGTTACACAATCTTACTTCGAAATGATAGAAGCACTAAAAGAAGGATATATGGTGGTGTTTCTGATAGAGCTGACTCGACTCATAGCTACGAAGGAGAGGAAAGCAGTTCGTGATGTGGTCAAGCATACAGACCAGATTATATACGGGTATTTGTCATTTAATTTATTAACTAACGACCCGCAATACTGGTACTGATGTCGCGACATGTCAAAACATCGTTTTTCTTTGCTATATGATTAGTTGAATTAATTTATTACTATATATATAACCAGCCTATAATGTTCTCACTGCTGAGACACAGGCTTCCTTTCTGTGAGAGGGAGTGGGCCGTAATCCACGCGGACCCAGTGCGGGTTGGTGGATGTCACATGTCTTCGAATTTTTGCATCAGTTAGTATTTGAAATTAATTAAGTGAATGTATGAAGTAGCAAGCAAAATTGAACAGGCATCTCCTGGGCCCGCTCGTTCCATCATAGACCTCATCCGTCGCTTTCCATCAGGCGAGATCGAGGTCAAGAGCAGGTCCATTCAGCAAAAATAAAGCATTGCTTTGTTCTGGTCTGTTGGGTAACGGTGTGATTAAAGGCATATGGGTGCTGTTCAGTGGGCAGTTCAGCTTCATTTCTGATATGGTAACGCATCGCATCGCACCTCATCGCCTCTGGTGTTACAGTTGTCTATAGACAACGGTGACCACTTGCCATCATCTAATTAAAATAATATTTTTGTAATGTAAAGTTTGTTTACAGAAATAAATATCATTTATAATGACGTGGGACGCCCTAGGCTAGGTGGAGCGATGATCTTCGTAGGATGGCTAGTAGCAGCTGGATGAGAGCTGCCGAAAATCGAGTTGGATGGCGTGCAATAGGAGAGGCCTATGTCCAGCAGTGGACTGCTATAGGTTGATGATGTTGATGATGACATAATGTTTCGAGTAGTGGTGTTGTTAGTATCACAGTATATGTTTTTGCAGCTTCTACCAAAGTGGCCAGCTGCACTGGTTGGGCAAGTCGCTCATAAATGTAACTACGAAGGTCGCTAGATTGCTCAAGGAACTGCAAACAGATGTCATTCAGAGTAAGTTCTAACTTTAATGTTTGTTAGTCATCTTCTTGCTTCTTTTGGATATAAGGGTAACCGCTAAGCAATGGGTCCTGGATTCAATACCCGGGTCGGGTAAAGTATTATTAAGTATTTCCGTTAGTCCTTTCCACCAAGAATGCTCCGGACTGCTGGACTCAGCAGCCCGGAGGTTTTCTTATTAGAAATGAGAATGCTTAGTAGTTGTCTGGGTTATTGCCAAGTTCAACGCAAGTCTCGCCCCTTAGGGCTTCAACATATCTGGAAACCGGTGTACTTAGGAACAAATTTGCCTCCCTCTTCGGAAAATATCTACATAATCTATAATTTTTTTTCTATTATTTTCACGCACATTTAGCTAGTTTTATGATTTTTGCTTTCTCTCACCAGGCCACGCAGCTAATTTGTACCACATGCTCAGTCAGCGACATCAGGAGCTGTCAGTAGAAGTGAACACAATCCTGGAGTATGCTGACATGTTGTATGACGACGAGGAAGGAAGACTCCTGTTTGATGCACTGAAGGATTTCGCGACGTATCCTAACAGTATGTAGACCATCATCATCAATTTCATCATGGTCTGCCTGCCATTGCCAAACTCTAACCGGAGCTGATTACTAGTATTTTACTTGGAGTGTTTGCCTATCTGGCCTCCACAACCCAGTTACTGAGTAACATGATACCTCGCAGTAAGAGCGGCTATCAACCTAAATATATAAAAAATTAATTGGTGTTTTTCTTCCAGTTGCGTTAACCGGCTATTGGCTCTGCAATAGTCTCATACATAACTTCCTGAGACCGTTTCGACGTCTCAAAGACACACCAGAACGTCAAGAGCTGTTGGACTTGGTAAACTTATCACTAAAAACGCGATTATCTTCAACTGGATTCAATGAAGAACGTCAACTGCGAGACGGTGATGTTAAACAAGCTGACAGTCCTCCTAATGGTAAGAGTGGGGTGTGGGGTGGGGTGGTTTTGAGGTTTGAGGAACAGGGTGTAAAGTTCACTCATCCTCCATAGAAAAGGGAGGATCCTCCGACCAGACGGGTGTTGTGTCTGGCGGGCAATAGCCCAACGACTGATATCGGGAAGCTTACGTATATGTATGCTAATTGCGCGGTAAACTGTGCTTGCGAGATGCAGGATTTTTTTACGTCAGTATGACGTGTTGTTCGCATGTGGCGTTGTAGATACCGCTACAAAGGCACCGCCACCTTTCGGTAATATGTATTGCCATACAAAGCTGAAATATCTCCTGTGCCTGTACTCACATTGGCATCCACACCATATAAATCGGAACACAGCAATGCTTGACGACAGAATTAAGTATGGTGGTAGTACTTCCCCGGACGAGCTTCACAAAGAGCTTTGCTAATACGGAGTCAATAATGAGAGTATTAAATTTCTGTTGTTTATTTTCAGACACAAAACTTTCGACTAAGAAAGAGAAAGAGAAGTCGCCAAGAGAAAGAAAGAGAGTGCGACATCATCGATCACACAAGAGGGAAAGAGAGGGGAAACGATACACAGATACAGACCTAACATAACTTATTACAACAATGACAACGATGACGGTGAAATGACAAATGACGACGAATTTAGAAACTTGGATATTTTATAATATCAAGGTTAATCTCGTTACTTATAGAAAGGACAACGGTGAACCGTGGCACCAGGTACAGAATGCAGGTCAAGCTACCCGAAACTGTCAATTTTTGACAATCAATCTTGAACCTAATGCTTTAGCGACAAAGTTGAAAATCAATTAAAGAAATTTGACAGATTGTAGTAGCTTGATGTTCTGGCGTCTGTACAACACAGTCCGCTATTAACTACGGACCCCCTTGCAGGGTCCTCTACTAATACAAATAGAATCACGTAAATTAGCCAAGAAATAAACAAAAAACTGTATTAATACGACACACAAACAACACGATGTGTTGTTTATTTTTCTATTTGTAAATAGTTATAAGTATTTTATAATAAATGGTATATTCACGATGATTATCTTGGTTGTTTTAAATGCCAGATAATCCGATGCTTTCACCTTCCGAGTGACCTTCCTAGCCCATATATTTAATTACTAAGTGAGCTAAGATGCATTATTCCTCAATAATATTTTTAAAACAATGTCCAAGTCATCCTGAATATTTTGGTACTTCGAGCCAAATTAACATCAAGCGATATCAATAAGTTATTTTTAACTAGCTGCACCCCGCGGTTTCACCCGAATAAGTTTTGATCCCGTGGGAATATTGGCATAAAAAGTATTCTATGTGTTAATCCTGATTATAAACCATGTGTGTGCCAATTTTCATCCAAATCCATTCAATAGTTTTTGCGTGAAAGAGTAACAAACAGCCATCCGTCCATACAAACTTTCACGTTTATAATATTATTATAGTATAGTATAGTATAGTATATTAATAGTAGGATGTATAAACTCGACATAATGATGCTACATACGTAATTTAGCAGTTACCAGTACAGTTCGAGCTGTTATGTACAATACGTACTGAAACAAAGCTTGCGAAATATAGGTGTAGTATACATCTCTGCCTCTGCCCTCGGTGAATATAGACGTGATAATTTGTTACGCACAACAAAATCAAGCACAGAATTTTTGGCTATCGGCTGCTTAACCTGAATTTCCTGTGATGCCATAATTAGGCCTCCAGCCAGAGCAAAAACCTAATGAACTGACTGATACACACTACGGTCGTAGGGCGTCTCGCTGCGGGGAGGACAGCAAGGGACAATCTGGATCGGAATTAACGAACACAGAGTTCTTGTAAACAATTATAATTATTCTTGATAATATGGCGTCGTGGGAGTAACGTCGCTTTGAAGATTCGTCATATTTTTATGTATTAATTCCCTTAGTGACATTTAGAGTGGTTTTACTAACGTCTGTAACCTGTGATTTGTTGTTGGCCATTTGGTTTTTACTTTCATCGACAGTTGCATTTAATTCAGCGTTTTGCAAAACGTCTGCTAACTTAGGAGATGTAGCAACTGGTGTAGATACAGATATAGTTGATAATTTCAGTGTGGAAGGAGCGGTTACTGCCACAGTTGGTTGAACAGTCGTTGTAGTTTTAGTGGTAGATTCTGTAGCATTCGTTGAAGTACTCGATGAGGCTATTTGCCTGTTCTGAGTTCCTGTTTTGTTCGATGCATCATGGGCATCATGGTCAATCATCACTACTTTAGTCCCTCTATCTTTTGCTTTAGGAGTTACTTCAACAATGTTAGTGCGACTGGTTTCTGTTTTCTTGTCTTCGTTAGGGATGGCTTGCTGTTTAGTTACCTCCATGGTTTGATGATCGTTATTAATTATTTCTTCTGTATTTTTTAAATATATGTCTTTTACGTTCGCTTTGTTATCTTTTATTTGTGTCACATTAGTTTTGTCTGCGCTATCCTTAGATTCATTGGGGATCATGTTTATATACGATCTAAACCCAGTTTCAGGCTTATTACTTTTTTCCAAATCATTTTCTATTTCTTCGTGTGTAGAATTTTCACCTTTAATTTCTTTGTATTCAATTATACGCTCAGTTTTGTTATCTGCAGTTCCTGACATCTTTGGTTTGTCTCTTTTATCCTTAAAATCATTGTTGATCATGTGTACATCTGATCTAAACCTAGTTTTGGACTGTTTACGGTTTACTATATTATCTTTTGCCATATAACTATGCTTAACTTGTTTTGCTTTCACCGCACCAGTATTAACATTCATTCTACTTTTAACTTCATTTAACTGTCTTTCAAGATTTTTTATTCTTTGAATGACAAACGGGTCTTTTTCTAAGCTGGAAGATGTTCTTTTAGCATTTTGTCCACGACGTCTTTTATCATCGTTTATTTCAAAATTTTCTAGGGTCATACCTTCACTGGACGATGAAGAGTCATCTGCACTTTTCCAGGGTACCATTTTGTTTCTATTAGAGTATTCCCTAGGTACTGCAACAGACAACCGTCCCATGGAAGAATTAGTTGCGGGAGGAGCTGAAGTCTGCTGAGTTTGTCTAAGTCGTCTTATTACATTTAATTTTACTCGTGGAGAAGCAGTTTTCCTAGCGTTTGGAGATTTTATTGTTTTACCGGATTTTGAAGGCATCAGCACATCTAAGACTTCCAGAAACTTCTGCGCTTTTGTGGAAGCCTTTGTCCTTCGTTTGGCTTGTCTGGAATTAAGAAAGCAACATTATTGTAATGTTATGTAACAGTTTTGGTGTTTGAATACGAAGACCTGCATATAAGGGGTGATGTGTTTTATTTATAATTTCTTAAATACAATGATGATGTTACGACATGTCTGCAAACTGATCCTTCGATCCAAGGAGTATAGTATCTACAGGGTTATTGGTAAAACATTAACAACCTCTCAGGACTATATTACTTACATCATAATTAATTGAATAAGTTTTATTAATTCATCAGACTTTAATACAAAAATATTATTTTTATTTTTATTTATTAAGGGATAATAAACAACTACAACATAATATATAATACATAATGTTAACAATACTTTAAGTAGTAATGTTGCAGTCCACTGCATTATTCGCAGATAAGACATATTAAAAGATCAGTGGTTGCCACTAGACGAGCATTACCAAAATTAACAAATAATTTGAAATTATTAAATAAGTTACTACAAGGCTAGCTCAGCGGGATTGTCCGAAAGGGTTACCGCTACCCCGGAACATAAAGGGCGAAGGAAGGAACATGGGTGGGTTTTAGTCAGTAAGAGTCTGACACTCCCTTCCGCTCCACCCAGAGCGGGAGCGGTCATTTGATGATTTCCCAACAGAAAAAAAAAAAAAAAGGCTAGCTATAGTTACATAACCAAATCATCAGAAACAAGTTCATTTACTTAAATTATGCAATAAATAAAGAATAATAATAAGATTACAATTAAGATAAAATGTTTATAATATAAGATTTAAATTTATTTTTTGTACATGCAAATATATCAATATTAATGAAATTTGAATTATAGGATTCCAACATTCTATGAATGCAACGTAAGCCAGAGTTCGTACGAAAAGAATTTAGCGCGAACAGAGTACGTGAACGAACCTGACGCACATGAACAGTTCTGGGGACAGAATAACACAGCTTACTCGTTAGATCAATGGCATCAAAATTGTTGTGAACGATATCATGAAGCACGTTGGCCTCCAGGTATTTGCGCCAGTTCTCCAAGCTGATAAGCTTGTACTTAAAAAATAAAATTATTTCAATTCAACCAATCGATTTATTCGATTTTCTGTTACGAACTCTACGCGAAGTAAAAGAAAGTGCTAGTTAGGTAAACAAACTGCCGTGTCTAGTCTAAAATTCAGCGGAAGGGAGTGGGGGTTAGATAGAACAACGAAATCCTGAAGGTTGGTTTTTGCTAAATGTATTATGGTATATAAATATATTGGTTTTTGCTGTATTTTGTAAAAAGTCATAGAACAAAAGTTGTTGTTTATGATGTTAGTAATCCAGTCCTGCAAGGTTGTTAGTGTTTTACCAATAACCCTGTAGTATATAGATAAGGGCAAACTGGTTGAACATAATTAGTAGCTATTTCTAATTGAATTAAATCAAAATCATACTTTAACTCAACTCTTAACGGCCTCAAACTGTTTTTGTATTGATGTACTTCCATATTAAAAACCGAGTCTGTAGTTCGAACATAATTTTGCCTGAAGAAATCTCTATTATGCACTAATATAAATGGGTTGTTGGCCTCTGAGGTCTTGACATTTTTATGTTTTTTATCTTGCTTTGATTTCTGTTTTTGCCTTGATTCATACTTTGTGTCGTTCTTCGTCATTCGAGTCCTGTCGTGTTTCTTGTCATTCTTTTTTTCATGCGTCTTGACATACTTCGGGTCATATATTTTCCCATGCCACTTTTTTTGGTGCTTATTGTACTTCTTATGCCTAGGACCAGGCTTGTTTAACGAATCGTCCGTCATGTTATGTCTTGTTTCATGTCTGCTGGGCTTGACTGCCAATTTATCAAGGACAGCTTTCGGTAGCCTTCCCGTTGACTCTTCTATCCATATCTTCTTAACTGTATTGTTTTTAGGCATTCTTGTCATCACATTCAGAGCTTCGATTTTCTCTGATTTCTCTGAGAAATTCATTGGTGGATTTTGGGATATTTTTTTTGGGACTATCGCCATGTATTGCGTTCTTCGATCCTGAGGCTCTTGATAAAACTCTATGGAGCTGAATGATTCGCCAGATGAACTATCTGTATTAGAGTGTACTTGGTGTTCGTTCTTGGTCCTTTGTTGGACCATAGGACCGGTATATGGAGAACTTAGTTGTGTATCTTTCTCTTGAGTATCAAGAAGTTGGCTGACGGTACCTTCTCTACTATGTTTATATTGTTTCTTTTCATTTTTCATGTCAGCTCGCTTCATTTCCGCTTTTTCATATTCAGACTGTTTTATATCGTTTTTTTCTCTATTATTTTCATGTCTTTTACTAACTTCTATTTTTTTATTTGCCTTTTTACTGGCGATATTCATAAGACCTTTTCTTGAATCAGATTCGAATTCTTTAACTTCGTTTATAGTACTTTCAGAGCTTTTGGCATTATTTCTAGATTTGGAATAAGGTTTGACTTTTGTTATATTACCCCTTGATGGAGGATTTTTTTGTAATTGTTTCCAAAATATTTCTAATTTTTCTTTGACGTCTCGTCTAACATTAGTGTTTAGGTTTGTGTAGTGATCAAAAATAATGGACCGGACCCCGTTTTTAATAATCTTACCCAAATTATTGTTAGGCCTTTTAGATTTCGAACTGCCATATGCCTCCAAATCAGTTATGACTTTATGAAAATCCTCTTCAGCCTCTTGTTTGTACAAAGAATTTATATAATCCACGAATTCTTTGACATTTCTGTCATAGTTTTCATGTTTTAACATATCCGAAAGTGCATTGATGTATGTTTTCGTAATAGAAGTTGGTTTCCCTTTAATCGAATCTAATTTTGCGGCAATTATCTTTCTGATTTCATAATTCTCCGTCAATTCGTAAAATCTGCAGCCTCTGTAGTGATAATGTCTGATTTCTTCGTCTAGAATGTCAAAAAACTCTGCAAACGCGGTAACTTCATAAGTGTTGAGAATGCGAACAACGTCCTGAATGAATCCTGTGAAGGTTTTAGCGCTCGGCGCTTTGAGGTTACGACGTAAGTTGTTGCCATTGCTATTTTCATCAATAACTGTTTTGACTTTTGTTATGAAATTCTGTATATTGTTTAAGAACTTAAAGTCGACTTCTTTGTCTTTATTACTGAATTCTAGAACAGTTTCTAGTGCTAGGTTGACGCTCCTCTGATTAGATTTTGGTGTGTCAGGTGCGGAGGAACGCGTGTAAGCTGAAAGACAATTCAAAGCGTAATTTATCATAAAAGTATTTTAGGTATTTGGAGCGAACTAAAAAAGAAGCCAGACATTTTTGATAAAAAAAAAATTACAAATGTCTTTGAGGAAAGCATGAGAACAGTCTCTACAGGTTTACGATTTTCCTATGTATAAAATGCTCACCCGTCTACAATAGAATATTAATAGCTTTCGAAAATGCCTAAGCATCAGCAGCTCCAGCTCCTGGACAGCTGCCCATTATTCAAAATATTACCACTCCCAGCACTATACAGGGTGGCAGCGATATCAAGCAACCAGTTACCATGGATTCAGTACACGACTGCGTTGAAGTTTGTCGTCGGTTATTAAATAATCAATTTAATTTAAGTTAATTGTCTCTTTGACATAATTTATTCTTTTTGACATTTCTATGACTAATATGTACTAATTTGTAATTTGAAAGTTATCCTAATTCATTTAATTCAATGACATATCTGAGAAACTAACTAAAACTCTGAAAATGTATTTGTACGACGGAAACGGCAGAATATTATGAACAATCTCTTTAACAATATTCCGACAAATAAATCGACTATTACTTAAAATGTATTTAGTTACACGCGAGAAGAGAGTTCGTAAACTCTTTGGTGCAAAATCAGTTAACAAAACACTTGAAATAAACACAAAATAACTACCAAGTATCGCGAACAGCAGCAAACAAGTACACACTTCCATTTTAATATAAAGCTACTAGCATTTTTATCGAATCATAAAACTTGTAACATTGCACACGCAACTATTTTTATTTCCGACTAGCGACCCGACCCTGCTCCGAACGGTTTTTACGACTTCACAAAACATCAAGGTTTCTATATTATGAGTAAGTTTAATATCATTGTGTTATACACAGACAGACTCCAAAAGCGATTAAATTTTTATAATATGTTTATAGATTCAATAAAAATATTACTACATTTTTATGGATAACTAGATTCTTTCCGCGATTTGGTTCCTGTGGAGTCGTAAGCTTCACCGTATACTAAAATAACAGCCACATTTTTATTAAAACTCCCTCGGGCATCGCATCGCATCTCCCAACGTGTCGCATCGCATCGCATCTCCCAACATGTCGCATCGCATCGCATCTCCCAACGTGTCGCATCGCATCGCATCGCCTGCTCGCGTTATGACTTCGTTTTCGCTTGGCGTTATTTCTGCCCTTTTTTCTTTTTGCTCGGCTCCTAAGAGTCGCAGCGTGATGTTACATAGCCTTCACCTTTCTCAAGAATTGGGCTATCAAATGCAATAAGATTTGAGACCGAGACCGAGACCGAGTCCCGACTGGCAGTTCCGGAGGATAGCGCGTTCAAACAAAAATCGGACAAACAAACTTTTCATCTTTATTATATTAGTATATATAATGTAACACTGAAATAGTAACTACTTTTTAACAAAACTGAATATACAATGTACCTTTTAAAAATAAAGCACGGTTGGTTTTTAAAATAACGGAGCACGCGGTTCAATAAATCTTTGTGTAAAAGTTTACACGTATTGTGAATTTACGACACGAAACAACTCAACGGTTCATAGTTATGACTGTTTTACAGAAAAATATCTACGTAACTTGTGAATATCATAACCAAGTCAGTGCATTTTTGTAATATCGTCACCGTTATCATGAACAGTTTACAGTTTTTAATATTTGCTGTACACTTCTACAATAATTTCTAAATATAAAACGTTCAAAATAATAATTTGTTATTGGTTTTTTTTTTTTATTGCTAAGTACAAAAGATTTTTAAAATTAGTTGATAGATACAAAATGAATGACAGCCATAATTCAAATAGTGCTTAATTAATTATTAAGTAACAAAACACGATGTTACTGTTGTTAATTAGTTTGTTTTCAAATTATATCTCATTTCATTGCAATGAAGTAAGGGGTAAGTTTACATGATTTTTATTTTTAATTCCTAAATGTTTACGACTTTCAATGGCCTAGAAATGTGTTCATTATCCAAAGTGATAAGTGATGTCTTCTATAGCAAAATATCGATCACACGAACACAACATGGTCTTTGATTTTCAAATAATACAGAATGACTTATAGTACCCGATTTCACTTGGATGGAAGGACCATAATTAAAATGTCAACATGTCTTTTATGTTCTTGTATCGTTACCACGACACAAAATTATGGTACATGGACACATAATATGGGTGTCTTACAAAGTGAGTAGTCACTACTGCCCGTCTTGTGGAGTTTCATGGAAAGAATCCTGAACGGCCCGAATTGAAGCGATGCTGATCCCGTGCAATGCTTATGCGTGTGTTTTGACCTTTGCTTTTGCAGTTCTTACGTTTTTGATATTTTACAAATAAAATGGTTCATTCCACCAGGCTACGTGGGCATATTCCACCAAATGCTGAAGGAACGCGACACGGCCCTGTCCGGCGAAATTAACTCAATCATAGACTACGCTGACTTAACGTATGAAGACGATGAGGGAGAGGATACGGTGGAGCACACGGTGGAGGTCTGCCCCGCTTGGGCGGAGCACCGCCGTGTCCTCGTAGAGGCGATCGGCAGCGGCGGCGGCCTCTCGTGCCCGGCCCTGGTGCAAGCCATGGTCCGGAGCGAGAGGAAGTGGGAGGCAGTCGCCTCCTTTTGCGAAGCAATCATGCTAGCGAAGGAGGTGGCGGGACGGATGAGGGAGAGAGCCTCCCGTCCCAGCCGCCGCGGGAGACGCTCCGGGCGTCGGGAGTCGCGTGACGACTACCGGCCACCGTAGGCGCGGGCCTGCGGGCGGAGAGCAATGGGTAGCTCACCGCCCGATCAGGACCAGGCCCGTGCCGGACGGCGCGTAAGTGTTCCACGCGCGCCTCAAAGAGATGTCAGCATAATTCTAGGGGCCCCTTGGGGCCGAAGCCTGCCGGGTCAGCGGGATTGTCCGAAAAGGTTACCGCTACCCCGGAACATAAAGGGCGAAGGAAGGAACATGGGTGGGTTTTTGTCAGTAAGAGTCTGACACTCCCTTCCGCTCCACCCAGAGCGGGAGGGGTCATTTGATGATTTCCCACCAGAAAAAAAAAAAAAAGACGACGAGAGAGAGAACCTCTTTCACGCGCTCAGGGAGTTTGAGGAGTATCCTAATAATACTTTTGGCAAGTAGATAGACCAGGAGACCTTGTAGATAATCCGATACCGTTTTCTTGCAACGATCTGTGTTGAGTGGATAAATATTAAGATTTTTATTAAGTTTATTGTAGATAAAGGGACCAAAGAAATGAAAGAATTTAGTACTAAATTTGGTGCTGAAGGACCTGTGTCATGTACAAACCATATAATTTCTGCGTGTGTTAAAAATCTGGGAGTCGTAATTAGTACAAGTGTGTTGCATAATGATTATTTTCAATATGAATCACAGTTAGTACACCACATACCTGATAAAGTAAGGCAGTAGGGAAAAGTATCGGTTTAAAGGTGCTGACCGTTTGCACGTTGGGCTACTTCAACAGACTTGAGTGTAGTTTTCGGAGCACCTCTCCAGACGGATATACAATATGTTATGAGTGACTGGCAAAGAGCAAAGTATATTCGCTTAGATATGAGGATCAGCGATGTGTCGAAGGTTTTTAAAAATATAAATTAGTTTCCAAACCCGACCCGATATGATTCTTATGTGTTCCTTGAAGTTTAAATTTTTATCTATAGTTACGCCTAAATATTTGATGAAGTCAACCCGCTCCAATTTAGTACAAGAGCATAAATGCTGAGTACACTCATGTGGAATAATAGCAAGATCCTGACTAAACCCCATGTCTGATCTAATACTAAAGCAAATGTATTTAGTTTTGCTGGTATTTAATATTAAGACATTTAGCCATTTTCTCACAGTATTAAATCCAGTTTGAGCTGTATCAAATACTTCGTTCCAGTTATCAGCAGAAAAAAGGAGAGCAGTATCGTCCGTAAAAGTGATGATTTTGCCCTGGGGAAGTATTAATGTTAGTAAGGTCGTTAATATATAAAAGGAATAAGGTTGGCCCCAATATGCTACCCTGTGGAACCCCGTGTGTGACTAAGCGGTCAATGCTGGTAAAGTTTCCGACACGAACACACTGGCGGCGATTTGTAAGGTAGCTTTCGAATAGTTTCAACTGCATGCCTCTGATTCCCAGCCTATCTAGCTTGGTCAAGAGGACTGAAACAGAGATTGTATCAAAGGCCTTCGCTAGGTCTGAAAATATGGTCAGGCACTTCTTTTTCCTATCCAGATTAGCACTGATATAACCTAAAAGATTGTTTACCGCTTGATCAGTAGATTTACCATTTCGAAAGCCGTACTGATTGGGTGAGAGCAAGTTATTATTTTCAAGGTATCTTGTCTATCTAGTAAGTCTCTTATTGATAATTCTCTCCGGGAGCTTTGAAATAGATGGGAGTATGGATATTGGCCTATAATTGGTGATGAAATCTCTGTTTCCACCCTTATGTATAGGGCAGACTTCAGACTTTTTTAACAATTCAGGGAAAACTTTACTAGTGTTTGTGACGTCTTTTATTACTTTCCAAAGCTTTGGAATTTGGATCAATTGATTCGTATACTAGTGTGAAGTCAATTTTTGACATTTCCCCTTTTAAGCCATCTTCGTCGATTTTTTGAATGGTAGTTATCGCATAATGTTGTGGTTTCTCAAAGTTTATCCATAGTAAAACCGGGTAGTGATCAGTCAAAGCTGATTCTGGTACAATAGTGTTGCAAGCATTTTTAGTTTTAAGGAGAACATGGACAATACATGTTTTACTCACTGGCCTAGTAATTAACGCATGCGAAGGCGGCAGGCCATGAATAGCAGCTAAAGCTAGGCAACGCTCACCATGAAGGTCAATTTTGTCTGAATTGATTGTAATATTTATGTTTCCCATTACTATTATGTTTTTGAAGGAAGAGTAATTTATTAAAAGATAAAGAACAAGCCTAAGTTTGTATAAGACGGTGATCGATATATTGCAATAATTGCAATTTGATTTTGGAGTGTTGCTATCAAACAGTTACCTTCGCCAAAGTTTGGTTCCTCGATTGTACAATCAAGGTGCTCCCTATAAAATATGACAACACCACCGTTTTGTTTTACATTATTTTTTGTCATAGACGAAGGATAACCCAATAAGTTGGGTATTATAGATGTTGTCGACATGGCTGTCGTCGCTCTCTGTAGAACAAGTACATCACATTGCAGCTTTAATCTAGTCAATAATATTTCAAAACTACATACTAATGTTGCAGTTTATGCTTCGTATATGTGTATTTTGTGTGAGAACTACGAGGTTATCAGAGGAAGGCAAAATTACTTTATGACAGTCATCGATTTCGGCATACTGCGATTCTGATACTTCCTTATCAATTTTATCAGCTAAATCATTTAAATTAACGAATGTTAATGAGGTATTTAGTATTTTCAAATATAAAAATAAAAGTTGAAAAAAGGATCTTACAATAATCGTGAAGATGTAACGCCAGCCAAAGTTCCTGATGTAAATAAGAGAGCAAAGTTGCAGCTATCCGAGAAAGTTATCAAAGACGTAGGGTGCAATAGTAGTTCACATTTTGGTGTTGTTATTACATAATGGTACCACAATGATGTTTATGTGTAGTAACGTGGTTGTGTTATATATTTTTGTAAAATTATATATTGGGAGTGATATAATAGTAAGTAGAAGTATTGTAGTGTGTAATAATAACAAGTAAACAGAAAAGAGGCATGCATTCGGAAATTGAGCATAACAGTAGGTTGTCAATGCGAAGTCTGGATCCAGTTCGGTGGTTATACGGATTTGGGAGCAATCGGCACTTTTCTTCAAATATACCATACCATTTGCGGTCCAGCAGAAACCGTAACCATAGTTCGTTTGAAATGATCTGGCGAGGTAAAACATTCTGAGCGTCTGTGGGTTTAGGTAGGTTGTGTTTAGCTTTTCCCCTTTTGTTCTAGATTTATTAAAGCTTTTAACCCCTTTTATAACCTTTTCTTTGGTTAAAACTGTAGTAAAATCAACTATCACCGGATTAGATCCGTCTTTAGAGTTAAAGCGATAAATGTCCCTGACATTGGAGTGATTAACTTCAACGTCTAAGGTTTTCCCCAAATTCACTAATACGTTACATAGGCTATCCTTTGTTTCGCCAGTTTCTTTTGGAATGTTCTGAAACTCAATGCCAGACATTCGCGATTTGCGTTCCAAAAGTTCAAGTTTGTCCTCAAGTAATCCAATGATTCTCTTGTCTTCCGGTTTTTCCGACTCCATACGTGAAATTCGGCTTATAAAATCGTCGTAATTATCAGACATTAAATTGACACTTCTACGCAATTCTTCGTTCTGTTCATTCAATTTACTTAACGTGGATTGAAGCTCTTGAAAACGATTGTCTTGGTCTTTAGAGAATTGCGAAAAAAACTCCTTTACTCTTGCCGTAATTTTAATATCCCTATTTGTGAGCTTTTTTTTTTCTTACGCTCCGTGAGGTTACCATAAGTGACTTGAGATCAGGTACTGATTCACAGTGGTGTAATGTTGCATTAATTGTTATATCAATCGAGTTTATAGCAGCCTGTTGACTGTTCTCGTTAGCTGATTGCATCAACGCCGAAGGCGAAGATGGCGGCGGAGTTCTGTTTAGTGGCATTCTTTATTACTAACTTGTTTGCGGTGCGTAGCAGCAGGCAACGCGGTGTTGTCACCATTTGGTCCGTTCGATGACCCCGGAACGTCGCTCCGCCGGTAGTTAACTAATTGCCTGATCACTTAGCTAGACGTTACTATAAGTTTTTGTGTTAAGCACTAATTTGAAAATTAATAATGCGAGCACTCAAGAACACTTGTTGTCGCGCACACGCTGTTATTCATTTCGGTTTATTTAGTAGTTACAGTTGCACGTTTATTAACCATTTTAACTAAGTGTAATTTATATTTTGAAAAATATTACTTTAGTTGTTTATTTATTCATTTAAAATGAAATCTTTCATTGCCTTTGTTTTATTATTTTCTCTACGGATTATCAGTATGGCTGTGGACGTGACCGTTTATGATGGTTTTGTTAATTGTGAGTAACGTTTGCATGTTTTCAATGCATTGACAAAATAAATATACCAAATATCTACACATACATACAATCTAACATGATTGCACGCCTCTAAGTTGGCAAACATGTTTTGTCAATCTCTTTTTATCGGGTCCATCTCATCTTTCATCTTTCAAATTCACTCACAAACGCATAAAGCACTGACATATAACTTTTGCTTAACACATTACATCATTGGCCATTTTGTAATTCCTTACATCATAATTTCTTTGGTGCATGTTGGGTGCGCGTACGTCAAATAGGACGTTTCGAAATGTTGCCACTACATAAAGCGTAAAACGTTTATTGAGGATGATATTCTCTTAGCGTCTATATATCCTTTTTTATAATCCTGTTTGTTTCTAACACATTTAAATTAAATTGTATTATTTTGCTTTAAGTGCGCTGTACAGCGTCCTAATGACTGCACTTACCTGCTAACCGGCGTAGCCATGACGCGTCCTTTGTTCTAGCGGCCAGCGGGCTCGCTACGTTGACGTCATACGAATCGGTGGCGTGTGCGCGACGGCACTAACGTTGCGTTGCGCTCACGGAAGCGCGGTCCGAAGTGTGAACCGCCTCGCTAGTAAGTTTACAAGATCTTATCGCGACCGTTGTCAATTCGAAATCATAGCTTCGCCGCGATTAATATTGATTGTATTTCTGCTTAACTTTGTGCTATCTATTGTATTTCTACTACTCCTCCTTCTTAGTGTAACTCTTGCGCCTACCCTACCTACAATTTCAAGATGCCACTTCTAATAAAATAAAATTGATTCTAGCTACCAAAAAGTAGTTTCGTTTGGAGAGGATCTCTTAAAATGTTTTACAATATTTTTTTTATATTAAATTATTATACCTTATTGTTGCCCCTTTGTTAATACAGGCGTGATGGTATGTTATTAGCTTCTGCCCGTGACACAGGTTGAGAGGACCTGTCCAGTCAGTGCACGCATTTGTCAGAAATCGTGCAGCTCAACTCAAATCTTAAGGAGCTCAACGATTCGACGAAAAATACCAAAGAAATGACATTTGGGCAGGCCACATGAATTACTCAAACTGCCAGACCATGACAAAAACTAACAGAACAAAGAGAAAGAAAAATAAATAGTAAAATGACCCACATAGTCTTCGCATTCACAATAATTAAACTAATAGAATACTTTACAAAATAAGCAAATGTCATTGTATACAGAGTGGCATCGACGCGCAACCGCTTACCATGGATTCAGTACATGATTCTGGACCTGAAAATTTTCGTCGGCTTTTTCTTAATTTATACTTTTTTTCTGCAATTTTTTTTACTGTAAACTGTATAAAATCATTATTTATATCTAAACTAATGAGATTTTTAATTAAAAAATAGTAAATTCACTTGTTTCATTTAAAACAGCAATGTAAATAAAACTCGAAAGGACAGCGCGCGGTATCGCGGTAGGTAGCGCACGCGCGCGCGCCATCCGCGCGTCATATATTGCGCATTCAAAAATTACAATTTTTTTAACCGGTCATTTCCGAGATGAACGACTTTCGTGATTTTGTTTATGTCATCAGGTGTAACCTTTTCACGACGTTTGCGCGTCGATATCCCTGCCAACCTGTATATAAAATTCATTAATGTCAATATGTATATAAAAAAAAACAACAAAAGAAAAAAAAAACAATTAATGTAAAAATTGGAAGCTGCTCAATCCCAAGCCTTTTTGTTCTCGATATAATCTTTAACGGTATAAAAGGCTTTCTGGCACAACTTACGTTTAATGAATGATTTGAATTTATTAAGGCTTATGTAGATCTTGAACGTGGCTTGGAAGTTTATTAAATAAAAAATGAATTCTAACATGAATTTTATTAAAAATAGCAAAAACAAATGCAGATCCACTTGGTAGGTTATTAATCATGCATTTGGGAATGCGAGTTCATGTATTGATAATATTTCTGAAATACAATTAGATAAGCAAGTACTGACAAATCCCGCTGACATAGCGAATGCTTTTAATAATTATTTTATTTACTCGACTAATACCTTGACATCCAAAATGCCACTAATTATATGTCACTATATTATAATGCCACTAATTATATGTCAATGTCTAACTCCATGTTTCTTAGCTCCACAACTGAAGAGGAAGTTAAAAAGGAAGTAATGGTGTTAAACCACACTACCTCTGAAGGTTATGATGGAATAAACACAAACACAGTTAAAGCGTGCAGTACATAATTAATTCCTATTTTTAATTATATATTTAATTAACCTCTCGTTTTTGTCAGGTACTTTTGCTTTATGCCCTAAAATTATCAGTCGTGAAGCCACTGTACAAGAAACACGATAAAAATGACGTCAAAAACTATCGCCCAATTACACTTATTCCCATACTGTCAAAGGTTTTCGAGAAATGTATGCTCAAGAAACTTGTCGACTTTTGTAGCAAATTTAATATTATATCAAATGAACAGTTTGGATTCAAAAAGCACAAGTCAATCACACAAGCAATATTTACTCTTGTGGGCAATATCCTGAGTAACCTAAACAATAATAAATTAAAACAGGCCTATTTTTCGACCTGTCATAAGCTTTTGACTTCGTAGCGCATGACGTATTATTGAGAAAGTTGGAAATCCTGGGAATGAGAGAAGTTGCACTAAGTGGATGTCGTCTTATATAAGTGATCGAAAATAATACGTTGTTATAGACAAAGTAAATGAAAACTTAATTACTTCCTAGTGTTCAAACCACATTTATATGTGGCGTCCCTCAAGGAAGTGTATTAGGTCCCATATTATTTTTATTATATGTAAATGACATACCATTGGTGACTAAACATACATTAATATTATTTGCAGATGATATTTCAATTATCGTGACATCTGATAAAAAATCAATATCTGATCATGAAATCGACATTAATAATACTATAGACAAAAATTTATAACGGCTACAGATTATTAAATTAAAAATTAATTTAGATAACTAAAATAACATACAATTTAATACATCGAAAAATGCCAAATACAATTTTAAACTTAATATTGACAGACTAAAAGAAGTAACGCAAACCAAATTCTTGGGTGTACTCATAGATCAAGACTTAAATTGGAAAGTACATTTTGATGATTTATGCAATAGAATTAATAAACTTACTTACGCCCTCGGACAAGTAAAGAACGGAACAAACATAAAAACGGCAATTACTACATACCATGCATATATAGAATCAATATTAAGTTACGGACGCAAATGACCCTGATGCACAAAAGAAGTGCATCAGGGTCATTTGCGGACTTCGTCTTGACGAATCTTGCCAGTCATTTTTAAAAAGTTAGTTCTTTTTTCACTTCCTACACTTTACACATACGTAATCTGTAACTTTGTCTACAGTAATAAGGGATTGTTCAAAAAAGTATATGAATTAATCACCCGTCCAACAAGGGATCCACACAGACTTGTAGCAAAGGATAATCCTAAATCAGCCAAGTATGCTAAAAGATGCCTTGTGATGTGTGTACGCATATACAACAAAATCCCTAAAGAAGTAAAATGTATAATTAATGCTGATTCATTTAAAATCAAGCTGTATACTCGTAAATGGCTAAATGGACATAATTTCTATGACATTAAGGATTTCTTTGACATTAATATACGAGTATCTATTAATTTGAATTACCTAATTACTACTCACTGTTATTTTGACATCATAATTGTTTTTGCATGCAATTGATACATATACTGTATAGCTAAACATCTGGGCATTGTATTTAAATAAGACTGTAACACTTTATACCATGTTTAAGGCAAATAAAGATTTATCTTATCTTATTATTATAAATGTTAGCTTATATAATGTAAATATTATCTCTATTACAATAAAGCCAAAATCACTTTTAACCACATATTGTCAGTTAAAATCACTATTAACTACCGATTTTCAGACAAAACTGCTTTTGACCAACGTGTTCAGTCAAAATTACTTGTGCCTGATTTTTTCAGTAAAAAGTACTTTTTACCGATTAAGACTTGACTGTAACATATAGATATATATGTGGCCCCGGAGAAATTCATAATCATTTCAGGTTAAGGCAATGCTTTTCATACAATCATTGAAAAATATAATATGTTGGTGTTTCACTATAGTATTACGGTGTAACTGTACTAACTACACTTCGGGATAATTATAACCCAACTGTTCCCTCTTACAGAGCTGATTCTATCTCTAATGAATGCAAAGCAATTTTAGTCCATTCATATTTGAACATGTCGCCTAACTAAGATTCTCGTTGTTTTTAGTTAACGCAGAACCTGGTGCTGAACTAAAACCAATAGCAGTGTCCCAGTTTCCGTGGAAGTTCAGTTATAGCTCGAGAGTTTTGTTTGCTATGATTATTTTTTTGAAGAATAAATCGCCGAGTGTTACTGCGATCAACGTAACTTATGTAACAGGTAAGCTTCAAGTTTCTAACTTTCTTCTTAAGACTAGACGGAACCTTCTCTCTCCGTGAGTCTACAAGACTCACGGACGAGTAAGAAGTATAAAAAAACACTAACTTTTGCCCGCGCTTCACCCGCATAACGGTAAACGTACTACCGGGATTCATAAGTCTATGTCCTTACCCAGGTCATGGCCTATCCGTGGTGTAGGCGTGAGAAGGTAACTGACAGATAGACAGATTGAGTTAATTTCGAATTTATAATGCATGCATGGATGGATTGATTCCTACACGACGGAATTGACGAAGAGCAAACAGAGAAAATTATTTTTTGAAGTACGATTTCCGACCGACTTGGTCAAACTCAAAGTTTTGTTTGACAGACTTGAGTAATAGATGCATTGGTTTCTGAGGTTTGATAACCGGAGTTTAGAGATATGAAGAACAGGGTGTAAAGTTCATTCATCCTCCATAGAAAACGGAGGATCCTCCGACCAGACGGGTGTTGTGTCTGGCGGGCAATTGCCCAACGACTGATGTTGGGAAATTGTATCTATGCTAATTGCGCGGTAAACTCTGCTTGCGAGATGAAGGATTTGCGTGACGTCAGTATGACGCGTTGTTCGCATGTGGCGTTGTAGATACCGCTACAGGAGTTTATCTATTCTTGTTACGGAACGCTCAGTTAAGGAATGGAATAAGGAATGCTGATAACTATGTCGAATGTATGACTATCGTGAGAGTTCATGGAAGACATCAGGAACAGCACAACTAAGGAGGGCAAGGAGGAGCAAACTACGGCAAGGGAGGGAGTTTAATACGACCTGCAGTGCGATTCTGTAACCATCTCACAGTGAAAACTTAGGTGAAGTGAGCGTGGAGTGAGCTGTGATTCGAACTAATGCTAAGAATTGACACTATTGACAGCTCACTCTAAGCTCACTTCTCCTAAGTTTTCACGGTGAGATTTTTACAGAATCGATCGGCTGCTGACAGACGGCGTCATCAATTTGACAGTATATTTTGGGGTTCTTAGCGACAAGTTGGTCAAAAAAAAAATTGGCTTACAATAATAAGCGCGGGCAGATGGAGCAGTGGTGGCCAAGTGGTAACGGCCGTGACTTACGAGTTGTAGATCGTAGGTTCGAACCCAGACAGGCGCTTTACTTTGTGTAAATTATTTCGTCACCACTGCTCCAAAACGGTGAAGGAAAACATCGTGAGGAAACAGGCATGTCCTAGAACTAAAAATTCGAAGGCATGTGACATCTGCCAACCCGCATTGGGCCCGCGTGGTGGATTACGGCCCATTCCCTCTCACCGAGAGGAGGCCTGTGTCCCAGCAGTGGGAACATTATAGGCTGATTATGTAATAAGCGCGGGCGGCCGTGTCTCTACCCTGCCCTCCACCCGCGGGAGACTGTATTGCTGGCAACGCTCCTGCCTTCGTCATTTCTTAGAGTACGACCAGAAAATGTTGTGTGGCAGTCAGCGTCTGCCCGCGTTATTCAGAACATTATTTTAGTTGTAATTTAGTTAAATTTCAATGCAAAATTTCTCGAGCATGTTGCTGCTGTCTGCGCTGACTCGTATCATGTTAGTAGTACCTTCATGCTCATTGTGAACTTTACTTACTCGTACTAAGCAACCACAAGACAACTGCTGCAAGAAAAGTTGATGCGTCATATAACTGTACCATTTTAGCTTTGCCACATAAAAACAAAATACATTTCATTTTAATCTGGTTTTGTGAAGAATTTTCTACGTTTTCAGGCTGATGAAAAAAGTTTCCGACCCCCGCACTAGAGTATTATCCACTGGTTTTCGATCAATTCTGTACTATTATTTCAGGATGTAAAGAGTAATTTTGCTTTTATAATATGTTTTAGAATACGGAACTTTCGTGGCCGACAATTATACAGAACGGTCTGGTCCGAGAATAGGTGAAGAATATTACAGTCCTGCTTTCAGAACAAATTGGAAGCCCACTGAAATGAATGTTAACTTATATTCATCGAATGTCTTGTGTGCGTCACTCTTAGTTGCTGAAGGGAGGGTGGTCACGACAATACCGAACGAGATGAAGGCACAATGTAAGAGTCTGTTATACTGTTACAACAATAAGAACTTTTAACTGTTCTTGCCGCTTTTGTGTAAATTGTCATCAGTCAATTGATCATTATAGCTGTCATAAGGAAAAGCTAATATGTATGCAACAGAGGAAGGTAACTCTTGATTGGTGTTATTTTCTTACAGATTATGATATTTCATCAGGACACAGCTATGCGCCAGTAGTAGTGGTGGATCTTATAAATCAATGTGAAGGTAAGAATTTCTTTACCTATGTTATTCTAATTTGTGGATGTGCTTTAAAGGAGTGCAGTAATCAGGAAAATATTGCATATATTTTGATCATATTAATATTGCACTTTGTATGGAACAGCTTTTTTCATATCAGATTTGGTCCCTTAGTTTTCATGATTTTCCGTAAGAAAGTGAAGTATCATGAAATACTTCACTTTCTTACGGCCGAACCCAATTACCTATATCAGTAGCGATCTGTATGATTATAAAACCGGCCAAGTGCGAGTCGGACTTGCGCACAAAGGGTTCCGTACCAATAGATAAATTCTTATGATTTTATTTTTAATATTTATTATTTCGTTATTTTTGTACGAAGTTTTCCAAGTAAGCGAATTTTACAAGTTAGGCCTCTATAACTCCTGAACTAACAAAGTCTTGCTTCAAAGTTCACCACATGGACTACCGTCATGAACTTTTTCAGATTTTTCAAGCCAGCCGTTTAGCTTTTAGAGGGGTGGGGGGGGGGGCTACTTTAACAAAATAATGCGCTTTGAAGTTGAATATCTCTCAAACGGATACCTAAATCAAAAAATCGTCTTAGCAACCTCTCAATGTTTCTAAAAGACCTATCTTATAATATCCCACACTAGGGGGCAGACGCGAGAAAAAACACCATCCCCGCTTTACGTGCAGGGGAGGTACCCCAAAAAAAATTTTTCGTAATTTTATTGTAGCACTTTGTCGACGTGGTAAATACACATATCCATGCAAAGTTTCATCTTTCTAGCACTAACCGTTTGGAAGGTAGCCGAGGACGGACGGACATGACGAAACTATAAGGTTTCCGAGACGTGAACTACGGAACCCTAATTATACTGGCAGTTATAATTATACTGGCTACCATCAGTAGCGATCTGTCAATATGTTATTGGATTCGACCGTTAAAATACATAATTATATCCCTCATTTAACCTAACACAATAAATATTATCCTGAATGGCCATATCTATCATCTGAGTAGGTCTTAAGGCGCTAACAAAAGCCAAATCTCCCAAAAAGGGATTTAGATTTAATTTTTCTTTGTTAAATGTATTTAATTTATGGCAACAGAAATAATATCATGTTTATCTTGAACAATGTGTCTCAGAACTTGGTTGATATCAAAACACGTTTTTGAAATAATTACGTTGTTAAAATTAGTACCTAACAATAACGTCTATGTTATTAAATGCAGTAATTGTATAGAGAACTTGGTCGGTTTTATAGATTTTATTTTCGATTAGGGGAGACTGGAGCTGGTCGTGACATTTTTTTTAAATAAAGTGTCGAAATTTTTTGTTCCTCTGATTTTTTACCGGAATATAGATTTGTTTGATTAAGTACTATCGGGCTTATAATTTATAAACAATTTTAGGTACCAGACTATTGGAAGTGATATATATTTATTCGTGTAACATTTAGATCACACCGGTTGTTACACTATATGGGGCAAAATGTTACAACGAAAACCAAATCATTTAATGTAAGTCTTTTTATTAAGCGCAATGATATTTTCTTATCATAATTTTATTAAATACAAGTTGTTATGTCTGCAATGTCAAACTACAATATCATAAACAAAACAAAGTAACTTATATCTTTTTACAAAATCATAATTTTATATTTTAGTCTTAAGCCTCATAAAAATACAATTTAGGTAACTTCCGACCTAGAAGAAAATTGTTTGCTTTATTAAACAAAAACCTAGTATAAATCAATGAAACGCATAATGCCTCATCAAAACAAACTCCAAAACAAAGTATGAATCAACAAAACATAGGTACATTGTGCCTCGTGACATAAATAAATAATTACGCTCTTTAAAAAACAATCAGAATCTAAAAAAATCAAAAGTGACCCTTAAGACGAATTACCTTTTATGTGCCTTTTTGAAATAAATGATTTGACTTTCACATAATCCAAAGTCTTTTACGATGCCAATTTTTTTTTAGTTTTATCCTCCAAAATAGCTGCTGCACTTTAGATATTTTGCCAAACTCAGTATTTCCTTTAAGTAAACGTCCTCATCCTACAAAAAACAACAAATTAATTATGTAACTCCTATTATATCAGTCGGCAAGCAGCACTACTTTACTAAGTGACATTTGCTTCGCCCCGAGCAAATGTTACATTTGACAGCAGCATGCCCGGGTTCCTCTCACAAGAGCGCTGGCACCACGGGCTCGCGCGGCGTGGTAGCCGGTGCTGGCGTGATAATTTGTCCCTTTTTAACGTCAATATAGCGTTCTCTGTTTAGCCACCGTTGCCGCTGTAACTACATACCCTTGTCACAACCAGCCCCAGTCTCCCCTACTCAACAATTTTTTGATGAATATAAATTAACTTTGTATCTGCTACGTTTCTAGGAAACTGAAAGAACCTGACGATCCTTTTTTTTCCTTAGCTAATAATCCAAAAGTGTATTTATTCCCTACAAATAATGATATTTTTTGTTGCAGATCCCCCTTTAGCAACTGGCACAATGATGAATACAACAACAGAGAATACAGTTACTACTGCAGAAACTATTAATCTTAATAATACTGTTACGTCCAATAATAATTCTTCAACAGACTTGAAAATAACGACCAACAAAAATTCAGCAATTGATACTAGTAAGTATTATCTTTGCAGTCATCCTTACTGACTGACTCGTCTTATTCTGGGGGTCTTCACGAGCTGTCCCCGTATAGTTTGTCTTACTGTTACAAACAGATACAAATGTATTTCTACAGTACATTGCTTGTGTCGTATAACGTTACCTATCCCCTTTAATTTTATAATTAATTTAATAATAAAAAGAAAGGGTTACCGCTACCCCGGAACATAAAGGGCGAAGGAAGGAACATGGGTGGGTTTTAGTCAGTAAGAGTCTGACACTCCCTTCCGCTCCACCCAGAGCGGGAGGGGTCATTTGATGACTTCCCACCAGAAAAAAAAAAAAAGGCACAGCATCATGCGGAGTAAGAATCCCTGGTCCGGGGACCTACTCCCACCGAACGCATTTGAGAGGATACAGCTGAATAGAGAGGATAAGCTGTCAGGCTGTGTGACGTCATCACAGAGCAAAGACATCTGCGAACAAGCTCTGATCACCACGCTTGGTCACTGCCTATTGGCAACATCTGACCAAAAAGTCCAGGTTTTCTGTAAATATTACCATGTGGTATGGTGTGGTCAACCGCGCGTCACTTCAAAAGTAACACTGATCTATGAGAATTTACAGCTCTATGGACGTGCAGTCGACCGTAGTACTAGAAGAATGATCTCAGAACTAGGTGTTTTCCGTTAAATTGTAATAACGTTACATTTGTTTTTCAGAAAATGCTGAGCAACCTCAAAACCTGTTATTATATGTCATGATACCATCCGTAATAGGGACGTCTGCTGCAGTATTGGTTACTTATTTGTTATGGAAAAAAAAATATTGTCGTTGGAATTGGCGGAGGACAGGAGGAATAGAATTAAATACTGTCGTAAGTCTTAATATTTGTTTATTCATCTACAATTCTGGTATGAAACGAATGACAAAGGGTCATGTGCCTGGTGCAGCGGGCGTCGTGGCGCGGCTTGCAAGAGGCCGATGTCCAGCAGTGGACTGCGATAGGCTGAGTCGGCTGATTCGTATTTGAAATGTTCGTAGTGAGATAGTTCGGGAAATAATCCCTTGCATGCCTATAGCTCCATAAAGTACACGTGTTTTTGCGACGCTTGTGATCAAATAATAACAGAATCATACATTAGATTTGTGTTTATGTTTAATGTATTAAAACGCCACGTCGCCATTTGTGCGAGTATGTACAACGAGCTGACCTCATAAAAAGCCTAACATTCCTACATTAAAATATGATAGCGTTGACTGGTTTTGTCCATAATATACATGCACGAAGTAAACATGAAATTGTGATTCCCAAATTCAGATTAACTAAAACAAGCAAGTCATTTCTTTAATACAGTATCCGCTTTTATAACAAGTTGCCAAAGTCGGTTCCAGAAAACTTAGCGATGAGAAGTTCAAAACCCACATCAAACGTGTCCTTATCAAAAAGGCATATGTACTACGTTGAAGACAAGGCAATAATCCCTTCTGCACATGTGGCTTCCCTGGTACCTCATTAACCGCATATCTATGTAAATGTCTAATAACTGCTCTCAAATTATATTATATACCATTATTTACCCTACTATTCTAATTTCAACTCTATGAGTGGCTTTTGTGGACGGGATATTAAATAAGATTGGTTACAGTTGTAATGACAATCATGTAATTTATTTTATTTATCTATTAAATAGATTCTTTTATATTTTGTGAATGTGAGATCGTTGTAGTTCTTGTAGACTGTCAATTTGTAGACCATTTTCTATTTTGTTAGTAGGTACTTGTTGACAGACCTACACTGTCCTCCCATAACTGTTGACACTGTAATTTGATGAACATTGTAAAAGCCCATTATCTTTAAAAGAGTAACCGTGAAGTTTCTTTCTGGCTCTTTTTCATAGGAGTTGACCAATTGGAACCGTGCACCTAAGTTCTGACGTTTCATGAGTGCCCATGTCGGTTTATTATATAGGTTTATTTTGATTTGCAGCCACAAGAGCCGTTCCACCTGAACATGCAGCAGCAGGATTGATGAGGTTGTATAATAGAATAATTATGTAGTATGGAATGGGTGGATGCAACTCTCAGGTTCCATACATCGCCTCATCCGAAACGGAACAAAAACTTGGGGATGTCGATGACGTTAGGCATTACCGCATGGCTGACATGACTCAATCGTTGCAGGAGTGTTTCTTTGGTCACTTATGTTAGCAGTATTTAGTCATGCGGACGCAAGGTGAACCTTTAACGGTTGAGTCTTTTTACCAAGTTTTTTAGTAATATTAAATTAAGATCTAACTAAGTGTATTGTTGTAATAATTTATCATTAAGGTAGGTTTGATGTAACAGATTCTGAAGAAATAAGTAGTTCTTATGCACTATATTTTTCTGTTTGTTCTTTAGTGTTACATTTTCTGTGTTTAAATAATAATTACAATAATAAATGTACCTATGTATATTCTCTTTCATACACAAATTTAATCAAATCATCATTTAAATCCAAAATAATGGGTGGCCATTTACTTATATTCTATTATATTCTACTTATATTCGGGTCATGAGATTTTTTTAAACTAAATGTCTATTTAAAATAGATTGTGTTTATGTATAAAAACTTACGACGTGACATTACTGCATTTAGGTATGAAGCAACGTCAGGTGTAAGCGCCTGGGAAATACGCTTTGCAATCTATTGCATGAAGTGCGATTCCCTTGTTCACAAACTTAAACTAAATTTAAATTCAGTGCATCTTTTTCTTTCTATTTCATTAATAAAAGGATAGAAGATAAATATTAGTTTAGTCCTGTCAAATTAGTCAACGCCTCACGTAAATTGACGTATATTTAGTAGCCATGTTTTTAATCACGTCTAAACTTGTTATGGAGTATCTAAATTTGACTTTGACTAAACTAATATTTATCTTCAGTCCTTTTCTTAGTGAAATAGAAAGAAAAAGATTCACTGAACTTAAATTTAGTTTAGTTTGTGAACAGGGAATCGGCGCTATTATCATGCTATCCGCGTCTTTACTAAATGTACCTTGTGGGGACGCCAGTTACGTCACGGACCTGGCCGACTTCGGGTATAATTAGGAGATCACATTTTCAAATGCCTACCGCTAAATGTACCTTACCAAAACACCGCTACTCGGGTATATTTAGTAGCACCAGTTTAAAATGAATCATTACTGAATATATCCTTTTTCAATAGAATAACTTGCTTGAAAAATGGCGGGATTGGTGCATAGTGCGAGTATTTAGGGTGGGGAAGATCACGTGGCGGGTCTAAGTTGGTTTATAAGCAATAATAATAAGACGTAGTCGACGGAGCCTATTTCTGTCTACAGGGATTAAAGGAACCTAACACGAAGGAGATGACGCTCGTTCGCTCGAACCCCCTTCAAACCTAACCTGTCCGAGTCGGGGTGCCCCAAGTCCCGAGCTCGGTTCGTTCGTTCTTGGACTGACACTTACGAGCACAAAGCGGTCCAGCACAGACTATGGATGTCTATTGTATTATAAAGTCTGGCATTACGCGGCCGGGTATATTTAGTAGTACGTAATCACGCACCGCTAAGTCCTAAATATATCGGGTTATGATACTCCAACTTGGGTACATTTAGTACTTAGAAATTTCGAAAGCCTCATGCTAACTATAACCGACCGGTGCATTTAGTAAAAACGCATCCGCGGCCGTGTCAGTGACAGAACTGACGTCATTTTCTTGCTCACCCACACCAACAAAATTACCGGATATAATCCTTTCTAGAAAGTTGAGTCTTACGCATGTCACATGTCTTCGAATTTTCGGTTCTAGTACATACCGGTTTCCTCACGATGTTTTCCTTTACTGTTTTGAGAGCAGTGGTGATGAAATAAATTACACAACGTAAAGCGCCTGCTCGAGTTCGAACCCACGACCTACTCGTAAGTCTTGAAAGTCGGGGTCGATACCACTGAGCCACCACTGCTGTTCAAGTACCTAATATTGTAGTCAAACTCACAAACTAATTAATTAAAGGAAGGAATGTAGTGAGGATAAAAATAATCGCAAACATTGGTTATAATTAGACTTGCTTTCATGTAATTAAGTTGGTCATACCAAAATGTTTATCAAAATTTTGTTTTGATCGGATTTAGGGGGATAACCGCGATGTTTTCCTATATAGTGGTATCGGAAAATGACAAAACAAAATCCGTAGGTACCTAACAAGCCAACACCATCGAACAAGTTATTAAATGATTTGAATTGTTTTGTGTTATGGCAAGAAAACGTCAAATATTGAAGCTACTTCAATCAATCTGCCTTTTCCTTCAGGGTCGGCTTCCAGTCTCACCAAACGCACTGAGTACTAGTATTTTACATGGAGCGACTACCTATCTGACATCCACGTCCCAGTTACTGGGTAACACGATACCCCTTGGTAAGACTAGTTGTCAGACTTTCGGCCGTAGCGACTGTTAAAGATGACATCCTTCCGAGGCACGGACGGGTCTCGATATTTAATGGATGGGAACCCATTCACGGACCGACCTGGGAAAGTGTAACTTAACCCTCGATTGACACGTGAAGCTGGTTATGAGCATGAGCCCATGAGCCCTATAAATACTGATGAAATGAAGCTAATCATTATTTAAAACGTTAAGTAGTAAACTAATTCGATTGGCACCTTAGTGGGTTCGCACCACGAAGAAAACAGGGAAACAAAACCGAACAATAGCACTTCGTATTTTGTCTTTTTCAGTTCTACACGAAATATAAAACTCACTTCTATCAAACCTTCGAACCGAATAAAAATATCCTTTCATCATTCTAACCTTTTATTACAGTGCGAGCTACGCCGTAGCACACTGCGAGCTACGCCGTAGCACAGTGTGATCTACGCCGTAGCACAGTGTGATCTACGTCGTAGCACAGTGCGAGCTACGCAGTTACATTTTTGCAAAATTAAATTAAATTCGATGAGAACTCAGCCACATCGGCAGCATTAGCAGTGAGCTCGCATAGGTCCTTCACAGTGCAGGAGTTGAGCTGTGATGTGGCTCCAAAGTCGCACTGTGGCTCACCTACATAAGTCTAAGTAAGATATACCTACATCGGCCCATGAGTAGGTCATGGCAGGAGTTGGTCTGCTGGGAGCTCTTCGGCAGACTCAACATAGTCAGCTGGTGTTTGAAATGCGACAGTTTCCATTTTTATACGAATAATGACAGAAAGAAAAACTTTAAACAATTAAGACTTAATTATTTTTCGTTTTCCATCAGCGGGTTTTAGCACCCCAATTATTTTAGCATACGGTGATTCTTCCTCACGGCTGGGTGGTTGATTGTCTTCGTGCATCAAGCTGAGCTCCGCATATACAACTTCATTTGCGGTGGCCTGAAAAAAAACAAAATTGAAATCAAAATATTTTATTTCACATAAATCAACATGGGCACTTATGAAACGTCAGAAGCTAGGTGCACGGTTCCAATTTGATCGTTTGCTATGGAGCAGAACAGGCAAGAAACTCCACGATTACTCTTTTAAAAATAATTGGATTTTACAATGTTTTCAAATTACAGTAGGTATGGGAGGACAGCGTAGGCCTGTCAACAAGTACCAGGTACTTGATAAAATAAAAAATAGTCTACAGATCTAAATTTTACAAGGCCTACAAAGTCATCACATTTACCTCGTAGAAGAATTTATCAAAAGGATAAATAAAATATAAAAACCTATTAAAACCAAGTGACATGAGCGCCATTACAATAAAGTGTTGAAAACAATTATTACAAATTCTTAAAAAGAGTTTTCTTCTCCACCTACATTCTTCATTGAAGTCTGTCTGTGATATTGAAGTAACTCTGTCTTCTGCTCAACACGAATGTTTTGTGCAAATCAAAACTCATTCGTGTGTTTTGTCTTCGAATCAGCTGAATCGACTTTTAAGCGACTTTCACAAGCAGGTTTGCGAGTTTGTAATTATGTCGCTTTCCAACCTCCACACGGTAGAATACTAAAAGGACTATGAAAGGAGTAGGTTCACGAGTCACTACTCAGCGGGTCTGAGTGCCGGTGTAACACCGGGCGCATAACACATCAACTAAGTTTTTTGGCGGTATAGACCACAGGTCTCATTAATTTCAAACAAAGGCTCTCATTAATTTAAGACTTACATAAGTATTCAATTCTATTGTCTCTACTGGCTGTGAATTTCGGTGACAATATTTTTTGATGCATAAATAAATCATCAATATTATAACACCCATCACTATGATGGATGTTATCACGTAAATAAACACTTTTAGAGGAGGCGGCTGTTGGTCAGGACTTTCTGAAACAGCAACAAACATTTATTATTCATTAGGCTTTTCTTATTTTCTGTAACAGTTAGACTAAACTGCGTCGAGACCGCGAGTCGGTAAACGTAAGGTGGGACGCCCTCAGGCTAGGTGGAGCGACGAGATTCGCTGCATGAGAGTTGCCAAAAATCGAGTTTAATGGCGTGCAATAGGAGAGGCCTATGTCCAGCAGTGGACTTCTGTAGGCTGATCATGATGATGAAGACTAAACCATAACTATAAGAGACAAGTTTGTGCAGCGGTGAGAAAGTAATTCTATATCTACATATGAAAAGTGCAAAACTGAGACACTTTTCGTGTTTGTCTCTGTCTGTGATTAGTTCTTTTAAATCATACATTGGATTCTGATGATATACACCATAATTTAGACATTTATTTTGCGGAACATTTAACTTTGGTACAGTGCAGAATTCGCGACATTTTGACACGTCGCTACATCTGTACGTCACACATTCACACACGTACGAACCAGCGAGGCGGGTCGCTATATTATATTATAATCCCTTTTTTTTCTGGGTGGGAAATCATCATAGGACTTCTCCCGCTCTGGGCAGAGCGGGAGGGCGTGTCATACTTTTACTGACTAAAACCCACCGATATTCTTTCAGTTGCCTGTGCCAGGGACCATTCGCGGGGGCTTTCGAACAGCCCGCGACCCTGCCAGGCATCGGCCCTAGCGGACCCCGTCAGTTCGTGCTGACATCTCTTTGAGGCGCGCGTGGAACACAACGCGCCGTCGACCCGGGCCTGGTCCTTGCCGAGCGGCGAGCTGCCCGCGCTTACGGTGGCCGGGAGTCGGCTGGTGACTCCCGACGTCCAGGGCGTCTCCTGTGGCGACTAGGGGCGTGAGGGCGCAGAGATTGCCTCTCCCTCACGTGCTCCGCCTCTTCCTTTGCGAGCATTACTGCTTCGCAGAAGGAGGTGACGGCTTCCCATGCACTCTCGCTTCGTACCATGACCTGGACCTGCTCCGCCCAAGCCGGGCAGATCTCCACCGTATGCTCCACCGTGTCCTCCGGGCGATCCACACAGTGGTCACACCCTGGCGTTTTTTCCCGCCTTATCCTGAACAGAAACCTCCCGAAACAACCGTGTCCGGTGAGGACCTGCGTCAGGCAGAAGGTGAGGGCGCCGTGGCGCCTTTCCAGCCACTCCTCAAAGAGGGAACTTATCGCCGCAATTGTGGCGTGCTCATATATTATAATCCCTTAAATTCATACTTACTAATATCGTTAGTTGTTTGATCTTTGTTTCCATGGAGTCGTGATGTTGGAACAGTGGTCTTACAACTACTATTACTCAAACTTTCTGAATCCGTGACTGACTTCTCTGTCGATGCATTATTATTATCTTTGGTATAACCAAGGGTACCTGAAATGGAACTTGTTGTATCAAGTAGTTGTTGTTAAGTGGTATCGTGTCATCCAATAACTGGACAGTACAGGTCAGATAGGCAGTCGCTCTATGTAAAATACTGGTATTCAGCTGCATCCGGTTAGACTGGAAGCCGACCCCAACATAGTTGGGAAAAGGCTAGGCATATGATGATGATGTTGCTTAGTTTGATGTACAGCATGCGTAGTTAACGGCTATGTGATGGGTTTTTACATCCTGTATATGTCGCAGCCAACTGGTTTAATTAGCAGTTTAATTACTCCATCTGCGAATTTCTGACCGATAAAAATTTAAATTGATAATTATGACATCTCTGTATTCCTGACTTGTACTAAGTCATTTATATTTTAAATTTAACTGTATTGACTTGACGAATTTATAATCACATTTTATTAAACTTGACATTATGTATTGTGTTGCCTATTTTCAAATTATGTACTGAATTTCATCTTGACTTGGTAAACTTATGTTGATTTAATTGAATGTGTTAGTAATATATATTAATTAGTCTTTATTATTATAGCTAAACTGTTTGTATGCCTCAGTTAAGGTAGTTAGTATAAGGATCATTTTGAACTTAACATCTGTAACTTGTACCTACTTTATATGCAAATAAAGAACTATTCTATTCTATTCTAATTAACTGCCACGCCTTTTAACTAAACGGCGACCGTTCAACTAACAGCCTGAATGATATTCAATTAATTATAGTTTAGGTTGGAACTGTAACCAATCACGTGCGAGCCGAATTGGTCGCAGTAACTAAGCCAGGGCACCCCGACCAAATGGGTTAGGTTAGAACTGTGATCAACCGCGTGCGAGCCGGGAGAGCGAAGCGAGGCGAGCACTATTTCCAAAGGCCAGGCGGTTGACTAAACGGCTAATTCGGGTAAGTAATATTTGATATAATTACAAAATCTCTAATATTTACAAGATATAACAACTGAATCTATAATTTTATTTGATATAATGATCAGTTAATATAATAAACGATTGATATATAAGTAATCTCATGGTTGCATCACGATTTATCTTCGCCAACATCTTATATGTATATTAGGCAAACTTTACACTTGTACACTAAAAATAGTGATATTCACAGTGTTAACACTAGAAATAAGGACAAACTACGTGCCCCCTTTCACCGGCTTCATAAGGTTCATAACTCTTTTGTTGGGCTTGGTATAACCTTTTATAACAAGACCAGCTGCGCCCTGCTGTTTCACCCGCATAGATTTCAATCCCATGGGAATATCGGGATAAAAAGTATCCTATATGTTAATCCTGGTTATACATTATCTGCGTGCCAAATCCGTTCAGAAGTTTTGGCGTGAAAGAGTAACAAACTTCCATCCATCCATCCATCCAAAAAAATTTTCATGTTTATAATATAAATATAATATTAGTGGGATGAGACGCACCCGGCTAATTCAACCAGTTGGCTGCGACATATATACTTACCAGTAGTACTTGTTGACCTACTAGTCGATGTCTTCGGGTCTTCATGTACCGACGGTGATACGGTAGACTCAGCATTATTGTTATTGTTTTCTAAATGAGTAATAGGCGACGTTGTTTCATCGACATTCATTGGTTTAGGAATTGGACGACCTGTAATATACAATGTCATTATTTGCTGCGGTACGAGAATAGTTCTAGTGATGGTGAAAAGGGCGAGCCAGTCAGCATGGTGATTGATGAACTAGATAGCAGACGCTTAACTTTTTGTTTATTTATGTCTTCGTCTGAACACAAACAGAATCAAAACTGAAAACTAAACCCAATATTGAACCAATCCAACGACGTTGGGTTTCGGGATTCGGCATCATTCACTCGCGCCCCGAATGATCGAAAAACGAGCATGAACGTTAATTTTTATTAATTTCAGTGTCGTGTGAACGTGGAATAAAATGAAAATGAACATATTTACTAGGGTGAACTACTAAAGCTTACCATTATATCCGTGTTCTAAATTCACCAGCAACACACAGGGCACAGGTTTAAAACAAATATCATTATCTGTAAGAAAACAACACCAATCTACAATAAGTACATCCTTCATTTACACTCGATCTTCTTAATGACAGCCATAGAGGCTAAATACACAAGCTATTAAAAAACCGGCCAAGTGCATGTCGAGCTACGTTAGCGGTGGAGAGCTCCGTAGTTTGAATGAGTATTGAAGCGTGCACAATAAGTTTGCATTTCTCGAAAAAACTATGAGAATGCCGAAATAAACACATTTCTTGTATGGCCCTTTAATTTTAAACTTTATTTTATTTTTAGTATTTGTTGTTATAGCAGCCATAGTCACCACACATACTCTGTGAATTTCAAGTGTCTACCCCTTACGGTTCTGCGACAGACGTATGGATGGACGGAGCCTTAGTAATAGGGTCCCGTTGGCCACCTTTGGGTACGGAATTCTTAAAAGCGTGTTTGTTTGCTAGGAATTACTAAGTAAGCTTATATGTAGCATCTGCTTGAATTTAGTATTATTTTGTGATAAGGCAGATGTGAGTGCAGTGATCTTATTAATGTTGAAAAAAGTGCATCAGAGCAATAAGTGGTCTTCAACCTGATGACTCATGCAGACCAATGTTCAAGAGGTCTGGTCTGCTACCTCTACCGTGTCTGTATATATATGAGGTATGTGTATTTGTAGTTAACAACAAACATTTATTTAAATCAGCAAATGATGTAAATCCCAGAAACAGACGAGATCCTCATAAACTGGTATTAAGTGATTTGCCAAATACAACAAAAACTGCCTAGCAATGTGCGTACGTACTTATAACAAAATACCAAGTCGCTTTAAAATATTGAACTCTAGGAAATTTAAGATAGAATTACACAAGTGGCTTAATGAATGTAATTTTTACAGTTTAAAAGATTTTATGGATGTGAGATGTTGATTCCTTTTGTCAAAATAGAAATTCTTTGCATGCTATGTTATATCTAAGCGAAACATGTTGAGCTACTGTAATAATATTAACATCAATGTTTACCATGTTTTAGGCAAATAAATGATTTACTTTACTTTTACTTTACTTTCTTCGGAAAGGTCAGGTGCTTAGAACTCGCAACTGGGGTGCGTGTATGATCTCTATGTATGAGCGTACCTAAACGAAGCGAAAGGAGTATGTGATCGTCGCAGATGGCATTCTGTACTATCTGCCTAGCCCAGGAGAAAAGAAAGCGTGTGTTAACATATGTCATCATCTCATCATCATCTGCCTAGCCTTTTCCCAACTATGTTGGGGTCGGCTTCCAGTCTAACCGGATTCAGCTGAATACCAGTATTTTACATGGAGCGACTGCCTATGACCTCCACAACCCAGTTACTGGGTAATACGATACCGCTTGGTAAGACTGGTTGTCAGACTTTCGGGCTTCTGACTACCCATAACGACTGTCAAAGATCTACGAATGACAGCCGGGACCAACGGCTTAACGTGCTTTCCGAGGCACGGAGGGGTCTCTGTATGTATAGATGGTCACCCATCCATAGACCAACCGCGGCAAGCGTAGCTTAACCTGATCGATCGACCTGTGCGGCGGCATATATTAACACGGTGTATTAATATATGTATATAATACATAGATGTGTTTTCAAGATTTAATGATCGGTTGACTGATGAAATGACTTTATGTTGACTGTGCCCAAGCCTCGCAAATAGCACTCATTGTAACAATATAACATTCTCTTACATGTGTATATCTCCTCAGTCATCTTGTAACGTGATGTCAAGACATCCCTCCCTTCTGCTACTATTATAGATGATAAACCATTTGATTCATATAATTTTAGAGAAATTTTTACTTCAGTGTAGTTTAAGACACCACGGACCCAATAATATTTCTCACCGGTGTCTTTATCAACGACCTTCGACTTCTCAACGGTTTCCAGACCTGAAACAAAACCAACATTACACTACTTTACATCTTCAAATAAATGTACAAAAGTGAAAATACACTAAATTCTAACAATCAAGTCCGTGTCAGAATTTGTCCACAAGTTCCGAAGTTAAATCCGACGGATTTGTCAGATATAACATCCAGTGTGTAACATCCACTCAGAGCTGCTAAATTAATGTTTTATTTTATTTTTACTTTTCTTTTTTAAAAAACCTTTTACGCCTCATCATTGTTAAGTTACCACTTATGGGAAGAGCGAGACAGCTCCGACACAAGTATTTTTGTAACTTACTGGGGCTGCCTCAATTTATGTATGACACAATGTTTAAGTTGAAATACATACAATATATGTTTAAGTTTACGGCACGGTTGGCGCAGTGGTTAAGCGATTGACTGCTGCGCTGCGTGTCGCGGGTTCGATTCCCGCACGGAACAAATATTTGTATGACCTACAAGTAGTCGTTCCGGGTCTGGCTGTTTGTGTATGTGAGTTTAAATGTTTGTAAACTCACCCACGACACAGGAGAAATTCCTAGTGTGGGGCAACGTTTTTTAAAAAAAAAAAAAGAATTTTTTTTTTTTTATTTTGTATTTTTGTATTTTTATTTGTAGTGTTTCATAGTAATGTAAGTAAGTCACATGAGACGAGGGCAGGAAGATTATGACGAGAAACTTACCTGACTGATATATTAGAGTGATTGCAGTCACACCTGCTGGTTCGTTTCTAGTATATAGACGCAAATATAACGGATCATTCAGGTGATACCCGAAAGAAAAACAAGGCACAGGTTTAGGTACAGCCATTTTATCATTTGTCAGAGCTTTTGTGACTGAAACAAAAAAAAAAAACACGAGTGAAATAATGTATGAATGCGCTGAATTAGATTGCATGTATTAGAGATAGAATCCAGCTCTGTAGGAGGAATCAATCTGAATATAATCAACCCGAAGAGTAGTTATCTGTTCAACAGCGTATTTATTTACATACTAACAGTGCGACTCCAACTTGTTGTTAAATCCTATTCTTTGTTTTTAGGGTTCCGTACCTACCTCAGAAGGAAAAACGGAACCCTTATAAAATCACTTCGTTGTCCGTCTGTCTGTCCGTCTGTCAAGACCCTTTTTCTCAGGAATGCGTGGAGTGAAAATTAATATAAATATCAAGGCTACAAATCAAACTTCTAAGTCAACGCAATCAAAAGATACGCGCGTTTAAGTCACATATTTTGGCACTCACAAGGGAATCAAAACCTCTAGGGTCAGACGCCAGCAGGTCAAGCTACCCGAAATTGTCAAATTTTCCCAATCAACCTTGAACCTTAATTCTTTAGCTATAAAGTTGAAAATCAATTAAAGTTTGACAGATCGTAGTAATTTGATGTGTTGGCGTTTGTACTTCCCGTTGATCTAGAATCATGAAATTTGGCAAGAGGCAATGTCATGTAGCACAAGTAAAGGAAAATATCCAAAAACCGTAAATTTGTAGTTACATACCTACAAATTTGCACGGAACCCTCGGTGCGCGAGTTCGACTCGCACTGAACCGGTTTTTTTACGCAAATTAATCACAAAACATAATACCGATAATATGAAACACAGTACCTGCAGTATTCAACTAAAAGTTATCTTGAGTAGCTCGCCCTCAATCAGTCAATATACAATCCAAACTCCGCCGGCAGTTACGGAATAAATCCTACTAATACTCATCGCATTATAAACGCAAAAGCTGGTGAGGATGGATGGATGGATGTTTGTTAGTCTTTCACGCAAAAACTACTGAACGGATTTGGATGAAATTTGTCACACAGATAGTTTATAACCAGGATTAACACATAGGATACTTTTTAACCCGATATTCCAACGGGATCGAAACTTATGTGGATGAAACCGCGGGACGCTGCTAGTCATATTATAGAAAAACCCAAAACAACTGCAGACCGTAGACCGTAGACGCTTAACCACCCTCCCGTAATGGAAGCCTTCAGAACTGTACATTATAATTATTATTAGGAATAAGATAACTTTACTTACAAAAATCAGTGCTAGTATAAACAAACACCTCTGTCGCCGAACTCATAGCAAATACTACGGTAAAGCACATGAAACTCTGCATCTTCACTAAAAAACAGACACAAATTTATAATGATTTAAACACTTATTTACACTACTTTAATATATTTTAGATTCTACGTGTTTCTACAAGGACAACACAAACAAGAATCAGTAACGAAATATGTTTGTTGTTGCTTTTATAAAATCCTGTTATTTCTATAATTTCCTCCTAACAAATACTAACCGCTAGCGATAATATATAATAATCGCATTGAAACAGGAAAGTACTTTTATTATTTCGCTAACGATGCAAAACACAACTAAACGTCGATTGGTGGTCAACTGATCACAAAAATAAATAATGGTTTATGTCATCATCGTTATCAGCCTGTCGCAGTCCACTGTTGGACATAGGCTTCATAGTATAGACACAGTACTTGTCTGCCTGATGACTATTGTCTATTGCTATATTTTTTTAATATACAGGGTTATTGGTAAAACACTAACAACCTTGCAGAACTAGATTACCAACCACATAAATAACAACTTTTGTTCTATGACTTTTTACAAAACATAATACATTTACCAAAAACAAACCTTTAAGATTTTGTTGTTCTATCTAATCCCCGCTCCCCTCCGCTGAAATTTGTACTAGACACGCCAGTTTGTTTACCTAACTAGCGCGTTCTTTAGCTTCGCGTAGAGTTTGTAACAAAAAATCGAATATTTCAATTGGTTGAATTGATTTTTTTTTTTGCATGAAAGTCTGACGAATTAATAAAAGTCATAGAACAAAAATTGTTGTTTATGACGTTAGTAATATAGTCCTGAGAGGTTGTTCATATTTTACCAATAACCCTGTATATTAACGATCTCCCGATAGTAACATCAAATTCAAATTAATTTATTGTTTGCTACAGATGGAAAAGCAGTCATTCAAAATCTATTTTATCATTAATATCATCATTTATTTATTTATTTATTTTATTATTTATGTACACACAGTAAAACACATAAGGATATGACATTTAAAATATGAGTACAAAGGTACTGCTTATTTCTTAAGAAATTTCTTCCAGCAGACCTGCGAAAGGAGAAGTAAAAAAGAAATGTAGACAATAGTGTGTGAGAACAAGAAGAGAAAAATATGAGTGTGTGAAGTCTAAAACTAAAATATAAATATACCTACACATATAATGCAAAAAAATAAATACATAAGTATACTTAAATAAATACATAATCCAAAAATATATAAACGTATATATATATATATATATATATAAATACTCACGGTATAGTAGAAAGGTAATGCTCTTTTAATCGACGTTTAAACGTTTACGACGTTTATGTCAAAATACATTACCATTCATTAATACTATCACTCATTTTAAAATATATTATCATTAATTAATATGTCAAAAATACACATAGACTTAATTCAATATTCACACATACTTTATTATCAATCATAAATAAATTAACAATTAACATTTTTTTTTTAAATATGTCAAGAGTCATGCGCTTCAAAATAAATAGAATAGATTCAGTCAGTATCTTCAGAGCGATTTATCATTTAAAAATTCATTAACAATATAATAGGCTGCTTCTTACAGTCTATTATTTAAAATGTTTTCTTAAACTGATGTTTTTAATTTCTTAACACAGTGAGGGATATTATTATAAATTATTAGCGCTCTGCATACAACGCTTTTATACACTAGCGCTGTCTTAGCCGGCTGAACACAAATTTTACTATTATCCCGGCGATTCCGTATTATAATGTCCGGTATCCGAGGAAACAAATGGGGGTTATTTCTAACAAACAGGGCTATTTCCAAGATATAAAGCGACGGAAGTGTCAGTATTTTATGCTTTTTAAAAAGTGGTCCACAGCTCTCAATACTTTGGATCGCTTTTGCATTATAAATGCGATATCTTTATTCGATAAGTTGCCCCAAAAGATAATGCCATATCTGAGGACAGATTCAACAAGCTGAGGAATATTCCGATGCCATATTTTAGTTCATAGTAAGGATTTTTTATCATTTTTCAAGTATAATAATGTTGAACTTCCTGTTGGTCTAGTAGTCGCAAGCGCTACTGCTGAGCGTGAGGTCCTGGGTTTGATTCCCAGGTTAAAAATAGTAATTGGGTTTTTTTATCAGGAATTTCTCAGTAGCAGTCCGGAGCCTGGATTTATGCCCGGCTGATGGCAGCAGGCTCGTCCCCTTCAGCTTGAAACTTAAACATAACTGGCGCAAATGTGGGTGTACTATAGGTAGGTACAGTTCTGGCAACACCTTCGGGGACAACCGGCGTGATGCCACCCAGGTGCGGCTGACTGACAGTATTGTACACAGAACGACTGCTGAGCGCGGTCTGACTTAGCAACAGACTACTGGCAAATACCGATGTCCTATCTAATCCAATGTCAGAACCGTGTATGCTACGCCGTAGCACAGTGAGAGCTACGTCGTTGCACAGTGAGAGCTACGCCGTAGCACAGTGCGAGCTACGCCGTAGCGGAGTGTCTATTAGCCTTTCATTTCAATGAGGAATTAACTTTGAACCCCCTCCATACAAGATGACCAACTCAATCAATTAATTTGTTATTTCAAGCTTTTCCTAAAAATTGGATTAAGACAATCAGTGTTAGAGTTTACAGTTAACAATATTGGTTGCGATATTGACGTTGTCGAGCAAACGAATATTTCAAACATAGTTATGAAGAAATGGATTATGAATTTCCTTCAACATCCTTCGGGTTGTGACAGTCAGTGTGCTACGCAATAGGGGTGCTGGTCGGTTGGCTGCACCAACGTGACACAAAGAGACCGATTAGCTTCAACGACTTAAGTAAGTAGGTACTTGTACTTAATAGTTCTGGCCGTCGTGAGCGATCGATCTTGAGGCCGTAACACGCACGGTACGGATCTGAAGGCAGAACTGAACGTGTATGATAAGATGTCATGTGGTGTGGTGTGTGTGGTGTGTGGTGTGGTGTTATGTCCACCTATTGTCTGCCTAGACAAGTTAAACTATCGTTGTGGCGCCTTTGGTGAAATAGGTCTTATTTGTTTAATGTTAGATTATATATAGCGACGGCAACGGAGTACGAAGACTCAACTGCACTTTTCCATAATTCGACTCAGAATTCTTTCATCATAGGATATATTTTTGTCTGTTTTATTCTAAATTTTTACTAATATTAAAACACATACATAAAGACCCCTATTTTGCACAAAGTGGCTATTTATTTATTTATTTATAATTAATTACAACGGCTTGCGCCAATGACAGTAGTTAACAGGTAAAACTAAACATATTACATAATTCAAAAACAAATAACAAGTCAGAGATCAAACATATTCAAGAAGAGAAAATAAAATAAAATCGAATAAAGTGATAACAACATACAACTTATTTACCTAACAAACACAGCTTTCACAGAACATGAAACAATTTGACATGATCACCCTGAGTGTGTCACTAAAGATGTCACATTCCGGGACTGTCTCCATTAAGGAGTTTATAGCACCATGCATGCGACACAACGGGGATTCACGTCAGCGTTACAAACAATAGTTAAATTTGGAAAATTAATACGCACCTTTATTTATTATAGCAGTCAACGATGTAAAATACAAAATAATATTAATATCTGTTGTAATATTTGAAATGGTATATGGCAGTTGACTCATTTAGTTCACTTTGTTGTACGAAGTGGATAGAATAATTTTCCTCAACCATTTCCTTGGCGATGCCCTATTACCTACACGTTGTAAAACAGAAGAAGATAGCTTTGTTCTTCTATTAATTATCACAGTTTTGCGTTCAAAACGCACTCCTGCAAAATCATGACTCTGTAGATAACCATATTATATACTAGCTGCGCCCCGTGGTTTCACCCGAATAAGTTTGGATCACGTGAGAATATCGGGATAAAAAGTATCCTATATGTTAATCCTAGCTATAAACCATCTGTATGCCAAATTTCATCCTAATCCGTTCCGTAATTTTTGCGTGAAAGAGTAACAAACATCCATCTATCCATCCATCCATCCATACAAACTTTCACGTTTATAATATTAGTAGGACTTTGCGGCCGTCGATATGAATTGAGTATTTAGCCTTAGCTCCAAAAGTATTTTCACTTGTTGTTTCCTATTCGAACTCTGACCTCATTGCACAAATCTATTCTCTACCAGTAATATGGACAACACTCATATAACTCGCGTGAGCTACTGTTAAGTCGCTCTAAATTAAACAGTGCGGTCAAAAAAGTATATAGCGATGGCTCTATTCTTACAGTTATTTACAACTTGCTGAATGTTGTTTTTCGACTTCAACGCAGACGGAGTCGCGGGTGCTTATCATGCATCAAAATAGCAGGAAAATATTGTTAGGGAGTATCCACACATACACACGAACCGCACTGTTCGTGGGCGCATGCAGATGTGGATCCACATTTACAGGATAAACAAACAACTCAATTATTTGGAGATTAAAATTATGCCAATCCAAATAAAATACTAATGACAGCTTTGTTTAATAGCAGTAATAAGTGAGACACACACGTGCAACAGCACAAAGTGCAATATGTCACCCGCACACGGAACCGTTTTTTAACAAAGACATTTTGAAAACTATTTTTATTTTCCAGGCCACCACAAACGAGGTCAGTTTTACGCACGGAGACAGTCAATCACCAAAACATGAGGAAGAAGTACAGGTGCTAAAATAATTGGGGTTATGAAACATGTTCATGGAAATGTAAAAAATAGAACAATAGAGAAATTGGTTTTACTAAAATCCTGTTATTTGTCTAATGGATGTAAATTGAATGCGTGTTGTCACCAACACACCAGAGGGGCAATTCTCGTAATTTTAAGAACGTTCACAGTCTGATCTCAGTCTCAATCTGTCAAAAAATACTTTTAATTTCCCTACATTTTGACAAGTGTTTGACATTTTTTTGTCGCCGAGATGAGACTGCGACTAGATTTTGAACGTTTTAAATTACGAGAATTGGCCTTCTGGTGACATCTTAATGTAAAACGCAAACACCAAGGACTGACTAAAGTTATGACGCACCTCGTAGCAATAACTTTTTTATTTTATTATAGATATGTTTGAATGGTATATATATATTCATGATAATTATCTTTATTATTTAAACTATGCTTGTATAAAGGATATTAGAAAAGTCATGCATAGGTACTCCAGAGTTCCAGACTCAGTAAGTAGTTGGTGGTACATTCTGAACTGCCCTTAGTAGTGAAGGAAAAATAAAACTCATTTATATTCGTTCATTTATATTTACAAAAACAACAGGCCATATACGAGAAAGTTGTTGAGGTGTCGATCATATTCAAATAATGGACTGCTGATTTATTCGTTACACACCTCTGCCATCCCTTCGGTCGGCGATAAGGGCGTAATGTAATGTCATGGTCATATGTATCAGCGATTCCTTTTCCCTATCTTGCGAGTGTTACGGAGGTGTAGGTAGGGGTATCGTGTTACCCAGTAACTGGGTCGTGGAGATCAGATAGGCAGTCGCTTCATGTACAATACTGATATCCAGCTGCATCCAGTTCGACTAGAAGCCGACCCCAGCATAGTTGTATACCACACAATAGCGCAGCACACTTTCTATCACAAGCCGAAAGTTTTGGTCAATCCATTGATTCATATGTTTGAAAAATTCGTCTGTTCGACAACGTAAATAACGCAATGCATATTGTTGCATAGTCACAATAAAAGACATTGTCTTTGTTAGTGTGTAACTCTGTGATCCGTCAGGTTCACTTTCAGCAATGCCTCTTCATTACTGTAGCTTGACTTTTCGACTATTGTTCTCATCAGCTCGGCTCAGCTTTCAGTCTCTTCAGGTACACAGACTCCTTGAGACGATGGGTCACTTGATGATAGAAAGAGGCTTTATATCTTTGGGTTATTTTCACAGTGCTTTTGTGTGGTTTTGGCTGCCTTTCCACCAGAGATGTACGAGGTAGCTAAGCGGTGAAGCCACGTCATAAGTCATTTATATCTTAACAAAATACATTGTGTAGAAAGTCATAAATTATAAAATAACTTAAAATTAGATTAATAATTATTAGATAGTGATAATAAAAAAATAATTTAAAAAAATAGCGCTCATCTTTTACAATAATACAATTAATAGTCGTTCATTAAAGAAATATAATGTCAAAAGATGAAAAGTAATAAAAATTAATTGCCACTTACACCTACAGAATAGAATGTAAATGATTAACACAATAAATATAATAATAAGCCTGATATAGTGGTGGTGGATCGATCAGAGCGGCGCGCAATGATTGTTGACATAACCGTCCCGCATGATGAGAACCTCGTGAAAGCCGAGAAAGATAAACAAATCAAGTATCTTGACTTGGCTCGCGAGGTTGTTGACATGTGGGATGTGGACTCAGCGATCATTGTGCCGATAGTCGTGACAGCCAATGGCTTAATAGCCAAGAGCCTCGACCAACACCTGAGGAGGCTCTCGTTGGGCAGCTGGATCAAGGGCTTGATTCAGAAAGCGGTACTTCTGGACACGGCTCGCATTGTCAGGAGGTTCCTCTCTCTGGAGCCCTGACTGCCGGCAGCTTGGACCCTGTTCCCGATACCGGCGGGCTACTATTTTTTATATTTTTAAATGTTTTTATATCTTTTATATTCTAATATTTAAAAATATAATTTATATGTTTACATTTAAATAAAGGAAATAATAATAAAACTCAATAATAGCAAATGAACTGATGAACTCTTCAATACTGTAACAGCCCTTCCTCAATAAATATGTCCTTAATTAGTTTTTTAATGGTTATGCTTTTAAATTCTACCGGCAACTTGTTGTATAACATGACGGATTGATATCTTGTTTGCCCCTCTGTGCGGTGTAGAACAGCTTTCGCACAGCGACAATACAACGCATTGAGTTCCAGGCTTTACAATGAAATAAACAAAAGGATCTCACTTTACAAATTAAATAAGCACAATTTCAAAGAGAAACTAACTAATTGGTTAAAGTTGTTAAGTTATGATGAGACTGAGAAACTTATTGAAATAGTAAAATGAAACTCAGTATTTGAATTTGTATTTAAATTTTTAAAAAATAATTTAACACGAAACATGCACAGTTTTGTTTAATTTTTTGTAAAAATGCTAATTTTGTAAAATTGTTATGTGTAAAAAATTTTAGCACAAAATAAGCCGGTGATATGTATATGATATGTATACGACATCTAAAACGGCTGACCGCCGACTACCCAAGATACGAGCATGTCTCAGTTTGGGAGTCGTAGTCTTAATTTAAATTGCCTCGTACTTTCACCTCGCTAAAATAGATGAAAAACTTGTTTCTTGTAACGCTTTTGTACTTTTTGAAGAATAAATTAAATTATTATTATAATTATTAAAATTATTATCTCTATATCTATCTCTAAGCTACGAAACCACGTGTCTATTTCCACTAAAGCTAAGTGGTGAGCGGGTAAGGTGTGCTCTGCGCGTGCGCTGTACCTACGTTGTCTACTTAGCTCTGTACTTCACGTTGCTAAAGAAGTTCAATGGCAGTTACAGTAAAGTTTCGATCAAAACAACGCTTTTCGTATTCTCTAGCGCTGGCAGATACGCTTGCGTCAAACTCGCGTCCCGCGAGAACATTAAGAGCGCATTCGACTGCTACGCGCAGTACAAAGACTACAGGAATACGGTTAAGCAATCAAACTTGAACTTGATATCACACCTATGTATATTCAAATTTTATTTATGTTTCAAATTGACGTTATTTCAAGTTAAACAAATATCAACTTTATTTTAATGGTAATTACTAGCACTATTGAAAAAGTTATAAAAATGTTTGAAGTTGTGGCGTAAACTGAACTTTATTGTGTTGGAATTAAAATTATTTTTCCATAAACTCATATTTGTTTACATTTTTGGCGAATATGTCGCGATATTAGACTACATATCCGTCGCTACGCATCTTAGCACATCTCTGGTGGAAAGGCAGCCTCAAAAGTTATCACGTTTACCTTCAGTTGGCTGCATACGTCTTCTGTTTTCCGACTCTTTCGTTGCTTGAGGAAAAAACTGTAAAATCCCATTCGGTGGATGGATTGGTCTACCAAGTCTTCTCCTATAGAAATATTCCTTGGTCGGTCGATCATTGTTAAAGTACGTGTTCGATCTCAACTGCCTTGGAGTTATAACTCTGAATCGTTTCTGGTGTCTGGTTATTGGTAGCACGCTTCTCAACATCGGGTATTCAGCTGCTCGGATGATCTGCCTTCGATGTGTGTCGTCGTTGCTATCGCGGTGTTTCCCGCGATTCATTAGATGTCTTTTTATGCTAATTCTCCGTTTTAGTGAATTGTGTATGCGTTGATTCTCTCTTGAATGGGTAGGTTTTGTGGTTGCTGTAAAATTAATTATTTTTAATGAGTATTTTCAGTTGTTGTCTATTAGGCCTCTTAAAAATTAAGGCTCGACGCAACGGATCACCAACTAGTTAAAAACTCGTTGCTAAATCGCGTCGTCATCGAACTGCGATTGAAAAATGAGATTGATTGTTTTGGTTGCGATTTGAGCTTGTAACTGCTTACTTCAAGTAGCGTTTAGGACGACGGGCCTTAGTCAGACATACCTGTACCGCCCAGCATCAGGAGTTCTCCAATAGCCCTCCTGGCACCGAACCGATGGATTAAGGCCCTGTTTATCGATTCCAGCAGTCGTTGAACACGCTCCGTCGTTTTCAGGCGTTTATACGGTGCCAGGAATGCCAGTATAAGATTTAAGCAGATTTCCCGGCTGGTTCTTGTCACTAAAATAAAAATCTGATTGAAATGAGTGACTCTTAAAAAAACATAACTTAAAAGAGCACGTCCAACGTCCACTGCTACGTAGGTGCACGGAGAGGTTTGGTTTGGTTTTCATCCGTAGCTTGGTCGTGGGTCACAGTCGACTTTTTTTTTTTTTTTTTTGGGATGGGAAATCATCAAATTACCCCTCCCGCTCTGGGTGGAGCGGAAGGGAGTGTCAGACTCTTACTGACTAAAACCCACCCATGTTCCTTCCTTCGCCCTTTATATTCCGGGGCAGCGGTAACCCTTTCGGACAATCCCGCTGAGGGTCACAGTCGACTTCCCGCTTACATTTTCATACCAAACGAAGGTACACAGATGTAGCGCGGTCGTGGGTCTCAGTGGAACAAATTTAAGAAAAATACTATATTTTTGTCATCGACACGCCAAGAAGAAGAACTTCTTGCCTGTTCTTCTCCATAAAAAGCAACGTTTTGGAACAGGAAATAATTAACTTAATATGCACACTTGTTTTTCATGCAGTTTCGTCTATATTATTATTCGCCGACAAGTACGCACTGATTTGGATGATTCTCATCATTTTTAAATCAAGTTGTCACAAAATCCTGGTCTATCTACTTGCCATAAATATTATTAGGATAGTCCGCAAACTCCCTGAGCGCGTGAAAGAGGTTCTCTCCCTCGTCGTCTTCATACATTAGGTCAGCGTAGTCTATGATTGAGTTAATTTCGCCTGACAGGGCCGTGTCGCGTTCCTTCAGCATTTGGTGGAATATGCCCACGTAGCCTGGTGGAATGAACCATTTTATTTGTAAAATATCAAAAACGTAAGAACTACAAAAGCAAAGGTCAAAACACACGCGTAAGCACTGCACGGGATCAGCATCGCTTCAACTCGAGCCGTTCAGTATTCTTTCCATGAAACTCCACAAGACGGGCAGTAGTGACTACTCACTTTGTAAGACACCCATATTATGTGTCCCTGATTCAGAGCAGAACCTGGCGATTGTTGTAGCCATGTCCATAATCCTTTCACCAACCCAAACAATCTCACCAGTCTCAGAAAACCTGAAACAAGGCACAGCATCAAGCGGAGTATGAAGTAAGAGCTCCTTGTGAAGGAGCTGGTCCGGGGACCTACTCCCACCGAACGCATTTGAGAGGATGCAGCTGAATTGTACATCGAGCGACTGCCTCTCTGACCTCCACAACCTAGTTACCTACTGGGTAACGATACCCCTTGGCAAGACTGGTTGTCAGTCATTCGGGATTCTGAATCCCCGTAACGACTGTCAAAGATGTCTATAATTATATTCATATATATATTATAAAACAAAGTCTCTTTTCATGTCTGTCTATTTGTCCGCGACTGCACGACAGATTCTGATGCGGTATTCACTGCCATTCAGAGAATTTATTTCGGAAGGTGTAGTGATCTATATAATAGGAGAGTGAGCATGTTTAACACGTTGGTATTTAACTTAGATATAACATAGATATCACGATGTTTGACGTGCCACCACTTCAGTATATTACACCAGTGTGAGGCGCCGCTCCACAGCTACGCACACGTACGTAGCTTGGCTTTGTATGAAAATGTAGGCGGGATCGTCCGCTGCAAGAACCTTTTTATTGGCCATTCGAATACAATTAAATAATTAAATTGTCAGAGTCTGTCAATGTCACATTTTTAATTCTGTCTGACATGTGCAGAAGAAGGCTGAATGTCAGTCTGCGGTATTCACATTACGACGCAATATTGTCTGTATAGCAGATTCTACCGTACAATGACCAGACTAAAATAGCCCTTAATGACGAATATATTTTGGCTGTAGCTATAGGTAGGCACATCCTAAAGCATGAGTGAGCGGTCGGCTCACGGGCGAGTCGGTAGTAAAAGTTTAGAAATAAACAGCTACCCATTCATGATAAATTCAGCGTGGAGGAGCACTTCCCTGACTTCGTTCTCTCTCTTCAGAGGGACCAGTCGGCTCAACTGCAGCAGGAACACCATCATGTACCCTTCATCCCACTCGTCCATCAGGTCGTGGTACACCTTGTTTGGGTGGACATCGATTGATTCGGTTGTGAAGTTATGGGCTGGAAATAGAAAGCAGAAAGCAAAATGTCTATATTTTGTCTCAGAAACATCTGAATAGAAAAAAGACAAGTATCGATCGAATCTGTAAAATTCTCACCGTGACACTTAGGAGCAGTGAGCTTGAAGTGAGCGTCAATAGTGTCAGTCCTTAGCATCAGATGGAATGACACCTTACTCAGTGAAGTTTTCACGGTGAGAGTTTTACTACATAAGCAGCTCGGCTTGAGAATCTGTTTAGTACTTAAAAGCAAAAAAAATATATACTTAGATATAATTAAAAGCTCGGAATGAAAAGTAGTCTGCAGCTGCACGCCGCCACAGTGACATAATAAATAATTTTATTTCAAAAGTGGGTAAATGTGTGGAAACAGATGCCATAACCGGTAAATAACGTCAGCGGTACATTACTCTTGCGGCTATGGCATGAGCTGTATTTTAAGAAATGGAGCTGTATTTTATGAAATGGAGCTGTATTTTATGAAATGGAACTGTATTTTTAACCGGCTTAAAAAAGGAGGAGGACTCCGATTTCTCCGTGAATACTGGGCCGAGTTATGTAATTCTTTTTGTTCATTTAGTTAGGGAAGACTGCGCGGTGGTTCCATATCAATTGTACTAAGTTTGCTAGTGTAGTAGGTAATAGAGTTAGTCTTGATAAGTTTTTAATTCAGTTCGTTTATATTAATAATGTTGCTATCTTCACATAGTAGTGTAGAGCACAAATGAAAACTTTAAAAAATAAAAAAAAAACAACCGCCATCAAAAAATAAACAGAACCAAAGCGACTTTCAAAACTAAAATATTATTGTTCACTTTGCAGTCGCGGTATTTCGGTTGTTTCCTGTATAATTAGTAAACTGTCATAGGCGTCATCATACAGCCACCGTAGTAGATCATAGTAGAGCCTTAAATATAAAGTAGAGATAATTTTCGAAGCTGCAGTGTTTGTAAAAACCAACCCAGAACTATTTCCTAAGCTATCAGACAGAAATAACCGGAGTCGACGGTACGCCAATATGTTGTGCTCAAGACAATCCAAAACAGCACTGATGCGTAATAGTGTTTTCTGTATGGCTCCAATGATTTATGATCACATACCAGAACCAGTTAAAATGTTAAATATTAATCTTTTTAAAAGACATTTAAAGAACTTTCTTGTTAGTAAAGCCTATACTATTTCTATACTATACTATTTCTGAGTTTCTGGAAGATTAAATTTTAGATACGCTAACCTAAAATGTTTTAAGCAGGTACTTTGTGTGTTTTTTCATGTTTGTATTATTTTATTACCCTCTATTTAAATTACTGACATCTGACATCAATCTGTAACAGTGTAAGCCCTAATTTTGACATTTATATTTTATTGTAATTATGAAATTAATTTGACTAATGTTTTTATAATCTAAATCGGGCATATTTTTGATTAATATTTTTGATATTTATTTTCACTTTCTTTTTTGTACTATGAGCATATTTTGTAACTAAGTATCATGTTTTTATGTTCATGTGTTATTAATTTTTAACAAACATAATATTTGCACGCCATATTATGTGGCTAACGTGTCTCTGAACTGTTTCTTTAATTTCATGTTATCCTGCATGCAAGTTTTTATTTTTATTCTTGTATGTGTGCACATGTTTGGGCCAATAAATATATCTTATCTTATCTTATCTTATACAAACCGGAGAGCAGCACGTCGCCCGCAGTAGTCGGTGGACTAGTAACATCCACAGGTATGCTCGCCGGAATAGTCACATACAAGAAGCCTTCAGCATCCTCTTTTATCAGCTCCCCCGTAACCGCTGCTACTGTTATTGCCCCATAGTCCGCTACTGTTGTCCGTAATCCTTCTTTGGTCCTTCCACCACTGGTACTTCCGGCCTTGGAGGTTTTCGTCCACTGTCTGTTACGGACCCAAGCTTGTGCTTTGGAGAGTGTGCGTCCGATTTGCCGAGGCCGGTGGGCTGCTGGAGGAAATAGTCTAGTTAGTAGCTGCGGTGGAGTGGGTAGTGTTGACAGGTGAAGAGCGGGATTTAGTTTTTAAGTATGTAATACGAAATAACTCAGTGGTGGTAAAGATGAACCAGTCATCGAAGTTGTTAAACTGGCTAACTGAACAGGCTGAGTGTATTTAAACGTAAAAGTTCTGTTTTATACTCACTCGTCGATGTGATTTGCTGTGCTTCAGTAATTCGTTTGTTTTGAGTATAATCAGTCCATACTTTCATCCGTTTCGACATCGTGGAGAAATTAAAAATTGTGCTCAATTTAGGATTATATGCGAACGGTTCTCTAAAGGCAGGGAGTGAAAGCGGAGGACTAGGCGAGAAGGTGGACACAGGAGTGGTAGTTTCCGAAGGAAGCGAAGGCCTGGTCTCAGCTGCCGTGTTTGTACGTATGTCCGTATCGTCAGGCGGTCGTGTCGGATGCAAGGGATCAATCCAAGTTGAAGGAGAACCCGGCAAATAGTCCTCTTCCAAACCCTGTCTATATGGCAGAGGTATATGAGAGGGACGGCTTGGTGTGTACGGAGGCACGGAAAATGGATACTTAGGACGAGTGAAAGAAGTAGAATTAGCTTTAGTAGGGTAAGAAGTCAACATGTAGCGCTCTAGTGGAGCCGTTGGTGACGAGGGGCGCAAGGTAGGGAAAGTGTAGAGTGCCCGGTCGAGGGTGTAGTTGGGATGGCCTGGAAGATGCCCAGGGTTTAGAACGTCGTCAAGAGGACCAGCGGAGGAGTTTAGTTTGATTCCTGGTAAGAGGTTAAGAGTTCCCCAAATATTCTTTGTGGGTTGCGGCGTATCTTCGCTAGATTTAATCGCCCCATGTCCGACAGTAGTAGGGAGGGATGTCATGGCCGGATTATTCCATCCTATTTGATCAACTCCAGAAGATCCTTCCCACCATATAGGTGTAATGCTGTAGTCCAAGAAACCCACATCTTTTAAGTTGTCTTCGGGATCGACTGTCCTTAGCACTGACTTTTGTTTTTGTATTTCTTGTTGGAAATCTCTGAGGAGTGTGTCGATCTCACCAATAGATCTGTGCATCTGCGCTGATAGTTGTGTTTTAAAAGAAGCTGGAATGTTAAGAAGGTATAAGTTGCCGGTAAGTAACTTGACAATGAAAATGATAATACGACGTTATTTGTGAGGAAAGTAGGTACCTAAAGGGCGCGGGCATGTTTTTGCTTCAGCGGACTTTTAAACGAGTGATTTACAGGCAAATATGCATTTCAACTTGAGTTTGTGGGGTGGCACGAATATAAATACCTCACTACTAACAATAGATAAACTTATCATCTACATGTATACAAACCTAAATGTGCATCCTAGGTGCATCCTACTAATATTATAAACGCGAAAGTTTGTATGGATGGATGGATGGATTTTTGTTACTGGATTTGGATGAAATTTGGCACACAGATAGTTTATAACCAAGATTAACACATAGGATCCTTCTTATCCCGATATTCCCACGGGATCGAAACTTATGCGGGTGAAACCGCAAGGCGTAGCTAGTGCTTATTAATAATAAGGATATAATTTGCCAACAACAAGTCTACGATGGCTTTAAAATAGGTCAAGGCTAAAACATTAGATCTACTTAGTATGCAGATTATGCTTACGCATGGCATAAGTATAATATAATTCTTCACAACATCATATTTTCTTCTTATTCGTCCACCTCAACATTACAGACCAACCTTGCCGATATGCACGTGTTCACGGTTTGAAAACACGCTCGTAATATCACAATCTAAGCTAAAACTACACAGTACAAGTCCTCGCGTATTCTCAATGACGTGAAATACATAATAAAATACCGAATGACATAGAAATGGAACAAAATGATGAAATATTTATTAAACGGCTCAGAAAACTACTGGTTTGTGTGATATTATTTATTTTGAATCATTCTACTATTCACTTTTTTTGTTAATTGTTGTGCCCGACAACCCTCCATGTGAACTTTATAACTAATATTAAGACCTTGTAATACACAGTCATTTGTTTATAATAAATAATAATAATAATAATATCCCCACCGCCGTATCTCTACGTTGACGTCGTGGTGGGGCTTGCGCGCTCTAAACTCTAGGTCTGTGATGGAAGAGTTCATTTTTCCGGATCAGGTCTAGAGTGAGGAGCCAGACCAAGAGAGATACAGGAACCCGCAGGGCAGCATGTGGCGAGCTGTTGGGCAGTAGCGACCTCACGGACCCTATCTCCCAGGAGAAGTCTTGTTCCTCACCTCTGGCTTGCCTTTATTGGCCGGCTGGAGTGAACACTGACGAAGAACAGAGCTCCCACCTCATTCTTGCCTTTATTGGCTGGCTTGAGTGGAGATTCGCAAGAGCAAACGTGCTCGGAGGAAGGAAGTATTTCAGTAAGATGCTGGTAGGGATCTTGACCGTACTTCCGGGATTGTCCTGATAGCCGTGGAATACCTCTCCACTCCTCACAAGCACCTCAGGACATGTTGCCCCCTTGTTGCTACGACACTGTGTGCTAGCGACCGTTTTCGGGCGCCCATTATTGAGTGTGCAAGTCACCCCCTGCCATTTCATCTGTGAATATTATATTTCATTGGTCAGGCAGGGGACATAGACCTTCCATAGTTCAAGGTAACCGGATCCACTATAGCCACCCAAACCCATAGTCCGGTATATTTTGTTTCCATGTTCTGCAATAGTCCTGCACTAACCGGGGGTTGTCCTTGGGTGCACTTGCATGGTGCATACAGGGATAATCGTCGGTTGGTGCCTCCTCATCCTTTAAAATTGTGTAACGGGCCTCTACGAGTTGGCTTCGGCCCCTAGTACGCCATTCAAAGGTCCGGGACCCCAGGGTTCCGAGATTTGTCAAAAAATAATAATATTTCATTGGGACTAAGAAACACAAATTACAATAAAATTATGTACGATAATGACTGCATTAGTTATAAACTGTGTCGCAGCCAATAACGCCCATACAAAAATGTTTATGCGTCAGTGCTCCAGGGTTGATAAATTATTATTAACTTAAAAAGAAAATTACGGTTTTGCAATAAAGATTTGAATTTTGTGTCACGGTAACAATACAAGAACATAAAAGCCTTGTTGACATTTTAACTTTGGTCCTTCCATCCAAGTGAAATCGGGTACTGTAAGTCATTCCGTATTATTTGAAAATCAAAAACCATGTTGTGTTCGTGTGATCGATATTTTGCTATAGACGACATCACTTATCACTTTGGATAATGAACACATTTCTAGGCGATTGAAAGTCGTAAATATTTAGGTATTAAAAATAAAAATCATGTAAACTTACCCCTTACTTCATTGCAATGAAATGAGATATAATTTGAAAACAAACTAATTAACAACAGTAGCATCGTGTTTTGTTACTTGATAATTAATTAAGCACTATTTGAATTATGGCTGTCATTCATTTTGTATCTATCAACTAATTTTAAAAATCTTTTGTACTTAGCAATAATAAAAAAAAATATTCCTATAACAATTTTTTTTTTCTTTTTTTTTTTTTGAACGTTTTATATTTAGAAATTATTGTAGAAGTGTACAGCAAATATTAAAAACTGTAAACTGTTCATGATAACGGTGACGATATTACAAAAATGCACTGACTTTGTTATGATATTCACAAGTTACGTAGATATTTTTTGTAAAACAGTCTTAACTATGAACCGTTGAGTGGTTTCGTGTCGTAAATTCACAATACTTGTAAACTTTTACACAAAGATTTATTGAACCGCGTGCTCCGTTATTTTAAAAACCAACCGTGCTTTATTTTTAAAAGGTACATTGAATATTGAGTTTTGTTAAAAAGTAGTTACTATTTCAGTGTTATATTATATACTAATATAATAAAGATGAAAAGTTTGTTTGTCCGATTTTTGCTTGAACGCGCTATCCTCTGGAACTGCCAGTTGGGTCTCGGTCTCGGTCTCGGTCTCGGTCTCGGTCTCAAATCTTATTGCATTTGATAGCCCAATTCCTGAGGAAGGTGAAGGCTATGTAGCATCACGCTGCGACTCTTAGGAGCCGAGCAGAAAGAAAAAAAGGCAGAAAGAACGCCAAGTGGAAACGAAGTAATAGCGCGAGTGGGCGATGCGATGCGACAAGTTGGGAGATGCGATGCGATGCGACATGTTGGGAGATGCGATGCGATGCGACACGTTGGGAGATGCGATCCGATGCGACATGTTGAGAGATGCGATGCGATGCGACACGTTGGGAGATGCGATCCGATGCCCGAGGGAGTTTTAATAAAAATGTGGCTGTTATTTTAGTATACGGTGAAGCTTACGACTCCACAGGAACCAAGTCGCGGAAAGAATCTAGTTATCCATAAAAATGTAGTAATATTTTTATTGAATCTATAAACATATTATAAAAATTTAATCGCTTTTGGAGTCTGTCTGTGTATAACACAATGATATTAAACTTACTCATAATATAGAAACCTTGATGTTTTGTGAAGTCGTAAAAACCGTTCGGAGCAGGGTCGGGTCGCTAGTCGGAAATAATAATAGTTGCATGTGCAATGTTACAAGTTTTATGATTCGATAAAAATGCTAGTAGCTTTATATTAAAATGGAAGTGTGTACTTGTTTGCTGCTGTTCGCGATACTTGGTAGTTATTTTGTGTTTATTTCAAGTGTTTTGTTAACTGATTTTGCACCAAAGAGTTTACGAACTCTCTTCTCGCGTGTAACTAAATACATTTTAAGTAATAGCCGATTTATTTGTCGGAATATTGTTAAAGAGATTGTTCATAATATTCTGCCGTTTCCGTCGTACAAATACATTTTCAGAGTTTTAGTTAGTTTCTCAGATATGACATTGAATTAAATGAATTAGGATAACTTTCAAATTACAAATTAGTACATATTAGTTATAGAAATGTCAAAAAGATTAAATTAAGTCAAAGAGACAATTAACTTAAATTAAATTGATTATTTAATAACCGACGACAAACTTCAACGCAGTCGTGTACTGAATCCATGGTAACTGGTTGCTTGATATCGCTGCCACCCTGTGTAGTGCTGGGAGTGGTAATATTTTGAATAATGGGCAGCTGCCCATTATTGTCCAGGAGCTGGAGCTGCTGATGCTTAGGCATTTTCGAAAGCTATTAATATTCTATTGTAGACGGGTGAACATTTTATACATAGGAAAATCGTACACCTGTAGAAACTATTCTCATGCTTTCCTCAAAGACATTTGTAATTTTTTTTTTTATTAAAAATGTTTGGCTTCTTTTTTAGTTCGCTCCAAATACCTAAAATACTTTTATGATAAATTACGCTTTGAATTGTCTTTCAGCTTACACACGTTCCTCCGCACCTGACACACCAAAATCTAATCAGAGGAGCGTCAACCTAGCACTAGAAACTGTTCTAGAATTCGGTAATAAAGACAAAGAAGTCGACTTAAAGTTCTTAAACAATATACAGAATTTCATAACAAAAGTCAAAACAGTTATTGATGCAAATAGCAATGGTAACAACTTACGTCGTAACCTCAAAGCGCCGAGCGCTAAAACCTTCACAGGATTCATTCAGGACGTTGTTCGCATTCTCAACACTTATGAAGTTACCGCGTTTGCAGAGTTTTTTGACATTCTAGACGAAGAAATCAGACATTATCACTACAGAGGCTGCAGATTTTACGAATTGACGGAGAATTATGAAATCAGAAAGATAATTGCCGCAAAATTAGATTCGATTAAAGGGAAACCAACTTCTATTACGAAAACATACATCAATGCATTTTCGGATATGTTAAAACATGAAAACTATGACAGAAATGTCAAAGAATTCGTGGATTATATAAATTCTTTGTACAAACAAGAGGCTGAAGAGGATTTTCATAAAGTCATAACTGATTTGGAGGCATATGGCAGTTCGAAATCTAAAAGGTCTAACAATAATTTGGGTAAGATTATTAAAAACGGGGTCCGGTCCATTATTTTTGATCACTACACAAACCTAAACACTAATGTTAGACGAGGCGTCAAAGAAAAATTAGAAATATTTTGGAAACAATTACAAAAAAATCCTCCATCAAGGGGTAATATAACAAACGTCAAACCTTATTCCAAATCTAGAAATAATGCCAAGAGCTCTGAAAGTACTATAAACGAAGTTAAAGAATTCGAATCTGATTCAAGAAAAGGTCTTATGAATATCGCCAGTAAAAAGGCAAATAAAAAAATAGAAGTTAGTAAAAGACATGAAAATAATAGAGAAAAAAACGATATAAAACAGTCTGAATATGAAAAAGCGGAAATGAAGCGAGCTGACATGAAAAATGAAAAGAAACAATATAAACATAGTAGAGAAGGTACCGTCAGCCAACTTCTTGATACTCAAGAGAAAGATACACGACTAAGTTCTCCATATACCGGTCCTATGGTCCAACAAAGGACCAAGAACGAACACCAAGTACACTCTAATACAAATAGTTCATCTGGCGAATCATTCAGCTCCATAGAGTTTTATCAAGAGCCTCAGGATCGAAGAACGCAATACATGGCGATAGTCCCAAAAAAAATATCCCAAAATCCACCAATGAATTTCTCAGAGAAATCAGAGAAAATCGAAGCTCTGAATGTGATGACAAGAATGCCTAAAAACAATACAGTTAAGAAGATATGGATAGAAGAGTCAACGGGAAGGCTACCGAAAGCTGTCCTTGATAAATTGGCAGTCAAGCCCAGCAGACATGAATCAAGACATAACATGACGGACGATTCGTTAAACAAGCCTGGTCCTAGGCATAAGAAGTACAATAAGCACCAAAAAAAGTGGCATGGGAAAATATATGACCCGAAGTATGTCAAGACGCATGAAAAAAAGAATGACAAGAAACACGACAAGACTCGAATGACGAAGAACGACACAAAGTATGAATCAAGGCAAAAACAGAAATCGAAGCAAGATAAAAAACATAAAAATGTCAAGACCTCAGAGGCCAACAACCCATTTATATTAGTGCATAATAGAGATTTCTTCAGGCAAAATTATGTTCGAACTACAGACTCGGTTTTTAATATGGAAGTACATCAATACAAAAACAGTTTGAGGCCGTTAAGAGTTGAGTTAAAGTATGATATTGATTTAATTCAATTAGAAATAGCTACTAATTATGTTCAACCAGTTTGCCCTTATCTATATACTACAGGGTTATTGGTAAAACACTAACAACCTTGCAGGGCTGGATTACTAACATCATAAACAACAACTTTTGTTCTATGACTTTTTACAAAATATAGCAAAACACAATATATTTATATACCATAATACATTTAGCAAAAACCAACCTTCAGGATTTCGTTGTTCTATCTAACCCCCACTCCCCTCCGCTGAATTTTAGACTAGACACGGCAGTTTGTTTACCTAACTAGCACTTTCTTTTACTTCGCGTAGAGTTCGTAACAGAAAATCGAATAAATCGATTGGTTGAATTGAAATAATTTAATTTTTTAAGTACAAGCTTATCAGCTTGGAGAACTGGCGCAAATACCTGGAGGCCAACGTGCTTCATGATATTGTTCACAACAATTTTGATGCCATTGTTCTAACGAGTAAGCTGTGTTATTCTGTCCCCCGAACTGTTCATGTGCGTCAGGTTCGTTCACGTACTCTGTTCGCGCTAAATTGTTTTCGTACGAACTCTGGCTTACGCTGCATTCATAGAATGTTGGAATCCTATAATTCAAATTTCATTAATATTGATATATTTGCATGTACAAAAAATAAATTTAAATCTTATATTATAAACATTTTATCTTAATTGTAATCTTATTATTATTCTTTATTTATGGCATAATTTAAGTAAATGAACTTGTTTCTGATGTTTTGGTTATGTCACTATAGCTAGGCTTATAGTAACTTATTTAATAATTTCAAATTATTTGTTAATTTTGGTAATGCTCGTCTAGTGGCAACCACTGATCTTATAATATGTCTTATCTGCGAATAATGCAGTGGACTGCAACATTACTACTTAAAGTTCTGTTAACATTATGTATTATATATTATGTTGTAGTTGTTTATTATCCCTTAATAAATAAAAATAAAAATAATATTTTTGTATGAAAGTCTGATGAATTAATAAAACTTATTCAATTAAAGATGTAAGTAATATAGTCCTGAGAGGTTGTTAATGTTTTACCAATAACCCTGTAGATACTATACTCCTTGGATCGAAGGATCAGTTTGCAGACATGTCGTAACATCATCATTGTATTTAAGAAATTATAAATAAAACACATCACCCCTTATATGCAGGTCTTCGTATTCAAACACCAAAACTGTTACATAACATTACAATAATGTTGCTTTCTTAATTCCAGACAAGTCAAACGAAGGACAAAGGCTTCCACAAAAGCGCAGAAGTTTCTGCAAGTCTTAGATGCGCTGATGCCTTCAAAATCTGGTAAAACAATAAAATCTCCAAACGCTAGGAAAACTGCTTCTCCACGAGTAAAATTAAATGTAATAAGACGACTGAGACAAACTCAGCAGACTTCAGCTCCTCCCGCAACTAATTCTTCCATGGGACGGTTGTCTGTTGCAGTACCTAGGGAATACTCTAAAAGAAACAAAATGGTACCCTGGAAGAGTGCAGATGACTCGTCATCGTCCAGTGAAGGTATGACCCTAGAAATTTTTGAAATAAACGACGATAAAAGACGTCGTGGACAAAATGCTAAAAGAACATCTTCCAGCTTAGAAAAAGACCCGTTTGTCATTCAAAAAATAAAAAATCTTGAAAGACAGTTAAATGAATTTAAAAGTAGAATGAATGTTAATACTGGTGCGGTGAAAGCAAAACAAGTTAAGCATAGTTATATGGCAAAAGATAACATAGTAAACCGTAAACAGTCCAAAACTAGGATTAGATCAGATGTACAAATGATCAACAATGATTTTAAGGATAAAAGAGACAAACCAAAGATGTCAGGAACTGCAGATAACAAAACTGAGCGTATAATTGAATACAAAGAAATTAAAGGTGAAAATTCTACACACGAAGAAATAGAAAATGATTTGGAAAAAAGTAATAAGCCTGAAACTGGGTTTAGATCGTATATAAACATGATCCCCAATGAATCTAAGGATAGCGCAGACAAAACTAATGTGACACAAATAAAAGATAATAAAGCGAACGTAAAAGACATATATTTAAAAAATACAGAAGAAATAATTAATAACGATCATCAAACCATGGAGGTAACTAAACAGCAAGCCATCCCTAACGAAGACAAGAAAACAGAAACCAGTCGCACTAACATTGTTGAAGTAACTCCTAAAGCAAAAGATAGAGGGACTAAAGTAGTGATGATTGACCACGATGCCCATGATGCATCGAACAAAACAGGAACTCAGAACAGGCAAATAGCCTCATCGAGTACTTCAACGAATGCTACAGAAACTACCACTAAAACTACAACGACTGTTCAACCAACTGTGGCAGTAACCGCTCCTTCCACACTGAAATTATCAACTATATCTGTATCTACACCAGTTGCTACATCTCCTAAGTTAGCAGAAGTTTTGCAAAACGCTGAATTCAATGCAACTGTCGATGAAAGTAAAAACCAAATGGCCAACAACAAATCACAGGTTACAGACGTTAGTAAAACCACTCTAAATGTCACTAAGGGAATTTATAAATAAAAATGTGACGAATCTTCAAAGCGACGTTACTCCCACGACGCCATATTATCAAGAATGATTATAATTGTTTACAAGAACTCTGTGTTCGTTAATTCCGATCCAGCTTGTCCCTTGCTGTCCTCCCCGCAGCGAGACGCCCTACGACCGTAGCGTGTGTCAGTCAGTTCATTAGGTTTTTGCTCTGGCTGGAGCTTGATTATGGCATCACAGGGAAGTCAGGTTAAGCAGCCGATAGCCAAAAATTCTGTTTGTTTTTGTTGTGCGTAACAAATTATCACGTCTATATTCACCGAGGGCAGAGGCAGAGATGTATACTACACCTATATTTCGCAAGCTTTGTTTCAGTACGTATTGTACATAATAGCTCGAACTGTACTGGTAACTGCTAAATTGCGTATGTAGCATCATTATGTCGAGTTTATACATCCTACTATTAATATACTATACTATTACTATACTATACTATAATAATATTATAAACGTGAAAGTTTGTATGGACGGATGGCTGTTTGTTACTCTTTCACGCAAAAACTACTGAATGGATTTGGATGAAAATTGACACACAGATGGTTTATAATCAGGATTAACACATAGGATACTTTTTATGCCGATATTCCCACGAGATCAAAACTTATTCGGGTGAAACCGCGGGGTGCAGCTAGTTAAAAATAAATGATTGACATCGCTTTATGTTAATTTGGCTCGAAGTATCAAAATGTTCAGGACGACTTGGACATTGTTTTAAAAATATTATTGAGGGATAATACATCTTAGTTCGCTTAGTAATTAAATATATGGGCTAGGAAGGTCACTCGGAAGGTGAAAGCATCGGATTATCTGGCATTTAAAACAACCAAGATAATCATCTTGAATATACCATTTATTATAAAATACTTATAACTATTTACAAATAGAAAAATAAACAACACATCGTGTTGTTTGTGTGTCGTATTAATACAGTTTTTTTTTATTTCTTGGCTAATTTACGTGATTCTATTTGTATTAGTAGAGGACCCCGCAAGGGGTTCCGTAGTTAATAGCGGACTGTGTTGTACAGACGCCAGAACATCAAGCTACTACAATCTGTAAAATTTCTTTAACTGATTTTCAACTTTGTCGCTAAAGCATTAGGTTCAAGATTGATTGGGAAAATTTGACAGTTTCGGGGAGCTTGACCTGCTGTCTGTACCTGGTGCCACGGTTCACCTTTGTCCTTTCTCTAACTAACGAGATTAACCTTGATATTATAAAATATCAAAGTTTCTGAATTCGTCGTCATTTGTCGTTTCACCGTCTCCGTTGTCATTGTTGTAATAAGTTATGTTAGGTCTGTATCTGTGTATCGTTTCTCCTCTCTTTCCCTCTTGTGTGATCGATGATGTCGCACTCTCTTTTTTTCTCTTGGCGACTTCTCTTTCTCTTTCTTAGTCGAAAGTTTTGTGTCTGAAAATAAACAACAGAAATTTAATGCTCTCATTATTGACTCCCTATTAGCGGAGCTCTTTGTGAAGCAGCTCGTCCGGGGAAGTACTACCACCATACCTTTGTTGACGTCACAAAAGCGGCGCCATTTAATTCGTGAACTATTGTTATCTTCGCAATTCTGTCGCCAAGCATTGCTGTGTTACGGTTTATATGGTGTGAATGCCAATGTGAGTACAGGCACAGGAGATATTTCAGCTTTGTATGGCAATACATATTGCCGAAAGGTGGCGGTGCCTTCTTACCATTAGGAGGGCTGTCAGCTTGTTTAACATCACCGTCTCGCAATTGAGGTTCTTCATTGAATCCAATTGAAGATAATCGCGTTTTTAGTGATAAGTTTACCAAGTCCAACAGCTCTTGACGTTCTGGCGTGTCTTTGAGACGTCGAAACGGTCTCAGGAAGTTATGTATGAGACTATTGCAGAGCCAATAGCCGGTTAACGCAACTGGAAGAAAAATACCAATTAATTTATTATATATTTAGGTTGATAGCCGCTCTTACTGCGAGGTATCATGTTACTCAGTAACTGGGTTGTGGAGGCCAGATAGGCAAAAACTCCAAGTAAAAAACCAGTATTCAGCATCCGGTTAGAGGTTGGCAATAGCAGGCAGACCATGATGATATTGATGATAATGGTCTACATACTGTTAGGATACGCCGCGAACTCCTTCAGTGCATCAAACAGGAGTCTTCCTTCCTCATCGTCATACAACATGTCAGCATACTCCAGGATTGTGTTCACTTCTACTGACAGCTCCTGATGTCGCTGACTGAGTATGTGGAACAAATTAGCTGCGTGGTCTGGTGAGAGAAAGCAAAAATCATAAAACTAGCTAAATGTGCGTGAAAATAATAGAAAATAATAATAATAATAGATTATGTAGATATTTTCCGAAGAGGGAGGCAAATTTGATCCTAAGTACACCGGTTTCCAGATATGTTGAAGCCCTAAGGGGCGAGACTTGCGTTGAACTTGGCAATAACCCAGACTACTACTAAGCATTCTCATTTCTACAAAGAAAACCTCCGGGCTGCTGAGTCCAGCAGCCCGGAGCATTCTTGGTAGAAGGGACTAACGGAAATACTCAATAATACTTTACCCGACCTGGGTATTGAATCCAGGACCCATTGCTTAGCGGTTACCCTTATATCCAAAAGAAGCAAGAAGATGACTAACAAACATTAAAGTTACAACTTACTCTGAATGACATCTGTTTGTAGTTCCTTGAGCAATCTAGCGACCTTCGTAGTGACATCTATGAGCGACTTGCCCAACCAGTGCAGCTGGCCACTTTGGTAGAAGCTGCATCAACATATACTGTGATACTACCAACACCACTACTTGAAACATTATGTCATCATCAACATCATCAACCTATAGCAGTCCACTGCTGGACATAGGCCTCTCCTATTGCACGCCAATCAACTCGATTTTCGGCAGCTCTCATCCAGCTGCTACCAGCATCCTGCGAAGATCGTCGCTCCACCTAGCCTAGGGCGTCCCACCTTACGTTTACCGATTCGTTTATGTCATTATAAATGATATTTATTTCTGTAAACAAACTTTACATTACAAAAATATTATTTTGATTAGATGACGGTAAGTGGTCACCGTTGTCTATAGACATCTGTAACACCAAAGGCGATGCGATGCGATGCGTTACCATATCAGAAATGAAGCTGAACTGCCCACTGAACAGCACCCATATGCCTTTAATCACACCGTTACCCAACAGACCAGAACAAAGCAATGCTTTATTTTTGCTGAATGGACCTGCTCTTGACCTCGATCTCGCCTGATGGAAAGCGACGGATGAGGTCTATGATGGAACGAGCGGGCCCAGGAGATGCCGGTTCAGTCTTGCTTGCTACTTCATACATTCACTTAATTAATTTCAAATACTAACTGATACAAAAATTCGAAGACATGTGACATCCACCAACCCGCACTGGGCCCGCGTGGATTACGGCCTACTTCCTCTCACAGAAAGAAAGCCTGTGTCCCAGCAAAGGGAACATTATGGGCTGGTTATATAGGTATATAATAATAAATTAATTCAACTAATCATATAGCAAAGAAAAGCGATGTTTTGACATGTCGCGACATCAGTACCAGTATTGCGGGTCGTTAGTTAATAAATTAAATGACAAATACCCGTATATAATCTGGTCTGTATGCTTGACCACATCACGAACTGCTTTCCTCTCCTTCGTAGCTATGAGTCGAGTCAGCTCTATCAGAAACACCACCATATATCCTTCTTTTAGTGCTTCTATCATTTCGAAGTAAGATTGTGTAACTGATATTTCTAGAAAAAAAAATACAGCATTTTTTCAGCTGGGCAGGAACTGAAGGAGGCCCGTACACAGCAGAGGGTTGAGCCTTCTCCTTCAAACCTGTCTTTTGGAATTACTGGCCACATCTGACCTACAAACATAATCAGATCGTCACACCTCTTGCGCTGCAGTCGACCACTACGGTAATATCTCATTCGATATCTGTATCTGCAGCCAGTAATGAACTATTATAGACAGTTTTAGGTAGTAGAAAAATTGGTACTTCGAGCCGGATTGTGCAAATTACTAAAGAGGTTTGTTTTGGACGTTTAACTTTGATTTTCAGATACAAGAAACTTTCGTAAGACATATTTTTGTTCAAAACTTTTTACGTGTACATTTCAGTGTCGCCAACCTTGTTGAAGAGTCGGAAGGAGCAGCAAATATTATTCGTAAAAGTGTTCAAGTTTGTTTATGAATAACAGAGATAACACAAACATATCGTAAAGATACACACGTCTAAGATACTCCTTGACAGTAGTCGGTGTCGTCGTGACCTGATCCGATTGCCCCCACTCCTCTTTCGACATCGTTACCGGTCTGTCTAGCATCGCCATTACCCTTAAAAAATTACTTTTATTCTTTCGTGGAGTTGTCTTCTTGATATCATCATCAATGTTCCTATCATCAGATGATGATTGTGCCATCGACATGCTAAGGAAATTAGTTTTCCAGCTTTGAATGGTGGCAGTTGTAAGCGCCTCTGTATGTTTGGTATGTTTCTGTGTCGCAGATTCTTCAGACTGATGGAAAGAAATAAAGAAAACATTTAATTTGGGACACACACAGGAACCACATGTATTTAAAAAAAAAATACCTTTAAAAAGACCCTGCGAGGCCCTTAGGGCTCCTATCTCAGCATAAAACTCCGAAATAATAAAAAAATACACAGGGGCAGGTGTTCTGATAGGGCCCGCTGTGATGCCACAACTACGGGCATAGAAATAAAAAATTAAAACAAACTACTAAATAAAAATCTTTAATTTACTGACGCACAAAGCGTGAAGTTTTGCGCAAAAGTTCCTTATGGATCGAAAGTAGTAAAAAAGTGCTACGGAAGAATTTATGTAAATTCATCCCCTAAATGGGTTAAATAGTGTATGAAAGTGTTGTGTGGAATTTTGTCATTTTCGCCAATGGGAAAACCCATCGGTGACAAAAAAGCAAAACTACTGACTGACAGGGTCGTACAGTGACGCTTCGCCTTTAAACTCTGAGTCTCTTGCCTCTTTTCTCTCAAGCACTGGGATTTCCTCACGTAGAACAGCTCGTGTCGGGTCTTCGGAGACGCTGTTCTTCAACTTGCTGCTTGCATCTTGAGTTCTCTTTGAAAACCATCTAAATGCTTCAGGCAACCCATCGGCTGATAGAAATAGAAATAGTTGTTCAGGTAACCAAGTAAGCACGTTTCCATGCTACAACTAATACTAGTATTAATTTCCAGTGAGTCTCAAACTGATAGCTAGAGGTTTATATAAAAACGTTGCTTTAAGTTAAGTTATGATACGCGACTGTTTACCTTTTTTTCAAACGTCTCTTAAATTTAAGCAACGTTTATAAATAAAGGAGTAAATTATGAAAAGTCTTTGATTAGTTGTTGCGGATTTTTATGATGAGATAATGGTGTCTTACGACGGCGACCTTGAGTCCGATGTTAGGTATATCGAGGAAATATTCAAAATCTACTTTGATTAATTCACACATACATACATTCACTGTACGTACCAAGTGTCAGGTAATAAGGGGCGAGCCTATTACCGTTAACCAGCACAAATACAGAATCTAGCTGCTACAGAGAAATTCCTGATAGAAAACGCAATACCACATTGTCAGACCTGGGAATCGAACCCAAGACCTCACATTCAGCAGTTGCGCCAGCAACTACTAAACCAACGAGGCAGTCTTTATATAAAGTCTAGTCCAATTCTTACGTGTGTAATCATAATTCAAAACTGGATTGATCATCGGCACCACGTTGCTCGTTGTCCCACTACGTACAGCGGGTATAAACGGAAACCCCGCCTGCTGCAAATGTTTTATGTGTTCTTCTTTATCCCAAGTATAATCATGAAAAGGTCTCAGAGGGGTCGGCGAAGTTGGATCAGTCGGAAATGTAAATTTTGGACGTTTCACTTCAGGTAAGGTAATAGATGGGCCTTTGGGCGTTGGTCCCGTGGGGCTTGGTCTATACGCTGACAGCTCTGTGTACGGGTATATCGTTGGGTATTTGTAGTCTGAGGGAAAGTTTGGAGGAGGTGTTAAACCAGGGTACTGTATATGCCAAGATACAGTACTCGAAGGTGTTGCTACCGTGTATTTCTTAATATCGAACGGATATGAAGGCCGAGTCGTATTAGGAAATGGATGAAACGTTGCTGTCTCCTCGATAGGAGTCGTTGGTTCTAGATCTAGAGGGAAATCTGGAGAGTAATTTGCATTCATTATCCATCCGATTGGAGTGGGAAGGAAAGAGTACGGCGGAGTGATCCGATACGTCTGGTCGATTCCTGGCGTACCGTTCCACCAGAACTGTGTGATGCTATAGTCCATGAACTCGTCGTCACCGTTTGCTGGAAATAATAAAAATAATATGGAGTATATCCTTTTTACCCGCTCATGTATCCAACCCTGTTTATATTAGGCATGGTTGGATACAACGAGCTGAGAGTTAGGCGTGAGTTCGCGCTTGTCTCATATTTATTTAAATTAATTAGAGGCAAGATACATAACGCCAACATATTAGAGTTGGTGTGTTTGAGTGTGCCCGACAGATATGTGTGGCGGCGACGACGGCTTCAGCTACTGGTTGTGCCTCGTGGCCGCACTAATCTATTGAATGAGGCGCCCCTGACGCAGGCGCTTCGCACTCATAACCTTGTAGCAGAGGAGATGGACATTTTTGCCTGTGCACTGAGTGAATTCACAAGGATAACATTATATGTAATAAGTTTTAGAAAGTAAGTTGATAGTATTAGGTTTGCTTCACTATTGCATTGGGTTGTACCTGTAATAATAGTTGTAAGTGATTAGGTAAATAAATAAATATATAATGACTTGCTGACTGAATATTTGGTTGGAGCGGAAAATATCAAAAAAGAGGAGATATTATAATGTACACGATATGTTAGTGTATGCGTGTGTGTGCAGCTGGAAACAACGCTTATTTATTTCATTTCAAGGCAGATCGATAGGACAAACTTTGTTGTAATTAATATTAATTTTACCTACAACTGCAGTCTAATAGCTTTGGGCCACCAGACAACCTTTGCAAGGACAAGAAGACGTTCACAATAAAGGAGTAGTCAGTGGTGTAGCATAAGCATGATCAGCACATTTAATGTTCCCACTGTCAGGACACAGGCCTCCTCTCTGGAAGATGGAGTGGGCCATAGTCCACCACGCCGGCCCAGTGCGGGTTGGCGGATGTCACATGTCTTTGAATTTTTGGCACTAGAAATCCAGAAGAGGCTTTGTGATGGGTCTTTTTAGGCCTTTTATACTATACAACTAATACACACCTTTCGCTTGCCCATAATGAAGTAAATCATAATGAAAAAATATGCTTAAAAGTAAAAATAGCATTGTGTTTCGTCTCTTTAAAATGTATTCCAATATAAAACATGTACGGCCATGTTTTGAAAATGTTTTGGCTGATGTTTAACGTTTAATAGTTTACAGAAATTAAATTGTATGTAGCCAGCACATGTCCATGCACCACCAAAAGCATTGCTTTAGTTGTTCAAATATTTCACATATATTAATATTTTCACAACTTTAAAATGTTCTTTGTCAACTTCGCACAGTGTTTAATCCACAGTTTTTACCAAGTAGTATTTTTAGATCAAAGTTTTTAAATGAAACTCAAGTTAGGCCACGCGGGGTTTGACCATATTTTTTTAAATAAAAACACGTTTCGATATATTTTTAAAAAGGCCGGTTATAAACCCGCAAATATCTTTAACCTTGTTAAAAATAGTTCTTATTTCAGTTTTATTGTCAACAAAATAGTAGTATTTTTTTATTGGATCAGAAACAATAAAAACATTGAATGCGCAATGTATAAAAAGTTTTATGGTTCTATAAAAATGTTAGTCTTTTTATATTAAAATGAAACTGTGTACTTGTTTTCTGTTGTTCAAAATATTTGGTAGATTTATTTCATAGTTGGCTTCAAGCTTCATTTTGACTGAGTCTGTGGCAAGATATACTATACTCCATATCACGTTGCGTAGTTTACATACAGAATTAAATTGAATAGGTGTGACAAATAAAAAAATATTTAACGTGTTATAAAGAAAATTTAGAGAATGTCATTTAGAAAAGGGATGTACGTACGTGCGCGTAGGCGAGCGATTTGGCAACGTCTTCGCGCGCCCTTGTTTGGACAGACAAAATTAGGTAAATACCACCAGTTCAACGCGTTGCCAACTTACTTCATGTTGTGATTGCTTATTGCGCGCTAAAATTGACACCTCAATTTTCTTAATAATTGTTTCGATAATTTTGAAAAAAAAAATGTTTACTGGAATGACGATAATTCGTGTCTACTTGAAGAAAATAACTTAGTTTGTAGTATCTGAGACCATAATTACACGATTTGTTATTTAAATAGATACTTCGATTTGTCGCATGTTTTCAATTTCATTCTGTATAATAGTAACCTTCTTTAAAAAAATGTATCATGCCCTCCTTTATTAATGTCGACCGTTAATAAAAATCAATAGAAATCTATTTTCTAATACCGTTATAATTCTTGCCAAAACTTTTGTATCCTTACAACGTAAAAGTATTACATAAGTATTTATTTATTAAACACTTTATGGTACACCACACAATATAAAAAGGACAAACATATTTAAAACTCGTGTACAATGGCTGGTCTTAGTATTCAACGTTAAATAATAATTTATCTTCTATCATAATAAAAACATCCCAAATTATCTTTCAGCTTACACAAACGCGATATCACGGATCAGATCGAAAGGAGATCACAGAGTCGTCCACCTACCACAAGAGACTGTTGGAGAATATAGTAATATAGAGTACTCCGGAGACACTAACAACTTAGACAATGAACATAACTTTCAAACAAGAGGCACAACACTTAGTAACAGAAACATACAACTTGTCGCCAGAGCGCCGAGGATCGTAACCTTGACGGATTTAATTCAGGAAGCCGTTCATATACTCAACACTTATGAAGATACCGCATTCGAAGATTTCTTCCACGTTCTAGACAATGAAATAAGGAAATATCATTACAGTGGCTGCAAATTTTCCGAAGTGATGCAAAATTCTGATACTAGAAGATTACTGGCTGGGACATTAAAGTTTATCAGGGAGAAGCCAGTTTCTTTTACGAAAGCAAACATCAATGAAGTGGCGGACATGTTGAGACATGAGACATACGACAAAAATGTCAAAGAATTGCTGGATTATGTCAATTCTTTGTACAAAAACACTAAAGTAAATTTTCATAGTGTTATAAAAGAATTAATGTATTATAGGAAAAGGAAATCTATGAAAACTCACAATGACTTAGTACAGGTCATTAGAGGCGGCGTACGAGCTGTTTTGTTTGATCATTACACTGAACTTAATACTCGTACTAGAAGAGAATTAATAGAAAGAATAGAAACATTTTGGAAACGGTTCAAAAATAATCTTGCATTAAGCGCTGAAATAAACGATATTCCTTACACAGATCCAGTTATTAAGTCACTTAGAAATCCCGAAACTTATTCTAAAAATGATCCAAAAATGAAATTGATAAGCAAAAGTGAGAGAATTGTTAGTATAGAGACTTATAACAAACAAATTCAAGATGATGAACCTGAGATGAATGAGAGTAGAAATGAATTTTGGAAATCAGCCACAAATTACGTTACTGACGAAAGGTCATCAGGACAATCGTTGGATAGCAGCTCGAACTCCATCAAAAACTCTCAGGAGCGACATGAAGAGTACAACACACAGCAATACATGACTCTATACACAGAAGAAATATCTTACAAAGCAAAGACTACGAAGAAAACTGAAATCATTCCCATAACTGCGAATGTGATAAAAAGAAGGCCCAAAGTTAAGAAGCGACCGACGACCACGTCTACACCGAGGGAGAGAGATGCATCGTCGGACAGAACGGAGAAGATTGAAATGTTAAGAGCTATTCATGACTCGGATGATACAAAGCTTGACAATTCTAACTCAAGCCACGACACCGAGACTGGACTGACGCTAGAATCGAAGTACGAACCGAGGGCAAAACAAAACTATGACAAGCCACGAAACCATGGCAAGGCAGATGAATCAAGATCTAAGAAAAGACATAAGAACGCGCAAATCATAAGCCAGTACGACGCAGTCATTGATGTCCAGCTAGATAATACCGAGTTATTGAAATCTTTGGGAATGTTTGACACGGTTGTAATGGATACGAAGTAAGCTTTTGATTAATTCTTTCAGAATTCGGAACGAAAACATTTGTACTTTTAATCAGTTTCATCTTAAGTGTAAATGTCACGTAAAGGTGCAATAGTCGTTTCGAAACTTTAACAGAACCAGATTTTTTTTATCTTAGGACCAGTGTTTTAGGTTCATAAACTACATGATTGTGTTTTAAATGTACCACGAAACAGCAATTCCACCCTCAAAGGCCTAATTGCCAAAGACGAAGTGGTCGTATATGAAAAATAAGTAATTAGAATAGAGTTAATACAGGCTGTAACAAAAACCCTGTCCGATCCAATAAAGGCGTATTCCTGGGTCAACATACGTACTAGAAAAAATCGTTATAAAAATGTAACTCATAAAAACCAAAAGTTATTGATTTTTAATTTTTATAATCCATGCGAAATTTAACACTGAATATGGCAAATTTTCATAAGTTGACAACACTCCACCCGCCGGCAAAATCTTTTTATTTTTACCTATTTTTATTTCAAAGAACACCGCCCTACACTACCGCGTCGTAGACACTCTTTCAACTAGTCGCCGACTCTTTTGATATCGCCGCCTAGTTACCTACCGACGCGATACTTGTTGCTAGTCTTTCGTGGAGATAGCTTTCGATCTGACGTCCGTACGTATCAAGCGCTGTCGTTTCGCGAACAATGTCGTATTCTAATCAGGAATATTTTAATATGTTGATGTGCTTAGGCAAGACCGACTGCAATTATGCAGCTGCGCGTAATACGTAGGTACGAGGTGCGTTTCGCTAATAGACCAGGTGTGACAGTACCGTCGGAGCGTGCGTTCCAACGCCTGCATAACGGTGTATACACCACAGGCAGTGTTCATGGGCACGAGTCGCAAGCCACTGATGCTGGAAGACCACGAGAGCGCAACGAGGAAATTGAGGAACAAGTGCTGGATATGTTTGCCGCGGACCCCACGCAAAGCACACGCTCTGTTGCGCGACGATTAGACACAAACCACAGTGCGGTTTGGAGTGTGCTGAAGGGAGATGGTCAGCACCCTTATCACTACCGGCGGGTTCAATCCCTTCTGCCCACTGATTACGAACCAAGAATGGAATTTTGTAAATGTGTTTGTGTGTGTTTTTTTTGTAAATTTAGCAAAAAGGTGTCGAATGTGTATTAGTGTTGGAGGTGGACATGTGGAGCATGATCGCCGAAGTATGCAACAACAACAAGTGAACGTTTTAATAAACTAACACCTGCAGTCGGTAAGTACATTGCCAGAAGCACATCACATTTAAAAAAAAGCCCTTATCAGGGCTACATTTAATTCAATTAATTGTTTCTTGATAAACAGAATTAAGTCAAAAACACAAAATACAGAGAGTATCTGAAATCCGGATTACTATGCCTACAAAACAATATCAGCTGATACCTACGCGCACCGCGCGTAATGTAGGTATGTTTGGCGGCACGCGACAAAGCGCGGTTAATGACACGGGCGGCTTCTTTGACACAAAACTGTAGGTAGACGTGAACTTTGTCGAGCGATCAGTGTTGCCTTTGGTCAGTTTTTATTTTTTATTTTAATTTAATGATATTCACTGGGGAAAAATAATAATCTCAAATCCATTAAATGATTACGCATATGTGTACGCAGTACGATGCCGAATAATACTCTTAAGGATCGGACAGGGTTTTTGTTACATATTGTATATTCTATTCTCCTTTCTTTATCCATATTTTTATTTTTTTTCCGTGTCATCAAGTCCACTCCATTCATCGGTTTTGCCATCACCTCAGTAGTCACCTTTTCTGGCTATATTGTTTTTCACACAATCTATCCATCAAAGTCAAAGTCAAATCATTTATTTCAAACAGGCACAAAAAAGGCACTTTTGAAAGTCAAAAATTACATTAAAATAAAATTGATTCTAGTCGCCCCTTCTAAAAAGTAGTTTTCGTATGGAGAATAATGGGCAAGAAACTCCACCGTTACTCTTTTAAAATGTTTTCCAATATTTTGTATACCTACATTAATTATATAATTATATGTGAAGACGATGCACCTAAAATAACATTACTATACGACCTATTGTGAGGTAAAAGAATTAAAACGGATTAATGAAACCATGACATATAAATTAACTATGTGATAGATACATGGTGCTCACAAATTTACAAACATTCTAAAAGTAGACGATTTTCATTAAAAAAAAAAATAAAGAGTAACAAGTCCGTGGTCCACCACAGCCATCCAATTTATATTAAAAACATCACTCTTGACATGTTCCTCATTTCTTAGAATAGAATGATTGTGTAGATATTAAACATTGTTTTATTAGTTCCAGATATGACACCACCTTGTATCCGAGGTCTGCTGTAAAAACCAAATCAGTATCCACAAGAAATACAATAAGACCTCGAGCTATGCGAGCACAAGCAGAGATTGCACCTCAGAAGCCGACTGCTCCCACAAAGCATCCTTCAAGTTACTTGACAAGTTCCGAATCTTTTTATAAAAAACAATCTGATGAGTCAAAGAGAAGTATAGTGCCCAACGAAGCCCACTCAGTTAAACCACATAAGAAGAACAAAAAGCAAAAACGGAATTCTATAGCAAGACGATCCTATAATGATACTATTGAAGTTAAAGATGTCAAGAAATATGTCGTTAAAAGAATAAAAGCCATAGAAAAGGAATTAAATACATTAAAACAAATGAATGATTTCAGATTCGGAAGTAGTATAAAGGATAATAATACTGAAGGGGTTGAAGTTAGTAATGTTACTGATAAGTATGAGATGAAAGATAAGGATGGAAGTAAAAGAAACGTTAGTGAAAGATTGTTGAATGAAAACCACGACTTAAATAATAAAGAAAATAATGATGGACACACTACAAGGAGCCATACAATGAATTTAGAATCTACTACAAATAACACCATATCTTCTAAATCAATCGTTATAAAGAAGGATGCAGACAATGCAACACTTACTGATAACAACAACACATCTCAAGTCACAAATATCAATATAAATGTCATTAATAACACAAAGGAAATAAACAAAGAAGTAACCACCAATAATGCGACATCTACTGCCACTTCAGTTACGAACACAATGAAACTTGAAAGCGTTGCGACTACTCCTACGATAGCTTATCCAGAACTGTCATACAACGATTACCCTGTCCCTCCCGCTGGTAAAGGCAAAAGTCAACTTGATCCATTTGGTCATATAAGTGACGGTTTAGATTTGAATACTTATATGTATTAGGAAAAGGATTAATCAACATTATTGCGGTCCTTATACTGAATAAAATGGCTGAGTTATTGAGCGTTTTTAATTAATTCGGTAAAAGGATTGGCTGTCATCGCTGGAATACACAGAGAGGAGGCCTGTGTCCCAGCAGTGGGACGTTATAGGCGGATTATGGTGTTATGCTGCTGAAATAGAAGGGTAAATTGTAAAGTGAGAGGTAAATCGTAATAAAACTGAATGTTTAGAAGTAATAAATCAAATCAAATCAAAATCGTTTATTTGCATAAAATATGATAGGTACAGACGCCAGCAGGTCAAGCTACCCGAAACTGTCAAATTTTCGCAATCAATATTGAACCTTAATGTTTCAGCGATAAAGTTGAAAATCTATTAAAGAAATTTGACAGATTGTAGTAACTTGATGTGCTGGTGTCCCTACAAAAGATGATAAACAATTTTATAAATTGTAGTGCAGACACATTCCGCCATGTAATGATGGCATACAAATATTCAATACATGAAGTAGGTATGTAGTAACAACAGACTAATAACGTAGTTAACTAAGGGCTGGTTTTTCAATCGACAGATATTTTTTATTCGTGGAATAAAATTGACGTCTGACAGTTTTCGTATGGAAGAACTGCCAAAATTTCAAAATTATTCCTTGGATACAGTTATATGTAGATTAAAATCAGCCCTAAATCAACAAAGGAACCAAAATAATTTAAAAAAAAATGCAATGCATTTCTGAAGTGGTAGGACTGACAAGATTTCTTGTTCAGAAATTCGCCGACGGATTAAAAACTATGCGATATCAACCATAATTATTCTGTTTCCTAATTTATCTATGGTCGGCGTAACATGTTTTTTTCTTCCATACTTTTCACATTAAAAGTTCTTAAATAAAAATACCAAGATAGCAAAACTGGAGGAATTGTTAGTCAGTGGGTTTCCCAATGACCCAGTTCGCAGCTACTTTGTACAGTCGGTGATAGCAATTAACTGACCCCCTTAAAAAATAAACGAATTTGAACCTTCTGCTTGTTTGCAGTAACTTTATCGAACTAGAACAACTGGTTCAACGTCTACGATTAATAAAATAGTTATTCGAATTTGATCTTTAACACGCAGTGTTAAGGTAGGCATGATCTTGAATATTGTTTTAATTTGTAATATAATTGCTAATTTCAATGACATTCACTATGTTCGTGTGGTCTATTGGTAGCTGTAGTGAGCTGTAGAGAACGTGGTTGTGAGTTCGAAACCAACATATTTATTTTCTGTTACGCGTTTTGTTTTATAATATATATTTTTTTTAAGTTATAAATAATAAATTATAATTTTAGCAACAAAAAAAAGCTAAACAGAAATAAAAAACGATAATGATGGTAAAACCGATTTTATTTTATAAATAAAATTATTATGAGAATAACGTAAATGATATAACAACACACAACAACACAACAACACATTAACAACACAACACAACATAACCTAACACATGACAACATTGACTAACAACAACCAACAACACAACATAACAACAACAACAACACAACAACAACAACACACAACAACATACAACAATACAACAACAACATCACAACAACACAACCCAGCACAGCAAAGCACAGCACCCAAAACAGCACAGCATCATTACAACATTGTCATAACATTTGACTGATCTGTTTTCTGACTGTCTGAACAGAAACTTTATACTGCATTGCAGTTGATTGAGTAGGCAAAAATGGGTGTTCAGTATGCCTTCTAACAATTGAAATAAATTTATTGTTTCTGTACATCGAGTAGTGCTAGTCTGATAAACTCATACATATTGAATAACCTTTAATGTGCAGAGGGTGCAAAATCGAGTAATTTTTAGGGGGGTCAGTTAATTGCTATCACCGACTAGCGATTCGCCCGCTGCTTCACCCGGGTGCATGGAATGTACGAAACATTCAGATTTCCGAGCAATATCTTAATTCAATATTAATATTTATACACATCGACTTGGGGTTCGAACCCAAGTAGGCAGTTTACTTTGTGTAAATTATTTCATCACCACTGCTCTCAAAACGGTGAAGGAAAACATCGTGAGGAAACCGGCATGTTCAAGAACCAAAAATTCGAAGACATGTGACATCTACCAACCCGCGCTGGGCCCACGTGGTGGATTACGGCCCACTCCCTCTCACCGAGAGGAGGCCTGTGTCCCAGCAGTGGGAACATTATAGGCTGACAATGACAATGACATAAACCTTCCGGAATAAATTCTCTAAGAGCTGATTTGTCAATCAGATAACTTTATTCGTGGAATAAAATTGACGTCTGAAAGTTTTTGAATGAAAGAACTGTCAAAAATTCAAAATTATTCCTCCGATAAAATTATCTGGCATTGGAAAAATCAGCCCTTAATTGACTTTAATTAACAATAGCTATTCGATAATCAATCCTGAACCTTAAAAATACTTCTAAAGTCTAAAGTCACGTGGTTCTCACGCCCACACTCATATTTCAGTCTGTTCTGTGATTGGTCGACTTTTATTTTACACCGTTTATAGTCAAACTTTGCACTTCACTTATGCGACGTTACCAACAGAAATCCTATCTTAACTCGGTTGTTTTTCTAATATTTTACACATTTTTTTAGACATTATAATATATTCTATTCTATTCTTATTATTCTTTTTCCGAAACTCTGTCAAGAGGAGTCTTTGAAAAACAATACAAAACATCTAGCAAATGTCCTTAACAGTAGAAAACAAGCAGGTACACGCGTTTTAATATAAAAATCTATTTTTTATGGGATCATAAAAACTGTTACATTGCATATGCATTTATTTTTTGTTTCCAATTCAATGAAAATATTACTACAATTTTATTATTAATAAAACTGAAATAGTAACTTCTTTTAAACTAACTTCGGTGCAGACCACGCCTGTATTTTAAATGTGAAATGTTTAATTTGAAAACACTGCTAGGTATAAGGTATGCACTAATCCATCAATATATTAAGTAATGTTCAAGTGACCAAAAACTATGCTACTAGTAATAATAAGTTTATTTACACATTATGACTTGCTGAGTTGCGTCAATTATGAGAAAGGTATAGTTTTTCTTATTAAATATTATTTTAAGAGCACGTATAAGGTTAAAAAACCATCCTATATTTCGAATTTAAACCAACCATAACATAGTTTGTGAGGATCAAATTCCCTCGGGAGGTTCCTGTTCATGATAAGGCGGGAGGAAACGCCAGGGTGTCACCACTGTGTGGATCGCCTGGAGGACCTGGTGGAGCATACGGTGGAGGTCTGCCCGGCTTGGGCGGAGCACCGCCGCGTCCTCGTGGCGGCGATCGGCCGCGGCGATCTCTCGCGTCCGGACCTCGTCCAGGCCATTGTACGGAGGGAGAGTGCATTGGAAGCCGTCACCTCCTTCTGCGAAGCAGTAATGCTCGTAAAGGAGGAGGCGGAGCGCGTGAGGGAAAGGCAGTCTCTGCGCCCTCACGCCCTTAGTCGCCGCAGGAGACGCCCTGGACGTCGGAAGTCAACAGCCGACTCCCGGGCACCGTAGGCGCGGGCTTGCAGTCGGCGAGCATTGGGCAGCTCGCTGCCCGGTAAGGACCAGGCCCGGGTCGACGGCGCGTTGTGTTCCACGCGCGCCTCAAAGAGATGTCAGCATGAACTGACGGGGTCCGCCAGGGCCGATGCCTGCCAGGGCCGCGGGTTGTTCGAAAGAGATACCGTGGCCCCTGGCACAGGCAACTGAAGGAACACGGGTGGGTTTTAATGAGGAAAAGTCTGACACGCCCTCTCGCTCCGCCCAGAGCGGGAGAAGTCATCAACTTCCCACCAAAAAAAAAAAAAGGATCAAATTTCCTTCGAAGAAAGAGCAATGAAGTAAAAAGTGCTTTTGATCAGCATGAAGCGTTGCCAACCTTAGGGATAAAGTCAGACATTCTCATTGATCAGCAACTCTCTTAATTCCAGCAAAATTCGATGAATCCTTACTAATGAAACAGCATCACCAAAACCTTCGCCAAATAAAAGACTTCATCAAAAAGGCACAACACAAGTTCCACGAAGAGAGATCAGTGCTAAGAGTAGGCGACTACCAACTTGAATCGACAAGAGATGATGAGTTTCTAGACCACAGCATCACGAATTGGTGGTGGGACAATACTTCATCGATAGACCAGCTGGGTTGGAATACCCCGCAGACTTTCCTTCTCCCTTTAATCAAATCTCGACCCTCATTCCCATTCTCCATCACACCTTACACCACTGAATTAAATAACCGACATTTGAAATGGGACGACATCTTTCCCGATCAAAATATTTATACTAGATCATCTGCATCTATACTTCGTACTGGTTTCAAAGTATCCTCCACACCAAAAAATCCGTCACTTCCTCAACCAACTTCAAAAACGCTCATGCCAAGACCAAAGGACCAAAAATCTTCTAGTCCTAGGATCAAACCTTCGAAATTACACAAATGTAAAACAGCTCTTTTTCATAATACCTCTCTCAGAGACCATTCAAGCCAGCGTTTCGGACCTACTACCACTTTAATAACTCCAAATGAAGAATTAAATAAGTTATGGCTTCGGGAGATAACTACATATACGCCAGTTGAGAGATGGTTCAAAACCTTAGCTACGCAGACCGGATTGACGCCGAGCAACGATAATACAAGTACGAATTAAATGTATGTTTAGGGCCAATGCTCTTTTTATCCCTGCGTAGTCACACTGCTACCAGTTTTGATTGTTTATCCAGTCTTGAAAGATACCATACAAGATTATATCCAGTATTAAACCAAAATTTATATGATGTTGCGCCAGCAGTTTATTAAGTGCTGACCAATAATTTTCCACCACCAGTCAATCCTGCTTTTCAATATGGACGCTCTCTCTCGAATGCCGAAGCCTTGGTCCCGACCAAACAGTTGAAGAATGACTCCAAGAACCAACCAACACTTATACTCCGCCAGGGGATCCCACTGTCAGAAACACCGACTGAGGTTGATGACTATGTATTCTTAACTGCAAGTACTGCTGCAGCCAAAACTGCACCGTTCTTCACTAAGGGTTTGGGAGGAATTCTTCACTTCAGAACTGAAACAGAGAAGGATGAGCAAAGAACTAAGATGACTGATGAAATACCAGCGAAACAAGCGACCGATGTGGAAATGAAGGTGACACCGACTACTGCTGGAGATGTGCTGCCTAGAGGTTTGTATCTCATTACCGATTTAGCCTATTCCCAACTTTGTTAGGGTCAGCTTTTGGTCAAACAGGATGCAGCTGAATAAATTTTACATGGAGCGATTGCATGTCTGACCTCCTCAACATAGTTACTAGTTAACACAACACAATACCCCTTGGTAAAGCTGGTTGCCAGACTGTCTTAATTCTGACTACACGTAACAAATAATACTTCTAATGAGTCAATTATTTTTTTACAGAACTAGACCCAGAGACTGCGGCACCTGCTTCCAGAAAATCCAGAAGATTCCATTCAAAAGCAAGAAAGAGGAACCGCCATCACAACTCGCACAAACGACAGAAAACGAGAGAGAGACACCAGAATAATAGATACAGACATGCAGAGTATAGCAACGAAGACATAAATCGAAAGCAACAGGGAGAAGTAGATCACCGAATGTTGAGAAGAACAATAGAAGGGCGAAAAAGATTCAACATGAACACAACAACGCAACGATTCAGAAGGAACAAGAAATTGACTCGAACAAAAAAAAAGTATGTGTCTACTTTTTCCAAAAATATTACGAGACTTTAATAACATTCTACTATACCTAATATGTTGTGTGGTGACGCCTCGGGCAAGCGTATATCCAGCTGTGGGCGTATTTCTACTGATATTATGATAATACGAGTATTTTATCTATTTTACGACCGTTAATCTTGGTATGCGCATGAGTTGAAGAGAGATGAAAAGCAGGTGACTAAGAGAGTGATGTTTATAAATGTTAATCGCTTGAGAGGAAGAGGGACACCAGGGATAAGAGGCGTGTTTTGAGTGAGGGATGATGTGAAAGGAACAGGGAGTGAATGAAAACTTGACAAAGAAAATGGAAGAGGGAAACATATTCAGAAGAAGAATATCTAGATTTTAAAGAGATTATGACTAGTTTGTTTGAGGACTTCTCCTCGGAGATCATCAGCTATCAAATGCCTTAGCTATGTATCTGAAAAGGTCTTTAAGAGCTGCTAACATGAATAAATATTGTTCCATTTCAGCAAGAAATACACAGAGCCAACCAAGCCTCCAAATGCAATGTTTCAATACTACGATCATGTCGACACAGAAGATGAAACATTTATCAAGTTTATTGAAAGAACGGATGAATCAGTAAGGAACACAGCTCAGAAAGATAAAACAACTTTCTACCACCATGTGAAAGAGAGTTTGAAACGAGCTGAGTCAAAGAAGAGAGCAAAAAGACTGAAAGTAAAAGCTGAGCTGCTTCGAAAGATTGTCGAAGGTTCAAGCTACAGTGATGAGGAGGCGTCGCTGACCAGGAACTTGAATGAAGCTCTTAAATGTGGGAATAAGACTGTTGACTTTATTGATGAAACAAGATAGCAAACGTCCTGCATCGTCATCTGCCTGCCCCCAACTATGTCGGGGTCGGCTTCCAGTCTAACCGCATACATTTTTTTTTCGATAGTCCTTCTCGCGGTACAGCCTATGAGGTTGACGTCTGACTTAACCGGGCTACCTGTGGATGCCTCAATAAATTAAGGCCTTCAGCCAAGGCTTAAAAAAACTTAAAAACTAAGTGCCCCTGTGGGGTACGGACATCGGGTCAGGACGTCGAAGAACTTGATGCGAGCTCTACAATATGGGAACAGAATCTTTGAACGTGACGTGGCACGGAACAACGGAGACACGATGAAACAGATTATAAGATGACATTCTCTCCTGAATATAAATATGAGTTCTCTATTGAATTGCTCATGTTTCTTAACTGTGATTAATGTTGCTATTGAATACTTAGTGCTTATGGTTCTTTTGTAAATTTTATGTTACCTATTTTTGTTGTGTTAAATTTCCCTCTAATGAAGTAATAAATGAATATATCTAATAACAATTACCTATGGCTTCTATGAAAAATACCATACAATAAAATAACGTAGTTCTTTATATAAACTACTTACTACTGGTACATATTATGTACATTTCTTTTGCCCCGGCACTCGTATTTCCTCTGTGTTCAAATATCGTTAATTCTACCTACTCGTAATTCGAATACAATTTAAAATAAACTACAACTCAGTGATAATAGAACATCAGTGAAGTGGATTTATTAAAGTGTAAACAGTTAAAAGTTTTAAATGCCAATTGATCAGCTGGAGGGTAAGTGACAGGACACCTTACGCGCAGTGCACAGAATTCTCACGGTTCGGTGGCGCGCAGAAGTCACATTACCGTCTGTACCGACGCGCGGTGACGCAAGCGACGTCCCGCACCAAAGACTAAACGACACTGATCGCGCAACGTTTTGTGCCTTCATTGCATTGCCTCAGGGAGGAGGATTGCAAAAAAAAAAAACCTGCTAATTTGTGTTTTTGGTGCTGTTACTACCTAGCGTCGTAGGTCAACAAGTGCAGATACCATGCCGAGGACTGCGCGCTCGCCGCCTGCCACTCCTGCCCGAGAGACGGAAAATCCACTTATTTTCTCAACTCCGGAAATTTTTAAAAACTTCTAAAATATTAGTTTAGTCCTGTCAAATAAGTCAGCGCCTGACGTAAATTGACGTATTTTTAGTAGCCAATTTTTTAATCACGTCTAAACTTTTCTGAGGAGTATCTTAATTTGACAGCACTAAACTAATATTTATCTTCTGTCCTTTTCTTAATGAAATAGAAAGAAAAAGAAGCAATGAACTTAAATTTAGTTTAGTTTGTGAACAAGGGAATCGGCGCCACTGTCTTAAAACTGGGATACATATTTTAGAAACTAATTGAGCAAAACGGTTTGTTAGTCATAAGAAAACAAGTTTTTTTTAAATTTTATTGTTTACTTTTCGGTTATAAACAGCCGTCAATATAGCACCACAACAGTGTTGAATTATCATTTTCCTAAATTACAAACGAAGATCAATACCATCATTGACATGCTCGAAAAATGTGCCAATTTGGCTGTTACGAACAGTTGGACGATATTCTTGTGAATCGTAATACGAGTATGACGGTACAGAATAAGCCAGTGTTCTCCTAGGTATGCCAGTCATGCGAGTTGTCACAACGCTTTCATGTTTCGTTGTGTTCGTAACTTTAACTAAACTAACAGTAGATGTTGTCACATTATTGTTAATCACTACTTTGCTTAATTTCTTGGTGACATTTGCATTAATTTTGCTAATATTGTTTGTGACTTGCGTTATAATTTTGTTATGAATAACTGTTGCATTCATTGCATCCTTCTTTATAACGTTTGGTATATCAAACGTTATAAAGACGGACTGCGGAGATTTGGTGCTAGATTTTGTAGTCATTATGAATTCATGTCTATCATTAACTTCTTTATTATTTAAATCATGGCCTCCACTAAGCAATTTCTTGATGACGTTTGCTTTCATATCTTTTCTTTTACTATCAACTTTATCTAATGCTTTATTCTTATCAGTAACATTTCTATCTTCAACTGCATGAGTATTATTAAAGTTCGTTGTACTTCTGAAACTGAATGTATTCATTTGTTTTAATTCTTTTAATTCATTTTCCATAGCGTTTATTCTTTTAATGACATATGTGTTGAAATCTTCTCCTCCAATAGTATCATTATCGTTACGTTTTCGATTTTTTCCTCCATTAGGCACGGAAGGCGCTATATTTTCTCTGAAGTCACTTAATTGTCTTCTATAGAAGTGTTTGTTTCTTTTCGAGTAGATTGAAGGAGATTTTATGAGAGCACTTGGTATCAGAGCTTGTATCTCTAGATCTGAATCTGTAGATTGTATGGGTACTGTTTCGGTTTGTATAACAGACTTCCGATTCAGAGTAGCGTCATATCTGGAATTAATGAAACATTGTTTCATGTTATCCATATGTATATAGGGTGGGACATGGACGTGCAAACAGTAACCATGAATTCAGCAAATGCTTCTAGACCCCCTAGCGTAGCTGTTTTGTTAATCGTTACGAATGATTGCGCACGGACGTATCGTGTACGACTCCCTGCTCTTCACACTTTGTTAAATCTGGCGTTTCACTGTGCACATCCACATCCCCTATATTAGTTGTTCCTTCCAGCCGGATTCATGGTTACTTTTTGCACGTCGATGTCTCTACCATCCTGTATATTCTTTTCTAAGAGACAAGGAATTGTGATTGGAAAAGATTTAAGAATGAATGTGGAGGCTATAAGGAACAACGGATGGATTGTGTGAAGGATTGCTAACTTGGTCCTTCGATTCGTAATAGTGGTAATTTTTAAATTTCTAAGAGACGGTTGCGCTACTTCTCAGTAACAGCCCACAGCCTGGATCTGCGTCCGGTTGATGGCAATATGCTCGACCCCTATTACATGGGGCTTTAACGTAACTGGCGGAATGTGGGTGTATAGACGCCAGCAGGTCAAGCTATCCGAAACTGTAAAATTTTCCCAATCAACCTTGAACCGTAATGCGGTGGCGATTACAATAGGCCTTGATGATATCAACCGTCACTTTACAACCATTTGTCATTTGGATCCCCAAATGTTGTCCCAGACGGCTGATTTCATTACTGGCCTAGCGAGTCCCACCATAGAACCATTTCACTTTTCTCCGGTGACCTTAGACGAAATTAAAAAAATCATTCTGTCCATAAAGTCCAAGGCTGTGGGCTGTGATGGCATCAGTCGTAGTATGGTCGTTTGGATCCTTGATAGCCTTCTCCCTCCGATTACCCACATCATTAACTTTTCTCTTGATTCCAGACAATTCCCATCCCTGTGGCGTATGGCCTATGTCCGCCCACTCCCTAAAATTTCAAATCCCTCCCTACCCAGTCATTTTCGACCCATTTCCATTCTCCCATTCCTGTCTAAAGTGCTCGAGGCCTGTGTGCACAAGCAGTTTACGGGGTTTGTTCATCGGAACAACCTCGTTAGCTCGTTTCAGTCTGGGTTCAGGCCTGGGCACAGTACAGCCTCCGCTCTCCTTAAAGTGACTGGTGACATTAGAAGGGCGATGGAGGATACTAAAGTTACCGTTTTGGTTTTAATTGATTTCTCCAATGCCTTTAACACCGTCAGCCACGATATTCTCCTTTCTATCCTCTCTCACTTTATGGTTTCGTCGGTGGCCGGGTGGAATGGTTCTCTTCTTATCTTCGGGGACGTCAGCAGTCGGTTCGCGTTGATGAGAGCTCATCTAATTGGCGTGACCTGGATGCTGGTGTTCCACAAGGCGGTATTCTTTCTCCATTATTATTCTCCATCTTCATTAATTTTATAACTCACTGTCTTCGGTGTTCGTATCATCTATATGCTGATGATCTTCAATTATATACAGCTGAGCGGGTAGAGGGTTTATCGGACGCTATAGCAGATGTCAACCGAGACTTAGATGCTATCAAAAAGTGGTCTGATAGTTTCGGGGTGTCAGTAAACCCCTCGAAGTGTCAGGCCATTGTAATTGGAAGCTCACGCATGATGGGTAGGGTGACGCTTAGCTCTCTTCCACCTCTTATTTTCAATGGTACCGTCATACCTATTACCCCTACTGTGAAAGATCTCGGTTTGCATCTTGACTCAACGCTTAGTTGGCAACGCCAGGTCTCTAGTGTTGGTCAAAGGTCAACGGAACTCTGCGATCCCTGTATCGTCTGAGAAACTTTTTGCCCGCTAAGACGAAGACCATGCTTGTGCAGACTTTGATTTTCCCTATAATCGACTATGGTGACGTGTGTTACTTTGACTTGAATGCGGTTTTGCTGGATAAGCTCGATAGATTGCTCAACAATGGTATCCGGTTCATATTCAATCTCAGGAAATATGACCATGTGTCGAGCTATAGGTCTGAGCTCAAATGGATATCCATTCGCCAAAGAAGAGGTTTGCGCGCTTTGACTACGCTTTTCTCCCTTCTCAACTCTCCCACTCCTCCTTCTTATCTCGTATCTCACTTTCAATACCTATGTTCTTCACACGCTAAGAATCTGCGTTCTTCTAACAATCTTCTCTTACTCTGTCCTTCTCATACGTCTGACTTTGTTCATTCTTCTTTTCATATTCAGTCCATTCTTCTTTGGAATGCGCTTCCTCTTGATATCAGGACGGCCACCAGTCGGTATGCATTTAAGCGGAAATTGCAGAGTTATTTTCAAAACAAATAGCGTAGAGTCATCTCAATATCTCTCTCCCTTGATTTTGTATGTATATATATATATATTATAAGTATGTATTGTAGTAATAGTATGTATGTGTATGTATATAACCTATTTATGTATTTGTTTACCTAGTTCTAAGAGTTTTTTTTTTTTTTATCATTGTCCCTCTCAACCAAAGCACCTGCCATCTAATCTCTTCACCACCCTTGGTTGACTGGTAGAGAATGCCTAAGGCATTAAGTCCGCCTTTGTAACTTTTTTTTTTGTGCAAAAAGTTTAAATAAATAAATAAAGTTAAAATCTATTAAATAAATTTGACGGATTGTAGTAGCTCGATGTGCTGGCGTCTGTACTAGATATACCTCTGCCCAACGCTTAGGGTAAACAATGCGTGATATTTAGGTATGTATTGCACACCTTTACGTAGCAATCATACCAAAGATCAAAGAACAGATAATGGCGCCGATTCCCTTGTTCACAAACTGAACTAAATTTAAGTTCAGTGCATCTTTTTCTTTCTATTTCATTAAGAAAAGGACAGAAGATAAATATTAGTGTAGTCCTGTCAAAATAATCAGCGCCTGGCGTAAATTGACGTATTTTTAGTCGCCATGTTCTCAATCACGTCTGAACTGTCTATGGAGTATTTTAAAATGACAGGACTAGACTAATATTTATCTTCTGCCCTTTTCTTAATGAAATAGAAAGAAAAAGATGCACTGAACTTAAATTTAGTTTAGTTTGTGAACAAGGGAATCGGCGCCACTGTCTTAAAACTGGGATACATATTTTATGAATAGAAACTAATTGGGCAAAACGGTTTGTTAGTCATAAGAAAACAAGTTTTTAAATTCTGAATGATTCAATCAAAATCTTACTTTGTATCCGTCCCGAGTGGTACAAACATTCCCAAAGATTTCAACAACTCGGTGTTAGCTAGCTGGACGTCAATGACTGCGTCGTGCTGGCTAATTATTTTCACGTTCTTATTTTTGCTCTTGGACCTTGATTCGTCTGCCTTGTCCTGCTTTTGTGGCTTGTCATAGGTTCGTGCACTTGCTCTAGGTTCGTGCTTCGATTCTAGCGTCAGGCCACTCTCTAAGTCGTGGCTTGAGTTAGAACTGTCCAGCTTTGTATCATCCGAATCATGACTGGCTCTTAACACTTCAATCTTCTCTATTCTGTCCGACGATACATCACTCTCCCTCGGTGTGGGTATGATCGTTGATCGCTTCTTAACTTTGGGCCTTTTAGTCATCACATTCGTAGATATAGGAACGATTTCGGTTTTCTTCGTAGTCTTTGGTTTGTAAGATATTTCTTCTGTGTATAGAGTCATGTATCGCTGTGTGTTGTACTCGACATGTCGCTCTTGAGAGTCTTTGATGGAGTTCGAGCTGCTATCGAATGATTGTCCTGACGAGTTCTCTTCTGTGTTGTAGTTTGTTACCTGTTTGCCAGATTCATTGATACTCTCATCCTTCTCAGTTTCATCATCTTGAAATTCTTCGTTATATGTCTCTATGCTAACAATTTTCTCTCTTTTGTTTTTTGATTTTACTAATGGATTATTTTTAGAATGAGGTTCGGGATTGTTAATTTCGTTCATCTTATTTTCGGAGACCTTGAAGCTATTACTGACTGACTTAATGACTGGATCTCTGTAAGGAATATCATTCATTTCAGCGCTTGATGCAGGATTACTTTTGAATTTTTTCCAAAATGTTTCTATTCTTACTTTCAATTCTCTTTTAGTATGAGTGTTAAGTTCAGTGTAAGGATCAAATAAAATAGTTTGGACCCCGCCTCGAATAACCTGTACTAATTTTTTGTGAGTTCTCAGATTTTTTGTATTCCTATAATACTTCAATTCATTTAAAACACTATGGAAATCCAGTCCGGTATGTGTGTACAAAGAATTGATATAATCCAGCAATTCTTTGACATTTTTGTCGTATGTTTCATGTCTCAACATGTTCGCCACTTCATTGATATTTGCTTTCGTAAAAGAAACTGGCTTCCCTCTGATCAACTTTAATGACCCGGCCAGTAAACTCCTAGTATCAGAATTTTGCGTCAATTCCGAAAACTTGCAGCCACTGTAATGATATTTTCTGATTTCGTTGTCTAAAACGTGGAAGAAATCTTCGAATGCGGTGTCTTCATAAGTGTTGAGTATTTGTACGGCTTCCTGAATGAAATCCGTCAAGGTTTCGATCCTCGGCGCTCTGGAGACAAGTTTTATGTTTCTGTTACTAAGTGTTGTACCTCTTGTTTCAAAGTTATTTACATTGTCTAAGTTGTTAGTGTCTCCGGAGTACTCTTCGTTACCATATTGCGCAACAGTCTCTAGTGGTAGGTGGGCGAATCTGCGATCTTCTTTTGTTCTGTTACGTGGTTTCGAGTTTGTGTAAGCTGAAAATAAGTTATGATGCTTTTACTATGTTTTAATTTATTTTTATTTCTCAATTTAATTTTTCTTTTTTCTTTTTTAGTACGAACGCTTTTAACGTGCACGTCTTTCTACATAGTTTTCACATGTATAATTTCAACATGAACGATGTAACCAATGTATTTTGTAACAATTTTATGATTTAAAAGAGTTTCCGTGGAGTTTCTTGCCCGTTCTTCTCCATAGGTAACGATTACGGTTTGGAATGGGCAACTAGCTTCATCTTTCTGACTGACCGACCCCTTGACAAGCAAAAGTGCCGGTAATTGACGTATTTGAAATAAATGCTTTGAGTTTGAGTTTTTAAGGTTGGTTTGTATATTTAAGGTTAATTGTTCTATGTACAATGTACTGGGTATTATTTTTGCAAAATCTCAGTCAAAAGGAGGCTTGAAATCCTACACTTATATAATATTATAAAAGTGAAAGTATGTATGGATGGATGGATGGTATATTACTCTTTCACGCAAAAACTATTGCGGGTAAAACCGTGAAGCGCAGCTAGTAAACAATAAAATAAAACTACCGAATATCCCGAAGAACAGAAAACAAGTGCACACTTTCATTTTAATATAAAAACACTAACATATTTATGTAATCTTAAAACTTCAAGATGCAATATTTTTTTTATTTCTAGCTAGCTTCTGCCCGCGGCTTCGCCTGCGAGGATGTCGGAAATTATCCCATGGGAACGTGCTACGGGGATAAATAGTATATTCTTTCGTACAAATCCATATAAAAAAGGTCAAAGCGTGTAAAGGTAAAAGACAGATAGGTAATGAGAATATATGCATTTTTTTTTAAACAGGTTTTTATACAGGGTTACTGGTAATTCGACGTAAATCCGTCAGGGGCTGATAAGGGGGCCAAAATGCAACAAATTGAACCCCCCATATGTATGGCCGAAATTCAATAGTTTTCGAGATATTTGAATTTTAAGGGTTTTTCGATATTTACCCAAAATTTGACATTTAATTCCAAATAAAAAAAAAACTACATATTTGAATGGGTACCATTAAAAATGATGTTGTAGCTGGCACTTCAATTAAGCTATGGACATAATTAAAACTACTTAATTAAACAAAATAATTAAAATAATGAGCGATATGAGAATAATATCTTACCAATATTTTCATTTTACGCTTCAAAAATGTTGTCTCGTCACAAAAATTTCTATGACATTAATCGTACAAATAACTAAAACAACTTACCTATTCTGTAAGCTTTCCAAAAAGGTATAAAAGTCAATTTTAAAATACATAATTCGTGGCATGGCATGTGTTTGAACCGGCGCGGGGAGAGAAATCATCTGTGTTTTTAGTTTATGATCCTCGATAAAACAACCGATTTTACGGATATATGTCGAATTACCAGTAACCCTGTATACCTAGTAATAATAATAATACTTTATTTATATAACAAGGACTCATGGTGTTAGTAAACTCAAGAACTATGTTAGTTTATTGTATTTAAAAATTTTTCATCCCATGGGAGATAACACTGCAGTGCAGAGTGCAGAGTGAGAGTGCAGAGATTGATTTGCAGTCTCGCGCCTACGGTGGCCGGGAGTCGTCACGCGGCTCCCGACGCCCGGAGCGTCTCCCGCGGCGGCTGGGACGGGAGTAGCACCACATTTAGGATTATTTTTAAGACAAAGGTACAAATAGCCGACCTTCCCCAGGATACCATCTGTCCTTGTCAAATTATCAATTTTTTTTAATGATAAATAAATGATAAATGATTTTATTTTGTAAGTAGGTTTGTACAAACACTTTTACACGTCAATCATATTTTAAAACTAGATGAGGTCGGCGTTTCCTATCTGACTACTCTGAGAAGAAAGGCCGAAACAAACTCAGAGGTCACAGTCTCTTTTAAAGTCCAGACATAATCTTGGTCAGATAACTTACATCGGAGTTTACACTTTTTATTTTATCTTAATTTTTTTGTTTTTATCTGATGTACATATGTATCTGGTGTTTTGTGTGTCATTAAGGCTGTGCTAAATAAATGTATTTTCTTTCGTTCGGTTTAAAGAATTTTATTTCTCAAAAAGAACAAACATAGTTCACTTAAATATGAGAAACTTAAAAAAAAACAATAATATTCTTAAGTATTACTAATTGACAGCGAAGCGGGGTCGCGGCAGACCACGTGGGAGATGGCGGGACGAGCTGGATAGGTTCCGACAGATTTATAAACTAAAGCATTACCTACATTGCCGCTTTAGTATTGCTTCGAAGCTCAGTAATAAGTGCTTAGACGGCAATGTATCAGTCAAAACTCGAAGTGATAGACTTGACACTCTTTTTTAGAGTTTTTTGGATTCTACCGTAACGATTTTATTGTTATTTGTTAAAATAAGACATTAATTGAGTACTTACCGATGATAGGTGATGCCATCCGACTTGTAGTTTTTTGTGACACTTCGATTTTTACAAATCACCACCGAACAGCTTGGCATTTTTGCGAAAACAAGTGACGCGCTCCGTGTGTAGTTGCGTTCACGACTAATCAACGGCGCCCGCGTTTGTTTCTGTTTTGTGCATACATTGTTCGCACGCGCCACGCCCCCTTGGCATATCTCCCTCTAATTTATAAATCTGTGGTTCCGACAAAACTGGAAGGAGGACGCGCGGGCTCGCGGAAGATGGAAGGAGTTGAGGGAGGCCTTTGCCCAGGAGTGGGACAGCGTAGGATAATAAAAAAGAAAAATACTAATTGTCGTTCGATCTATCGAATGTATACAGAGTTACTATTCTTATCGTTGATTAGCCAAATACAACTTCAACCTATTTTTATAACTGTTTACAGTGGAGTCTAATGTCTTTGGGTAACTTATTGTAAAGCTGAGCTCCCTCAAACGGTATAGTTTTCCTTCCGTACAAAGTTCTAACTGAAGGCAGTTCTATATAATCTCTATTTCTGTTGTATTATTGGTGAGTTTTGTGTGTAAAAAGTTTTCTTTCTTTCTTTCAGTGGTTTAGGCGGGAACAGGTAACATACAGACAGACACATGATTTTATGATATTAAATAGTATATAAATAAAATGGAAATAAATGTTTATTATTATTATTATTATTATATATGGTATAAGTATTATAATATGGTTATAAATTCAATAAAAATATAACTACAATTTTATTGATAATAAAACTGAAATAGTAACTAGATATAAATAAACTTAAAGAATATTGTGAGTTTAAAAATGGCCTTTAAAAAAAATAATGGTTGGGTCTTCCGTGGCCAAACGCGAGTTTATATTTCAAATATTTGATCTAAAAATACTACTAAAATTTATATGAAATTGTAGGTAAATAAATATTGTAGTGGACGAACATAATCCAAAAAAATCGAGGTTGTAATTTTAAGTACTTACTTGAACAATTCAATAGTTCTTTTGGTGCTGTGTGTACATGTGCTTGCTACTATTAAAATATTTTCTGTAACCGTAAAACGATAAAAAATCAAGCGCTCCTCAGTAAAATTGGACTTTAAAATACTCACACTGGATAGTATTCCCCTCCTTTTGGGGCATTCGCGTCAAACTATGGCAGTAGCTAATGTTTTAAATAGGAATACAATTTAAAGGGACAAAACAATATGTTATTGTTAACTTTAGGTTTATATTTTCACTTCGATATAGTTAATTGTTATGAAATTGAGAAAGGTGTGTATTTTATTTATTATACCGTCTACTAAGTTAACCGTTTTTTGACAGCTGTCTTAGAACGTACAGACGCCAGCACATCAAGCTACCCGAAACTGTCAAATTTTCCCAATCAACCTTGAACCTGATGCTTTGGCGATAAAGTTGAAAATCTATTAAAGAAATTTGACAGATTGTAGTAGCTTGATGTGCTGGCGTCTGTACATATTCCAGATCTATATATAATGAGAAATTGTTCTGAAGGCTGGCTACATAGTTATTGTCGCTTCAGATGGTGATGCTGATTCTTTGCCAGAAAAATAGGCCCACCCGGGATTGACATTATAAATCATCATCATCATCATAGCAGTCCACTGCTGGACATAGGCGTCTCCTATTGCACGGAATTCAACTCTCATCCAGCTGCTACCTGCCATCCTGCGAAGATCGTCGCTCCACTTAGCCTGAGGGCGTCCCACCTTACGTTTACCGATTCGCGGTCTCCACTTAAGAACACGTCTACCCCAACGGCCATCGGTTCTACGGCTAATATGGCCGGTTTATTGCCACTTCAGCTTGCTTATTCTGTGAGCTATGTCGACCACTTTGGTTCTCTGCCGGATCACCTCGATCCCTCAGAGAGACTCCAAGCATAGCCCGTTCCATAGCTCGTTGAGCGACTTTGAATTTTTGGACCAGCCGTACCGTGAGTGTCCACGTTTCGGCTCCGTAAGTCATAACTGGCAGGATGCACTGATTGAAGACCTTAGTCTTTAGGCTCTGTGGAATATGCGATGAGACATTATAAATATTTATACTTAATTATATGTTACAACGCGTGTACATTATTGCCAAGTTATCATATTCACTTGATTGATTGTTCGATATCACGAACCTATGGTAATGGGATCTCCATGGTCTTCATATGATCTGACCAAGATTATGTCTGGACTTTAAAAGAGACTGTGACCTCTGAGTTTGTTTCGGCCTTTCTTCTCAGACTAGTCAGAGAGGAAACGCCGACCTCATCTAGTTTTTAAAATATGATTGACGTGTAAAAGAGTTTGTACAAACATACTTACTAAATAAAATCATTTATCATTATTAAAAAGGCTAAAGTTGAAAAGACTTATTTAACAGCAACCTCATTTCTAGCTAACTTCAACGGTCCCCTGAGTACCGGACATGAAGCAGCAAGAAACCGCAACTTCATGGACAGCATCACGGATATCATGTGGAACAGTACTCCAGGAATAGACAAAACGACCCGGATCACTCCTCATTACTCCTTGCTCCCTACTCCAATCGGCCATAAAACATACGTACAGGATCCTACAGGACAAGCGCTTAAAGGACCATCTTTTAGTAAGTCGTATTTACATAACATCATGCCTGTAGTCCCTGAAGGTTTAGGCAGGGGTTTTCCTATAGTACATCTACATTTCACCAGTTATGTTTAGGTCCCATGTAATAGGGACAAGTCTATTGCCATCAACTGGGCACAACACTTGACCCCGTGCTACTACTAAGAAATTCCAGATGGAAAAACTCAATAACACTTTGCCCAACCTGGTAATAGAACCTGGGACCTCATGCTCAGCAGTAGCGGTATAGACCAACGAGGCAGTCGTGAGAGCAAAGTAATATTTGTTCTAAGTTAGCTGAATACATTCATATTGTACCAGCTAACCTGCAAGCATCGACGACACCACCACACGCAAAGCGCGCGCATTGGACACTGAGGCGCCCGCGCCAGAGCTCGGTATTTATATGTGGTATCTTCGTCGTAAATTGACTAATGTAGTGAAGATATCTTGCCTTTGTCTTGTCTTGTCTTGTTGTCTTGTCTTGTCTTGTTGTCTTGTCTTGTCTTGTCTTGTTGTCTTGTCTTGTCTTGTTGTCTTGGTATCTTGTATTCATTAGACCTTACATTCAAGGTCGCTTTTAGTCAGTCTTTCATACACGAAATATTTTAAGAGAAAGATCTATAGGTGGCAAAGAAGCCATAGAAACGAAAAATAAAATTAATTTCATAATAAAAAAAAAACAAAATACTTGACACCTAATAAATACTGGCACCTTCTTATTTTTATATCTATCACGCTAGGGTCTACGTAATATTTACTGTCATTGAAGCGCAGTAAAGATTTTATGCTTACCCGACAAACGTCCTGCCTGTGTACACAAACCTTGTCCTGACAATAACAAACACAAAAAAAAAAGAATTATCCAATTTGGTGGAGTCGATCGGAAATTATGCGCGTACATACAATTCGGTGATTCATTTTTATTTATTTATTTATTAATAGGGTTCCAATTATAATTTACAGGCTATCACTAAAATAACAAAATGATATCCTAAATTAACTAAAACTATTCACAAACTAAAATATAGCGTCGAAAAATTCATCCGCATCGCTGTCGACTGGCAATGTACCCAAGACACTGGCGGCATTGCCACGTTGTATGGCAATGCTTAACTCCTGACCAAGGCAAAAGCCAGCCCTTCGGTCATGGGGAGTGTCAACCAGTCGTTTCGAAATTACCTTAAAAAGACCATAAGCACTCGTACCCCACGGCCCGAGTGCTGAGATAGACTAATTACGTAAAAAAAAAAAAACATCGCTATGGCTTCTTTACCACCTATAGATTATTCTCTTAAAATATTTCGTGTGTGTATAGATACACCTTATATATTACTCAATCATCCGCAACAACTAATCAAAGACCTTTCATCATCAGCTGAAAGGTGTCCACAACCAAACAGACGGAATCGGAAGATAACTAATCGAAAGATTAGCAACCGACAGTTGAAGAACAATGCCTTCAGAGACCAGCCACGACACCGACTACATCAAGGGACTACAATGCTTGAGATATCTCAGAGAAGAAACCCAGGATCTGAAGCCAAAGCTTCATCATACGACGTTGTAAAGCGGCCTACAAAAGCTGCGTTGCATAGGATCAAACGTTCACAGACGGTTGGTTGGTTGGTTTCAACTGCAATTAAGAAAAGACTGTTCCCTAATCTTCTACTTAGTGATGGAATGGAAATAAAAGGTGATGATACTGGCACTGATGATGGCGACGAATTCGAGAAGACGATGCCACAAATGAATGCAGGAGAAAGGATCATGAGGATACATGAAACTACGAAGAAGTTGTGGTTATCGGAGCAGACGGAAACTCCTACAGTCTCTCCTCCTACTCCTGAAGCTACTGCAGCCGGAGAGTTTCTTAAACGTATGTACCATTACGTTAATAAGCACCTTTATGTTGATTTATTTATTTATTGTTCCCAATACAACTATCTTTACAGGTTGCCCCAAATCGGTAGCGTGGTATTTCTTTTTTTATGTTGTTTTATTTTCTTTATTTTCGGAAGGCTTACAGACTAATAACATTAATATATAACTAAATTGCTAATTACAAACCTCCACAGATAAATACAAAAAAATATTACTCTTTCATTATGTATTCTAAGGGCTGATTTTTCCATCGCCATCCATGAAAACCTAATTCGGACTGTAACAATTATTTTACAACAAATCATAGCCAAATCAGTCCAGCCGTTCTCAAGCGAATATGCGCTTACCAACGTATAGCATTTCGATTTCATGAAATCAATGAAATGCTGTTTTATTTTATTTATTTATTTTAGGATCTCCAACAAAAGATATACACTAAACATTACATATACATAGTTAACGGACGACAAAGTATTTAGTAGATGTACTCCTTCAATTACAGGAGACCACAGCATGCACAATAAAATGAACAATTAGGCTAAAAAATTAAATAAAAGAAAAATTTTGACAGTGGAACATAAAAAACAACAAATTCTGTAAAATATTACAGAATTACTGCACTACTGTTCGTTCTATAGTAATATTGTGGATTATTGTAGGTTCAAAATTGATTGTTACAGTTTGTAAGGAATCCATGTACAGAGGCCAACACATCAAACTACTAAAATCTGTAAAATTTCTTTAATAAATTTTCAACTTTATCGCTAAAGCATTAGGTTCAAGGTTGATTGGGAAAATTTGACAGCTTCGGGTAGCTTGGCCTGCTGGCGTCTGTACATTCCTATACCTTAATACGAGTATAATATGCAAATTGTAGGCAATTAATAATAAAAAGTCAATGTACTATCTGCATCCTAATTGCGTAACACACTATCGAGCTCAATCTGAATTACTAATCCATTGCTTCATATGTTCGAAAAATGTGTCTGCTCAACAACATAAGTAACGCAATGAATGTTGTTGAACTGTCAAAATGAAACCCATTGCTACTGCTGGTCGTATTGCCATGCGTCTCTTAAGCTCCCGATTCTGTCATTAATGAGCAGAACACTTCATTATCAGCAACAAAAAGGCTGCAAAGTTCTACTCACTGCTGAGTACTCCTTTTATGCCAAGAGGAACAATAGCTGTAATTTTGTTCCAGGAGATACTGTTGCACATCCTTACTTCAAAATGATAGAATCACTACAAGAAGGATATATGATGGTTTTTCTGATAGAGCTGACTCGACTCATAGCTATGAAGGAGACGAAAGCAGTTCGTGATGTGGTCAAGAATACAGAGCATATTATAGACGGGTATCTGTTATTTTATTCATTAATAAGTAAGGCTCAATTTATATTTATGTGGAACGGAATGGCAGCGATTTCTTTTGTACACAGCATAATGAACTGTATGTCAATAGTGAAACGCACAAATTTGATATACACATACGGACAGGTCGCGCATCTTCTGGAGAATTATCGCGCATTCTCGGGAATTCCCGCAGTGACAAGCTCGTATCTAGTTTGTACGTTAGACAATTGACATAAAGTTCATTTTGCTATGTATAATATCGCTACGAGCAGCTGTACATGGAGCGAGGAAATTAGTCAGCGCCTGACGTAAATTGACGTATTTTCAGACGTCGCCATGTTTTAATCACGTCTAAACTTGTCTATAGAGTATCTCAATTTGACAGGTCTAAGCTAATATTTATCTTCTGTCCTTTTCTTAATGAAATAGAAAGAAAAAGATACACTGAACTAAAATTTAGTTCAGGTTGTGACCAAGGGAATCGGCGCCAATAATATAGGGAAGTAGTCATCATCTGCCTAGCCTTTTCCCATCTATGTTGGGGTCAGCTTCCAGTCTAACCGGATGCAGCTGAATACCAGTATTTTACATGGAGCGACTGCCTATCTGACCTCCACAACCCAGTACGACAATACGATACCCCTTGGTAAGACTGGTTGTCAGACTTTCCGGCTACTGACGACCCGTAACGACTGTCAAAGATCCACGAATGACAGCCGGGACCAACGGCTTAACGTGCTTTCCGAGGCACGGCGAGGTCTTGGTATGTGAAGATGGTCACCTATCCACGGACCAACCGCGGCAAGCGTAGCTTAACTTGATCGATCGACCCGTGCGGCTGTTATTACTTAGCCACAAGCCTCTCCCAACATAGGAAAGTAGTGAAGATGGCTTTATGAAGTTTGTTGTTACAGCTTAGACCAAAGTGGACAATTACTGTGGTTCGGCAAGCCGCTCATAAATGTCACGAGGAATGTCGCTAGATTACTGAAGGAATCGGAGACAGATGACTTTCAGAGTGAGTTTGTTCATTCGTATTGTAATCGGTTCACTATGGGTTCTGTGGTTTTTAATTCCTTAGTAGCAGTCTGGATTTGTGCCCTGCCCAAGGCAGTATCATCATCATCGTCTGCCTGCCTTTTCCCAACTATGTTGGGGTCAGCTTCCAGTCTAACCGAATGCAGTTAAATATCAGTATGTCACATAGAGCTACTGCCTAGTGATTCCAGAGATATAAAGGTGCCTTGGTGAGGATTACGTGGGTAGTGAGCCTTTCTCGCCACAATCCTCATCTGATTACCGCGGAATGCTTACGAATGATGAATTTGAATTTGGTGTCAAGAAATAGTTGTCTCCATGAACCATGATAATTTCGACCTGCCTGCCTTCCCAAGGCAATAGGCTCGCCCCTACTTTAAGGGACTTAATCTTATATAGCTAGCGAAGTGTGCATACCTCTGCCTACCCCTTTGGGGAGTGCATGGCGTGATGTTATGTTGTCATAAATAGTTACTTGCCCCTACTGGCAGCTAGTTTTTACACATTTGCGTGCTCTTTTCCCCCAGACCACGCAGCGAATTTGTATCACATGCTCAGTCAGCGACATCAGGAGCTGTCAGTAGAAGTGAACACAATCCTGGAGTATGCTGACATGTTGTATGACGACGAGGAAGGAAGACTCCTGTTTGATGCCCTGAAGGATTTCGCAGCGTATCCTAACAGTACGTAGACCATCTGCTTAGCCTTATCGTAACGTAGTTGGCTACGTTGGGGTCTGATGCAGCTGATTACCAGTATTTTACAAGACCTCATATGATGGGGATGATCTATGACTATGTGGGTAATTTTATTTATTATTTTTATTTTTCTCTCTGTTCTGTTAATTTTTCACATGGTCTGGCAGTTTGAGTAATGAGAGCTCCTTAAGTTTTTATTCACTTATTTATTAAAATCTCCCTTACAACTTACGTGCACGGACTGGACAGGTCTTCTCAATCTGTGTGGTACTTTCTTCAAAAGACCATCTCAGACGATCTACATGGTCTTCATATGATCTGACCAAGATTATGTCTGGACTTTAAAAGAGACTGTGACCTCTGAGTTTGTTTCGGCCTTTCTTCTCAGAGTAGTCAGATAGGAAACGCCGACCTCATCTAGTTTTAAAATATGACTGACGTGTAAAACTGTTTGTACAAACCTACTTACAAAATAAAATCATTTATCGAGGTATTTTTTTTGGAGTGACTGCCTGTCTGACCTCCACAACCCAGTTACTTACAGCTGTTTGTCAGACTAAAAAAATCAAAATAAAATTATCTTTTTCCTATTCTAGTTCGGTTAACCGGCTATTGGCTCTGCAATAGTCTCATACATAACTTCCTGAGACCGTTTCGACGTCTCAAAGACACGCAAGAACGCCAAGAACTAATGGACTCAGTGAACTTGGTAATACAGTCTCATAAAAGGACCCAACAGCGGAGCGGTGACGTCAGACATGCCGTTGGCGCATCGGATGGTAAGTGTTCACCGCCATCGTTAGACATATGCAATACTAGACTCCATTCGGAATAAGATTAGACATTTAAATAAACTTCTTTAACAGTCCGTTCAACAGATTTTGACTTCTATTGCGTTGGTGGCATGACAAATAGCAGCTGCAGTAAATAGTTGGTATTGTAACCACTTTTTTGCTTTTAGTGCCATTCTTATGCCTACGGAATAGAAGTTAAAACCGGTTGAACGGGGTGTAAAAAAGGTTTGTTTAAATGTCTAATCTTATTCCGAATGGAGTTTAGAGACATTGCGATGCGTTGTCATCACAGAGACGAAGATGAAAAGTCTCATGTACCTGTATGTACAGCAACACACATACATATTCTTTAAACTGGAACACTTGGTAGTACTTCACCGGACGAGCTGCTTCACAAAGAGCTCTACTGCAACGAAGTTTACAACGAAACTATTTAACACACATAAACACAAATTCACACCTTCTTCCCAGGAGGGTAGACAGCGAGTACAACGCACCTGACTATTCAGGAGAACATCACCAATAAGATCACTTACTAGAATATTTTATCAGGAATGAAATTATCCGGAAAAGAACCGGAGTTACCGACATAGCTTGCAGAGTAAGCGAACTGAAGTGGCAGTGGGCTGGCCTAGGGCCAAGGTCCGATGGCCGCTGGAGCAAACGAGTCCTGGAGAGGAGACCGGTATCGGCAAGCGTAGTGTGGGACGCCCCCCAGTTAGATGGACAGACGACCTCAAGAAGGTGGCTGGGGTAGACTTGATGCGGAAGGCGGAGGACAGGGTGTTGTGGTGCATCCTGGGAGAGGCCTATGTCCAGCAGTGGACTGCGATAGGCTGAGTTGATTGATTGACTAGAATATTTAAATTATCTAATTTATTCCCACAGAAATACAACTTCTACCTCGGACAGAGCCCGTGCCTCAAACAGAACCTCACAGCGAGAGAAACCGACATCATCGATCGCACAAGAGGAAAAGAGAGAGGAAACGACATCGGATACACAGACACAGGCCAGAGCACAGCCAGAAATACTACCAGACACACATCATGGGAAGTATGACACAAAGAATGACAGTCCAGTCGAGATTCAAAGTACAAATGCAAAAAACTTAAGAACTGATTTTGAATTTTGTGGGCTATTTTAGAGCAAAAACAAAAACATTTATAGAAATTACAGTCTATGTGTATGTGATGTGTTACGACCTCTATGTTCGCCACACCTGTGTGGTGGACCCCGGACGAGCTGCTTCACAGACAGCTCTATAATACTAGTTACTTCGTACTGTGTTGTTACAATATAAAGAGACAAAACAACGGATGCATTTTATTTGTTTATTTTATCCCAAACTGTTATCAAACTTGTGTACCTATGAGTATAGTACAAAGCTTCCATCCACGCAAGGAACTGCCCAGGGTTCAATTATAGGTCCGACAGAATACTTACTTTAAGTGAATGATATGTGTAATGCTATAAATTCAGGCTCTGTATACAAATTCACAGACGACACGTGTATATTAGTCGCTAATAAAACATCCAGGACGCTGAGGAAACCCTACAATGTAACTTCGACGAAATGTGTAATGGCTCATGACTTAGGGTTAGTAATAAACGCAACGAAAACAAAAATTGTTCATATACATTCATCACACAATAAATGCTCCACTATGCCTACAGTTCCAGCACGCGAACACATTTACCTATATATGTGTATAGCTCTCCAAAGTTATGTTTTTATGTTTTGATGCAAAATAAAGCTCTATTGCAATTGAAATGTCTATTTGAAATAATATAATGGCACCGATTCCCTTGTTAACAAACTAAACTAAATTTAAGTTCAGTGTATCTTTTTCTTTTTATTTCATTAAGAAAAGGACAGAAGATAAATTTTAGTTTACTTCTGTCAAATTAAGATACTCCATAGACAAATTAGACGTGATTAAAAACATGGCTACTAAAAATACATCAATTTACGTCAAGCGCTGACTAATTTGACAGGACTAAACTAATATTTATCTTCTGTCCTTTTCTTAATGAAATAGAAAGAAAAAGATGCACTGAACTTAAATTTAGTTTAGTTTGTGAACAAGGGAATCGGCGCCAATGTGTGTATATCACATAAACTTAGGTTTAATATTAAATTGTAAACTATTGTATGCCTAACACGGTGGAGCAGTGCAAGCACACCAATTAACATAATAAGAACTCTGTAACCACTGTCTCACAATAAAGATCTTTGACTTTGACTTTGAAAGACTTGCAAATGCCCGTTATCAGAAGTAGTTGATAATCACATGTATATCGGTCTAATGGTTGATAGCCGATTCTGTTGGGGACCGCACAAAGATTACATAGGCAACAAACTGAGATCTATTCTAGGTAAGCTTACATTGCATATAAACTGCCTTACCAAACGCTTAGAATGTTATATATGGCCCTAACAGACTCTGTTATCAACTACGGACTCAGCAGCTATGGGAGAACTTATCATACACCCTGACCGATATTTATAAGTTACAACTAAGAATATTAAAAGTAATTACGCTCACTTCACCTAAGTTTTCACATTGAGATGGTTACAGAATCGCACTGCAGAACCGGTCGAAGTGGAGGTGCTATGTCCAGCAGTGCTGAAATGATGATGACTCAATCATTTATTGCATTCCACAATGTATACGCTTAGGTAAGTAAACACTTGTTGTAACAATCGTGGACCCTGTCGGGCATAGCAAAAGAAAAAATTGAAGGAAGAGGACGTTTTTATACATTCAAACAAAAAGAGAATCGGAAATCAGTAAAAAGTATTTAGCATCGAAATTAATGGACATCGCCAATCTCGTTTTGCCAGAGAGCTATGGAACGGAGTATATGCGATGCCTTGGGCATCTTCTGTGATTTGTCCAAGGCATTCGATTGCGTTCTTCACGAAACGTTCATCAGGAAACTTCGCCACTACGGGATCCGAAACGCTGCTCTGGATCTTCTTACTTCATACTTGAGTAAGAGAATTCAGAGCGTTGCAATCTTATACTTAAAAAGGTCTTTGGGAATATGTATGTTCTTAGACAGCTGTCAAAAAACGGTTAACCTAGTGGACAGGGTATATAGTTAACCTATTATAAAATTGCAAGCGCTCCGCATCATAAACACTAATTACAACACACGTTTATATTTACATATCATAACAATAACTAGAAAATGAATCACAGTCACCGTCACCAAGGTTACCGACGTAGCCCGAAGAATTGCCAAACTTAAGTGGCAGTGGGCAGGGCACATTGCTCGCAGAACGGATGGCCGATGGGGCCGAAAAGTTCTGGAGTGGCGACCGCGAACCGGAAGACGTTGCGTTGGAAGGCCTCCCACTAGGTGGACCGATGACCTGGTGAAGGTTGCGGGAATCCGCTGGATGCGAGTCGCACGGGACCGGTCAATGTGGCGACACTTGGGGGAGGCCTATGTCCAGCAGTGGACGTCTATCGGCTGAAATGATGAATGATGATGATGAATCACAGTCTGTCGTCGTTACGGGTTGTCAGACTTTTGTCAGTTACTGCGTTGTGAGGGTCAGGTAGGCAGTCGCTACATATAAAATACTGGTATTTGGCTGCATGCGGTTAGTTTCCGATCCAGCCTGTCCCCTGATGCTCTCTCCCAGCGACGTCCTGAGCCGATGTCCTTGACTTAAAAACTAAGTGCCCCTGTGGGGTACCCACAGGGGCACTTAGTTTTTAAGTTTTTTTAAGCCTTGGCTGAAGGCCTTAATTTATTGAGGCATCCACAGGTAGCCCGGTTAATCAGACGACAACCTCATAAGCTGTACCACGAGAAGGACTATCGAAAAAAAAATGTATGCGGTTAGACTGGAAGCCGACCCCGACATAGTTGGGGGCAGGCAGATGACGATGCAGGACGTTTTGCTATCTTGTTTCATCAATAAAGTCAACAGTCTTATTCCCACATTTAAGAGCTTCATTCAAGTTCCTGGTCAGTGACACCTCTTCATCACTGTAGCTTGAACTTTCAGTAATCTTTATCAGCATCTCAGCTTTTAATTTCAGTCTATTATCTTTATTCTTCGCCTCAGATTCTTTTAACTTATCTTTCACTCGGTGGTAGAAAGATGTTTTATCTTTCGAAGCTCTTTTCGACCGACCTGGTGAATGGAATCCGCTGGATGCGAAAAGCTTAGGACCAGTCGATGTAGCGACGCTTGGGGGAGGTTTTTGTCTAGTAGTGGACGACTTTCGGCTGAAATGATTACGATGATGATCGAGTGTTTGTTGAGGAATTTTATAGTTTTTCCTGTCGAAGGAATCAAATTTTTCTTGGAACGGTGTTGTCTTTTGATAGCCTGGTTTTCTAGTTCTAGTTGATCGAGTTACTTGGTCAAAGTATGCAGTTGTCGATCGTCTTTGTTTCGTTCTGTAGACTTTTGAAGTGACGACTCTGAAACTCGGCTGTTCACTTGTTACTGGTGTCGTAGTTTTCGAAATGGATTCCTTATAGTCTTGGCTGTATTGCCTTCGATATATATTTTTAATATTATACTCTGGTACACGCTGCATCATTCTGTCTCGCTTCTTTTTGTGAGGAGTATGATGTTTTTTCTTTCGTTTTCTTGGTCGGAATCCATGCTTAAGGCTTACTGTGAAAATAAAAGATAAATATGTAAACATTTAAATTGTCCTTATTTTTAAATCACATCTCCCATTTTTTAACAGTTGTGGGAAATTGTTATAAAGGATGATTTCCATCAAACGGCTCGCATTGCATCGGATCGGAACGAACTTTACAAACTTTAAACGATATTAAATCGTGTACACAGTGTTTAAAGTCTATATTACCAAGCCGCGCACAGTAGCTTGACCGCGGGCGTGTTTCGCGGCACGCGATCGTAGTCGAAAGTATACTGCGACGCGCGATCGGCTCCGTTGGCCTGTCGTCGTATCCGATCGAATCCTTTCGGCATTAGAACACGTCAACACGGTAGGAATGAAACTATTTGCCTAGGCGCAGAAACGGATACGTTCGCAAGCGACGGTGCGGAGCCGATCGTATGCGTCGACATACTTCCGGATGCGATCGGCTGTCGCCGCATCCGTTCTTATCCTTTCCGATCCGATGCGATGCAAGTTTGGTGGAAATCATCCTTCACGGCAAATTGTCGTAGTGACTAAAGTGTCAGTTTGATCAATAATAAATTTTCCTGTTTGTACTTTTTTTTTTTTTTTTTCGGGATGGGAAATCATCAAATGACCCCTCCCGCTCTGGGTGGAGCGGAAGGGAGTGTCAGACTCTTACCCGTCCGGCACGGGTCCTGTCTGTACTTAAGTTGGCTTATTGTTGGTGTGTTCTAAGAAGAGAATCCTACAATCTCCATGTTTGGTCGCTAAAGAAGAAAGATAAAAGAAGAAAAAAAACCGGTCAAGAGCGAGTCGGACTCGCGCACGTCGGATTCCGTACCATTCTGATTAATGAAAAAGTGTGCTATTTAGAGACATCATTTTATTTTCCTGTATTCTTTACATAAACTTGTATCACATAGAATAATTTCAGATTTTTCTTTATGCAAACTTCGGGGACGTTTTGTATTTTTTTTATTTTTCATCAAAAGTCGAAAACATTTTTTGTTTTGTTGAAAAAAATGTTTGAAAATGTGCAAACAGCGCTCTTTCATATAATATCCCATATGCCCTAGTAGCCCCACTTTGAATTTTTAAGAACCGCCTTCAGTATCACTTGAAAAAAAAAAATCTAGCTAGTCTAAAATAATGGCAGCGTGAAGATACTGGAGAAGCATGCATAATCAGCCTACAATGTTCCTACAGTGGTAACGGCCCCGACACGAGTTGTAGGTCGTGGGTTCGAACCTAGGCAGGCGCTTTACTTTGTGTAAATTATTTCATCACCACTGCTCTCAAAAACGGTGAAGGAAAACATCGTGAGGAAACCGGCATGTCCTAGAACCAAAAACTTGAAGACATGTGACATCTACCAACCCGCACTGGGCCCGCGTGGTAGATTATAGCCCACTCCCTCTCCAAGAGAGGAGGCCTGTGTCCCAGCAGTGGGAACATTATAGGTTGATGATGACGTTCCTACAGTTGGAACTCAATTTTCCTGGCCCACTTCTGAGAGAGGACTCTGTGAGAGGAAATCATGAAATGACCCCTCCCGCTCTGGGTGGAGCGGAAGGGAGTGTCAGACTCTTACTGACTAAAACCCACCCATGTTCCTTCCTTTGCCCTTAATGTTCCGGGGTAGCGGTAACCCTTTCGGACAATCCCGCTGACCCGGCAGGCTTCGGCCCTAAGGGGCCCCTCAAATTATGCTGACAACTCTTTGAGGCGCGCATGGAACACTTACGCGCCGTCCGGCACGGGCCTGGTCCTGATCGGACGGTGAGCTACCCATTGCTCTCCGCCCGCAGGCCCGGGCCTACGGTGGCCGGGAGTCGTCACGCGGCTCCCGACGCCCGGAGCGTCTCCCGCGGCGGCTGGGACGGGAGGCTCTCTCCCTCATCCGCCCCGCCACCTCCTTCGCTAGCATGACTGCTTCGCAGAAAGAGGCGACTGCCTCCCACTCCCTCTCGCCCCGGACCATGCCTTGCACCAGGGCCGGGCGCGAGAGGCCGCCGCCGCTGCCGATCGCCTCTACGAGGATACGGCGGTGCTCCGCCCAAGCGGGGCAGACCTCCACCGTGTGCTCCACCGTGTCCTCTGGGCGATCCTGGCAATGGTGACACCCGGTCGTTTCCTCCCGCCTAATGATGTGCAGGAACCTCCCGAAACTTCCGTGTCCGGTGAGGACCTGCGTCAGGCGGTAGGTGAGGGCGCCGTGGAGCCTCTCTAGCCACTCCTCAAAGAGGGGTCTTATCGCCGCTATCGCGGCGTGCCCATGTGGTGACACTTGGGCGAGGCCTATGTCCAGTGGTGTCCGGTGGATGGATGAAATGGTAATGATCATAAACGACAGACAGGATACTCTTTCCTCTCCTACTTACCACCACCACTTGGAAGTCTCTGAACCATCTCCGGACAGAAGTGGGAAGATTTTAGTCCAACCTGGTAAAGTGGGGCTACCTTGACGGAACGGCAGTAGGGTGTGATTGTGGATCTATGTCTCAAACCATGCTCCACCTCCTATCCTGCCCTCTACGTTGCACATGCAGTCAAAGTGACCTCTGCGATGCCACCGACAACTCCGTGGATGTGGCAAAGTTTTGGGACAACAGGTTTTAAAATACAGTCGTGCCAGCAACACCAAGAAGAAGTAGGTAAACGACAGACGTACCTTGACCAGCAACAGTTCCTTCATTGTGTTCTTTCAACAGTAGAGGGAAGCGTTGCTTTACAGCTTTGTTAATTGAGGCCATCAGCCGTTGACGGCGACGCGTGCCGGACAGACGTCGGAACGGCAGTAGGAAGCTTTCTATGAGGCTGTCGCAGAGCCAATAGCTGCTTTTGGTTGCTGAAATCAGAGATTAAATACAAACTAAATAAACTGTGGTTTCCCTGACACCTCATTTACGGCATAACTACGTAAATGTCTATTAACTTCTCTCAAATTACGATGTTTATTTTTTTTACATACTCCTTTGACATACCTGATCTTTTATTATTTGACATTATATACAGAGCAGAGAGCAGTGGTGGCCCAGTGGTAACAGCCGCGACTTACGAGTTGTAGGTCGTAGGTTCGAACCCAGACAGCCGCTTTACTTTGTGTAAATTATTTCATCACTAATGCTCTCTAAACGGTGAAGGAAAACATCGTGAGGGAACCGGAATGTCCTAGAACCAAAAAATTCGAAGACGTGACATCTACCAACCCGCACTGGGCCCGCATGGTGGATTAAGGCCCACTCCCTCTCACAGAGTGGAGGCCTGTGTCCCAGCAGTGGGAACATTATAGGTTCAATAAGATGATAGAGACAATTCTAATTTCAACTGTTTATTAGTGGTTGTAATGGCAACCACAAATAAAGAGTTGAAATTCACTTGGTTTTAATAAGTTTTTATATTTTATTCATCCTTCTGATAGATTCTTTTATATGTACTTATTTTTTAAATGTGAGTACTTTGTAGGCCTTGTAGACTTTAGATCTGTAGACCATTGTCTATTTTATCAAGTACCTGGTACTATTTTGGAATAAATAAAAAAATAAAAATATTTTGATTTTGAATTGGATAGAGAGATAGTTATCCTTTAGTCTGTTAGGCAAGATTATTAAGTGCAGTAACAGTTGAGCTCATAATATTTGCGTAATTTATAAGCTAACAGTCTAAGGGCTGATTTTTCAATCATTTTATAACTTTATTCTAGGAATAATTTTGAAATTTTGACAGACAAAAACTGTCAAACGTCAATTTTATTTCTCGAATACAAGTTATCTGGCGATGGAACACACAAGCACATCAAGCTACTACAATCTATCAAATTTCTTTAATAGATTTTCAACTTTATCGCTATAGGATAAAGGTTCAAAGTTGATTGGGAAAAATTTACAGTTTCGGGTAGCTTGACCTGCTGGCGTCTGTACTATGGTCCACTCACTTTTAGGGTAATCCTCAAACTCCTTCAAGGAATTTAAGAGGCGCTCTCCTTCGTCATGATTATAGAACAGGTCAGCCTTATCGATGATGGAATTCACCTCTGTAGACAGCGTCTCCTTCCTTTGTAACAACATGTGGAACATCATAGCCGCGTAGGCTGGGGGAGAAAAACATTTCATTCATAAAAATAATAGTATAGGGGTTTGAGGAACAGGGTGTAAATTTCACTCATCCTCCATAGAAAAGGAAGGATCCTCCGACCAAACGGGGGGTTGTGTTCGGTGGGCAACTGCCCCATGAATCATGTCGGGCTGTTGTATGTTTGGTAATTGCGCGGTAAACTCTGCTTGCGCGATGCAGGATTTTGCGTGACGTCAGTATGACGCGTAGTTCGCATGTGGTGTTATAGATACCGCCACAAATACAAATATTTTACATGGGGCAACTGCTTCTCTGACGCCCACAACCCGTACTGGGTCACACGAATACACCTTTAAATAATTAATCATTCGTTTTAAAATAATTTACTAGCACATGTCAAAAATATTGACATTATACTCTGTCTACATGGTTAACCGTTTTTTGACAGCTGCCTCAGAACGTACATATTCCAGATTACGTAAAAGTTAACTTTAAAATGTGTAATAAAATTAATATATAAACTGCCTAACCTTATTGAATTATCTTATTTATGACTTCTTACAGACAAATACCGTACATGTATATGTAAAAAAAATTGCTCACTAGCTCGATCTGTCAAAAAAACGGTTAAACTAGTGGACGGAGTATAATATTGACAATCTCAATCGGGTTACTATTAGAGTGAAGTCTGTAAGTATCATAGTGAGAGTTATCATATGAGTAATTAAATTGCCCGCGCAGACCGACGCCCGGCGAGGGTCGCGGGAACCTGATGCGATGGATGCGAGAAACACAGAACCCGCGGATACAGCGGTATACGTCGACGCTTGGAGGAGAATATAATAGAATACTATGTAGAATATTATGTACACTTTACAGACACAAATATAGAAATTTTACAAAGGGTGACACAATGGGCGGTCTTATCGCTAAGAGCGATCTTTTAAAGACAGCCTTTGGATGGATTAAAAAGGGGAAGGAGAGACAAATACTGTAGGTAGTCTGTGGTGTACCATTTACATAACACAATAAATACATACATAAAGTATATTATACTAATCTGAATTAATATATATATATCCTACTTCCTACTAATATAAATAAACGTGAAAGTTGGTATGGATGGAAGGATGGATAGATGGATGGATGGATGGATGTTTGTTACTCTTTCACGCAAAAAACTACTGAACGGATTTGGATGAAATTTGGCACACAGATGGTTTATAACCAGGATTAACATATGATAATTTTTATCGCAATATTCCCACGGGATCGAAAGTTATGCGGGTGAAACCGCGGGGCGCAGATAGTACAATAATAAACAGACCAATGTCCAGCAGTGGACGTCAGTCAGGTGAAAGATGATGATGATGAACTCACTCCGAACGATATTTATATCTCTTCCTGACATTAATATTGACAGCTTCCAAATGACAGTTTCAAGCGGGTCTCCAATCCATTCGAGGCGGCCATTGTCCCATAAACTGTAAGAAAATACATAATATATCCATAATCAGAGGGGCAATAATCTCGTAATTTTAAGAACGTTCACAGTCTGATCTCAGTGTCAATCTGTCAAGAATACCTCTAATTTCCCTTCATTTTAGACATTTTTTTGTCGCCAAGATGCCACTGCGACTAGATTTTGAACGTTTTAAATTACGAGAATTGGCCTTCAGCCTTCTTACAATGTTCTCACTGATGAGTCTCAAACTTCCTCTATGTTAGAGGAAGCGGGCCATAATCCACTACGCGGGCTCAGTGCAGCACCCTGATTGAGTAACACACTATCAGTCTCAATCTGAATCATTTTGAAGGATACTGCTAATCCATTGCTTCATATGTTCGGAAAATTGTCTGCTCAACAACGTAAATAACGCAATGAATGTTGTTGAACTGTCAAAATGAAACGCTTTGCTACTGATATTGTGTTACGCAACTACCCGCAGGTTGTTGTACGTCACATGTCTACCCACTATTCATCATGATCACGATCATTGACAGCCTTCCTTTACTCTTCTTACAGCTGAATGTAGACCTCCTCCCTTCTGTGCATGTGTATTTCAACCAGAGGGGCAATTCTCGTAACTTTAAGAACGTTCACAGTCTGATCTCAGTCTCAATCTGTCAAAAATACCACTTCAAATTTCCCCACATTTTGACAAGTTTTTGACATTTGTTTGTCGCCGAGATGACACTGCGACGAGATTTTGAACGTTTTAAATTACGAGAATTGGCCTTCAGATCTTCCCCGCGATCTCCTTTAGATGACATTCATATGATCTAACAACCTATTAATCGTAATCATTTAATTTATTATATGTATTAAAATAGGTTATCCGGCTGTTGGTTTGCCAAAACTTCTTCTACCGTCTCTCTGCAAACATTCAGTTAGGGCTCTGCTCCACCTGTCTTCACCACGTCTAGCCAAGTGTCCTACCCACTATGCTCAGACCTACGAATACTGTGACCTACGAAATGATGAATACCTATTGTAGATCATCTCAGTATGGTGCAGAACTTCTCGGACCTGCCACTTGTTCTTCAAGGCGATCATCCTGCACAGCTCTATCATGAATACCATCATGTAGCCTTCATCGAGCTGCTTCATCAAGTCGAGGTAACGTTGCTTCTGCGACGCTGATGAGGGCTTCTGTACCGTGATTTCTACAAAGAAATTGATTTGATTTATTCATTACTAGCAGTGCCTCGCGGTTACACCCGCATAAGTTTCAATTCCGTCGAAATATCGGGATAAAAAGTATCCTATGTGTTAATCCTGGTTATAAAATATCGCTGTGCCAAATTTCATCCAAATACGTTCAGTAGTTTTTGCGTGAAAGAGTAACAAACATCCATCCGTCCATCCTCACAAACTTTCGCGTTTATAATATTATAGTAGGATTGCACCTTTTTTTTTTTCGGATGGGAAATCATCAAATGACCCCTCCCGCTCTGGGTGGAGCGGAGGGGAGTGTCAGACTCTTACTGACTAAAACCCACCCATGTTCCTTCCTTTGCCCTTTATGTTCCGGGGTAGCGGTAACCCTTGCAGACAATCCCGCTGACCCGGCAGGCTTCGGCCCTAAGGGCCCCCTCAAATTATGCTGACAACTCTTTGAGGCGCACGTGGAACACTTACGCGCCGTCCGGCACGGGCCTGGTCCTGATCGGCCGGTGAGCTACCCATTGCTCTCCGCCCGCAGGCCCGCGCCTACGGTGGCCGGGAGTCATCACGCGGCTCCCGACGCCCGGAGCGTCTCCCGCGGCGGCTGGGACGGGAGGCTCTCTCCCTCATCCGTCCCGCCACCTCCTTCGTTAGCATGACTGCTTCGCAGAAGGAGGCGACTGCCTCCAGGATTACACCTTAAATATAGCTTTACAACTTATCCTAATGTGATAGTTAAAACTTACTGATAATGAAGGAAAAGATCACCAGAAAATGAGCACATCAACCCGCTCTCTTTAACAGAGAGGAGGTGTGTCCCAGCAGTTTCCACAGCTAATGTTTCCACATTACAGGCTGATACAGTCTTCATGTTTAAAGGCAACAACAGCTGTGTGAGATGCTGTGAATGAGATGGCGGATAATAGAAATGTATGGAAAGAGGAGACAGAAATAGAAAAAAAAAAAAAATATATAAATAAATAAAAAAAAAAAAACTATATATAAATAATAAAATAATAAATATCTCTTTATTATATACACCATATAAATTACAGAATATAAGTTTATATATTTTACAAAAGGTGACACAATGGGCGGTCTTATCGCTGAGAGCGATCTTTTAAAGACAACCTTTGAATGGATTAAAATTAAGGAGAGACGAATACTGTAGGTAGTCTGTGGTGTACCATTTACATTATACAATAAATATATACATAAAGTATATAATCTACTGATCTAAATAAATATATACATATAATAATAAACATGAAACAAGAGCAAAGAAAACATAATGACGATGTTTAAGGAGAGAGGAAGTGCTTGAAGTGAGACATACTGAATCAATCACAAATAAATTGCGACAAGGCCAATGATGAGGATATAGTTAATAAATAACAGGTAGATAGTAGATACAAACTTCCGTCCAGCACATCTCCAGCCATAGTCGACATCCAGTTCTTATCAGGGTCGTTAGTTTGAACTAGTACTCCAGCCTTCTTTGGAATTGTCACGTAAAGGAATCCATGCTCATCCTCATTGAAGAGCTGTCCCGTATTGGCTGTTCCAGTTGATAGCCAATAGTCATTTATCTTGGGCATGGTATTAGTAGTAGGCACTGTGGTCTTTATGCTGCTGTGGGGAGGCGTCTGGTCTTTTGAAGGGTTCTTAAATTTCTTATTTTTAGGTGTATATGGAGCGATCTCTTGCAGCCACATCTTTGCGTTGTAACCAATCGTTGAGGTCCATATAGTTGAAGAAGAAACGGTAGCTGGCGGAGGGGTCTTCGAACTTGACGCTGGATTAGAAATAGGTGGAGAAATAGTAGGGTGAAGAGGATTTATTAGACGGGGATTTTTTTGGACATAAGCGTTTACTGCATAAAGAAACGGTAGTTTTTCAGGTCTAGCAGGAACTGGTGTATACGAAAGACTTGGAAAATAAGGACCAGGTGGTCTCAGATAAATATTCTGATATCCATAGTCTGAAAGAAACCCAGGAGGCAGTCTAGGTTCCATCGAATGTATTGGTCTCAATAGAAATCCAGGATGGGGTTGCCCTGGTCTTTGTCCTGGATTTTTTAACGGGAATAATGTCAGGGGATTCGGGGATGACGGCCGCGGTATAACTAATGGGGGTAGTGGTAATTTAAAACCTGGAAAGACAGATGGCAACCAGTGAAGTAGACCTTGATGCCGGTCAGAAGGGTCGTATCGTGGCGTAGGATGAAAATCAGCTACAAGATTTGTATGTTCTTTGAGAAAGGCATTAATTTGGAGAAGTTTTTGATGATATTTATCTATCATTAAGGATTCGTTGAATTTTGCTGGAAATAAAAGACAAACTAATGTTCAATTTGAGAAGGAATAAAACTGTAATTTCAATTGGTCCAAGGAAATCTGGTCCTTTATACCCTGTCCACTAGGTTAACCGTTTTTTGACAGCTGTCATAAAACGTAACTATTCTAGATTACGTAAAAGTTAACATTAAAAACTTTTTTTCCAAAAAAAAAAACAACCGACATCCAAAAACTTTAACGACAACTTTTAAAAAGATTTTATTTTTCACTTTTTAGTTGTACCTACCCCACACAAATTCATATATACTTGCAAGATTAGAGGTACCCCAATAACAACTTTGACAGAAATGAGGGTACCGTGGTATAATTAACACATCTGCGTACCCCTTTAGACGGTACAGTCGTGATGTTACGTTGTGTGATTGCGTAAACAATGCATACATATATATGCGACAGCAACAATCGCGGTTGATTTGCTGGCATTTATTGAAGAGTTCCGTTGTCAGTCTCCGAAACTCATCATCAGATCTCTACGAAATTTAAATGTGACCATTTCGAAATAAACCACTTTCGAACAAAAGCGAATTTGCAAATCCGTCTATATATGACGGAGTTATGCACGACAATAGATTAAAAATTATACATATATACTATAAACATCCGAATTGGGAACCTCCTCCTTTTTTTGAAGTCGGTTAAAAATGCGTAATAAAATCAATACATAAACTGCATAATCTTATCGAATTATTATCTTATTTATTATATACATTATAATACCGTACGTGTATCAGTTTTGACAAAAAATATATTATTGCTCACTAGTTCGATCTGTCAAAAAACGGTAAACTTAATGGACAAAGTATAGATATAATTCGAGAAACTATGACAATAATAGAAAAAGTAACGCACCATTGACAGTTTCGTCGCAACTAATTACATCGTATTGTAAATAGAAAACTAATATAAATAGTAGCATAGCGTTCTGTTGCATTGATTTTAATCACTATTTAAGTAAATATACTTTATCGTTATTATAGAATACAATTTTATAAATGGTCTACAGCCATGTCTTGTCTCCACATCTCGTAGTGTCCGCACATAAGTTGCTTACGCAATTATTTATTTTACATTTTTGTAGGTTTAAAATTAAAATCCTGGCAACCATCGCATATTCATATTTTTCTTCACACTCCTAAGGTATTTGTTTAAAGTCAAAATATCGACACTAACTGCATGGATTTTATTAAATGTTATTCATAACTTTGGAGATCACTGTGCCTGTAAGGACTAGGAAACCATGAGTTGATCGACTGATTATTCTTTAATTATAATATCTTGTAGTATTTCTAAGCGGTCATGTAAAACACCAGTAAGTATATAAACTCAGTATTTCAAAGATCTATAAATCGGGTCTGTTTAAATTTCAGAAAACGTCACAATATAACTTTATTCAAAAGTAGTTACCATTTCAGTTTTATTGTCAATAAAATTGTAGTAATATTTTTATTGTATTAGATTTTTTTATAAATAGTTGCAGATGCATGTGTAGCAAGTTTTATGATTCCATAAAATAGTTGGTATTTTTATGTTAAAATGAAAGTGTGTACATGTTTTCTGCTGTTCAGGATATTTTGTAGTTATTTTGTGTTTATTTGAAGAATGATTTTTATACAGGGTGGCAGGGATATCGACGCACAACCGCTTACCATGGATTCAGTACATGATTCTGGAACCCTTCTTTTTTTTTTTTTTTTTTCTGGTGGGAAATCATCAAATTACCGCTCCCGCTCTGGGTGGAGCGGAAGGGAGTGTCAGACTCTTACTGACTAAAACCCACCCATGTTCCTTCCTTCGCCCTTTATGTTCCGGGGTAGCGGTAACCCTTTCGGACAATCCCGCTGACCCGGCAGGCTTCGGCTTCATCGGCTTTTTCTTAATTTTTACGTTTTTTTCTGCAATTTTTTTACTGTAAAGTGTATAAAATCATTATTTCTATCTAACCCAATGAGATTTTTAATAAAAAAATGGTAAATTCACTTTTTTCACTTAAAACAGCAATGTAAATAAAACTCGAAAGGGCAGCGCGCGGTATCGCGGTAGGTAGCGCGCGCCATGCGCGGAGCGTTTTGATCGCGTTGTTTGCAATACATTGAGCACTCAAAAATGTCAATTTTTTATAACCCATCATTTCCGAGATGAATGACTTTCGTAATTTTATTTATGGCATCAGGTGTAACCTTTTCACGACGTTTGCGCGTCGATATCCCTGCCACCCTGTATACAATTATAACTACAAATGGTAAATCTGTGCTGAGATATTGTTGATTAAATATCGTAACGTCGTTGAACTACCATCATCATTTCAGCCGAAAGATGTCCACTGCTGGACATGGGCCTCCCCCAAGCACTTCCACTTCGACCGGTTCTGTGCGTCTCACTCCAGAACCTTGCGACCCCAGCCCAGCTTTTTTATTTTTTTTTTCGGGTGGGATATCATCAAATGACCGGGGTCCCGCTCTGGGTGGAGCGGAAGGGAGTGTCAGACTCTTACTGACTAAAACCCACACATGTTCCTTCCTTTGCCCTTTATGTTCCGGGGTAGCAGTAACCCTTTCGGACGATCCCGCTAAACTCCAGCCCACTGACATTTAAGTTTGGCAATTCTTCGTAGCCCGAAGAATTGCCAAACCCTTTTCCCAATTATGTTGGGGTCGGCTTCCAGTCTAACCTGATGCAGCTGCGACATGGAGCAACTGCCTATGCGACCTCCACAACTCAGTTACTGGATAATACGATACCACTTGGTAAGACTGGTTGTCAGACTTTCGGGCTTCTGACGACCCGTAACGACTGTCAAAGATCTCCGAATGACAGCCGGGACCAACGAGTTAACGTGCTTTCCGAGAGACGTCACCCATCCACGGACCAACCGCAGCAAGAGTAGCTTAACCTGATTGATCGACCCGTGCAGCTCTTATTACTTAGCCACAAGCCCCCAGCCTAATTATGACTAAGTATAAACCTAAATGTTTCTATGTCACATTGTTATGGATCTGTATAATTACTTATGGTGAGAGCAAAATTATACCAACACTTAAGGCAAAAAAATTGATTTGATTTGAACATTTTTACCTCTTTCTATGTCATCATCTTCGTCATCAGCTTACAGCAGTCCACTGCTGGACATAGGCCTCTCCTATGGCATGCCATTCAACTCGTTTTTCGGCAACTCTCATTCAGCTGCCATCCTGCGAAGATCGTCGCTCCACCTAACCTGAGGGCGTCCCACCTTGATCGGCGGCGGCGATCTCTCGCATCCGACCCTGGTCCAGGCTATGGTACGGAGCGAGAGTGCATGGCAAGCCGTCACCTCCTTCTGCGAAGCAGTAATGCTCGCAAAGGAGGAGGCGGAGCGCGTGAGGGAGAGGCAATCTCTGCGCCTTCACACCCCTAGTCACCGCAGGAGACGCCCTGGACGTCGGGAGTCCGACGTCCGAGACAGCCGACTCCCGGCCACCGTAGGCGCGGGCTTGCGGGCGGCGAGAAATGGGCAGCTCGCCGCCCGGTAAGGACCAGGCCCGGGTCGACGGCGCGTTGTGTTCCACGCGCGCCTCAAAGAGATGTCAGCACGAACTGACGGGGTCCGCTAGGGCCGATGTCTGCCGGGGCCGCGGGTTGTTCGAAAGAGATACCGTGGCCCCTGGCATAGGCAACTGAAGGAACACGGGTGGGTTTTAGTCAGTAAAAGTCTGACACGCCTTCCCGCTTCGCCCAGAGCGGGAGAATACGATGATTTCCCTCAAAAAAAAAAGGGCGTAACCTTACGTTTACCGATTCGCAGTCTATGTACATACTACTTACTTATTAGTTTAGATCACCGCCAGTTTTAATGTGACATTCTAAAATTATCTTTCAGCTTACACAAACTCTAGCCCTCTTAACACACCGCAAGAAAATAAGAGAAGTACCGATCTAGCACTGAAGGTTGCTCAAGAATTAAATGTAAAAGAATACTCAAAAAATATTTTTTCGGCAACAAATGAAAAAGTTATTGATGAAAACAAGATCCCTCGACCTGACTTCAGAGCGCCGAGAGTGAAAACCTTCACAGGGTTCATTCAAGAAGTCTTGAACATACTCAACTCTTATGAAGATACCGCATTCGCAGATTTCTTTGATATACTAGACAAAGAAATCAGAAAATATCATTACAGAGGATGCAAATTTTACGAATTGACGGAAAATTATGAATTTAGGAGTCTAATGTCCGAGAAATTAGATTTGATTAAGAGGAAACCAGTTCCTGTATTGAAAGCAGATATCAATGAAGTGGTGTACATGATAAGACATGGAACATACGACAAAAACGTTAAAGAAGTGTTGGATTATATCAATTCTTTGTACAGAGAGGATGCCAGAGAGAAGTTCGGAAAAGTCTTATCGGATCTGAAGGCTTATACCAACTCAACATCAGAAAGGGCTAAAAATTATTTGGTCAAGATAATTAGAGATGGCATCCGGACTATTGTTTTTAATCATTACACAGATCTTAACATTAATGTCAGACGAGAATTAAAAAAAGGCATTGCAACATTTTTGAAAAATATCAAAGAGGCTCCATCATCAAGTAGTAAAACTAATCCTTACAAACTTAGAGTCAGTGAATCAGAGAATACTACCAAGATCGAAACTCTCTCTGACTTCATTGAAGATAAGCCCGAACCTTCTTTAAAAATAGACCCAAAATCTATTTTCGACAAGAACAATATCCTTATGTTAAAGACAAGTGACGTAAAACATCAAGAAGAAGCCACAAAACTTGAAACTTCTAAAACTGAGAGTAACAATCAACAACTAAATACAGACGAATCATCAGATGTAACAATTGAAGGAAATTCTATAGAGCTTTCTCAGGATCGACAACGAGAATTTATTACAAAACCATACGCCACTCTATACACTGAAGACAAATCTTGTAATACTAAGGAGAAACCAGAAATTACTTATATGTAAGTGTGATTTGAAAAGCAAGCTAGCAGAGAATGTTGATAGAGGAATCTACAGGCAGGCTATCAACTGTACAACTGACCACCACGCCCGGGCTGAGGTCTGTACGCAAGTCACATATCCTGCTTCCTATCCTACTGTGTATCCTACTTAATAATATTGTAAATGCGAAAGTTTGTTTAGATGGAGGATGGATGGATGGTTGGATGTTTGTTACTCCTTCACGCAAAAACTACTGAACGGATTTGGATGAAATTTGGCACATAGACAGTTTATAACCAGGATTACCACATAGGATACTTTTGATCCCGATATTCCCATGGAATAGAAACTTATGCGGGTGAAACCGCGGGACGCTGCTAGTCGTTAATAAACAAAACAAAAATCATTAATTCATTCACTGGCACACATCAAGAAGCATGGATTTTTTTAAATTCATACGCAGAAAGAGATATTTCGGGGATGATAGTTCGTATGGAAGTGGTCACTTTTGTAGGTCAGATAGGCAGGCAGTCGCTTCATGTAAAATGCTGGTATTCAGCTGCATCCGGTTAGACTGGAAGCCGACTCCAACATAGTTGGGAAAAGGCTAGGCAGATGATGACGACGTGACGAAGTATAGCACCCCGCTTGCCTGGTGAAGAACTTTCTGTTGAAGTATTCGACAGAGATATTAGGAAGAGACAGAAGGCTTTTGCTAAGAGTAACGGTATTGCTATCAGGTGTACCGTCAGCTTTTTATGTCTCTATGTTAAAATGAGCTCCCGGAAACGAGGCCAGAAAGGCAGTTTTCGAATTTTAAGAAAATCAATCTTGTAAAAATCCTCTAAGTAATTTACCCTCATTACAAGATTGACAAGGTTTTGATATTGATTGTCGCTGTCGGTGATTGAGATTCTGACTTGAATTTGAAAGTTTTGTAAGTACTAGAATTGGCCTTCTGTTCGCGTGTAACGCGTCAGGTAACAGTACAGTCACTTACCTTTTCTTTTTTTTTTCCGGATGGGAAATCACCAAATGACCCCTCCCGCTCTGGGTGGAGCGGAATGGAGTGTCAGACTCTTACTGACTAAAACACACCCATGTTCCTTCCTTTGCCCTTTATGTTCCAGGGTAGCGGTAACCCTTTCGGACAATCCCGCTGAACAGTCACTGGCCTTGTGTGCGAATAAGACATTGAAGACAATTCAGTGGGGAGTTTCCGCGACCTACTGAACTGACGCGCAAACTGGCGCCGTGTCCAGTCGGAGCACCCACTGCTGGTCAAAAGCTTCCCTGAGTCCGTCTCCCTTTTTCACATATTCCACACGTCCGTCCTCTGGTATTGTGGGCCAGTCTTTTCAGTAGAAGTAAAGCTCCTTCATCTTTGTCTTGATCTGATACGATGTCACCTAGTACTCAGTATCCATAAACCAATCAGTGCGAATAAAAAACGAAAAATGCAACGTTAAACAATAAACCCTAATTTCAGACCTAAATCTACATCGAATGAAGACGAAGCTTGGCCTGTTGATTTAAGAAACGCAATACCTTCACGAGTTTATGTAAGAGATGTGAGTCACAAAGTCGTCAAGAGAAGTATAGCACCCCCCTTGCCTGAGGAAGACCTGTCCATCGATGTGTTTGTCAAAGAAGAAAGAAAAAGACAGATGTCTCTAGCAAGGAATAACGAAATTACGACTGCGCAATATGGGATGAAGGATTACATTAGAAGAATGAAGAATCTTCAAAATAAAGTAAATCAATTCAAGAAAAGCTATGATTATAATCAAAATAGTAGGATGAACGTCATAAGTAACGGATATAAAGTAAAGAACGTTATGGATGAGTATGGCGCTAACAAAAGTAAAAATAAAGTGAGAGAACCTATAAGGGGCATTAAGAAAACGAGTTCTGTGAATGGAGATGGACAAGATAGAGAAATTAATAAAGAAATAGTAAAAAATAACGATAAGCATGCATACAAATTGAAAGACAAGAAAAAAGCCATAACAAGTGAGACTAAAAATGCTACAAAATCATCAAAAACAGTGAAATCAGTAAAGAATCCAGTCCATAGATCTTCTGAACCACTGTCAACTGCTAAGAATAATGCTGGTAATACAATAGTTAATGATAACTATAAGAAACTTACTAAAACTAAATTGAAAGTCACAAAAAAGGTTCGTAATGTAACTTTGAAAGTCATTGAAAAGGTAAAACAAAGAATAATCAACAAGACAGCGACTGATGATTATGTAACGAAAGAGAACCCTACTCGTAGATACAGAAGAGTCTTAGAATTTTCTTCTCCGCCTCTTTACGACCAACCTTTTTTTGATTACCACACATTCCAAAAAGGATTACATCCTGCACATATTTCAAATTGATTAAGAAAAAAAATGGCGTCAGCTCTGGCACTAACACGGCCGCGGATAGCGTGACATGTATCGACAACCCTTCCCAGATAATCAACCTATATGTGTACTTGATTGCCTTATTAAACCCCTTCTAAAAGTTGTGTTGTGCTGTATGCACTACGCCGGGACTACACGATACCCGTATCGGTCATCGTGAAGTCCCGTTTCGCCCGTTTATATACTTTGAAAGAATGATTGACAGATGTCAGGAGAGCGCGCCAACGAGTGACCCACAGATAAGAATTGGTTTTTTTGTGATGAAGGCTTTCATCTTTAACTAATGTGATCAGCGAGTTATACACGAGTGCAAACTAAATCATAAATCCCTAGGGTGTCTTTTTTGGGGTGGATTTCAGAATAACTCATGAGAATTTTCATACAGCTACATCCGGCAGAGGTGGGGGAATCGAGGCTTTTCAACTTCCATTTGTCTAGATAATAAAACAAAAATCCATTGCCATTATCTTTATTATATAACAAAATAATAACAGTCTTACAAACAGTATTTTCTCTTAATCTCCAATATGCCATCTTGTGTCGGCACTAAAGCAGTTTCTGCTGTAGCAGTCAGAGGCAGGCGACAGGGGACCCCCCGCGCCAAGCAAACGCGCCAAACGCACGTACAAGTAGTTAATAAACAACCTGTAAAACCATTAATATTATAAACAAGTATAATCAGCCGTTAATGTTCCCACTGCTGGGACTCAGGCTTCATCTCTGTGGGAGGGAGCGGGCCGCAATCCACCACGCGGGTCCAGTGCAGCTTGGTGGATGTCGAACTTTTTGTTCCAGCTATTCACAACTGCTCGATACGCTTCCGTACCGTCGAACATCAATCATCGTTATCGTAGGAGTACACTAAACGCTTCACAAAACCAAAACCCAAAAATTTTGTCAAAGGGAATTGCTCAGTTTGTTAGGGCAATTTGGCTTAACGTGAACATTAAGTATAATATTTAATGACTACGGTTTTTAATAGTTTATGCCTAAAAGAAATGAATTATAGTAATAAGGTTACGGGAAAGTGTACAAATGGTTCATATTTAGCATGTCTTATGCTAAAACTTGTCGCTGAAAAAGTTACAATTATGAGCATTTATGTTCCAAAATAAATCATTTGCTTTTATAATAATGATATTCCCTTACTTTGAATGCAGTAGTAACATATCCTGAGGTCATTTAAATGGAAAAAATAAAACTAATATTTTTTTTGTTTTCAACATTCACAATACACGGAGGCAAAGCGAATGTTTTCGTTGTCTAGATTTGTCATTATGACAGTTAGTGTTGCCAGGTAATTAAAAAATATCGATGTAAAATGATTTGATGGCCTAAAACGATGAGTGTTTTGTTTGTTTTTAATGTAATTAAAGGAAAATAAATATAAACCTTTTGAAAAATCACTTAATTACAGATTTTCAAGAAAATACATACTTCTTACTCAGATTTAGAAATCGATTATTTTCTTTAATAAAAGATTGAAATCACAATTAATATTAATGTGGCAACACAGAATCAGCCTCCAACCATAAAATGGCGACGCTTTTTGAACTCAATCGGCTTAAATACTTTTTAAACGACTTGTTTTTACATTTACTTTCCTGCAACGAGAATCAAAAAAATATTAATTTTAGTTTTAAATATATTTTTTCGTAAAATTACTTTTTGCAGAACAACTTGTCCACGTTAAGCCAAGAATGAGCAATTCCCTTTAGGGCTGATTTTTCCAACGCCATATAATTTTAAACGAGGAATAATTTTGAATGTTTGACAGTTCCTCCATACAAAAACTGTCAGACGCCAATTTTATTCGACGCATAAAAAATAACTGTCGATTCAAATATAAAAAAAAACAAAAATCAACCCCAAATAAAAAAAAAATACCATATTCTTCCCACACCTGTTTGCTGTCGGGGGCAAGGCAAATCAGGTTATCGAAATGTGTCATTTTCGATACGATAGCCTATCAGATGATTGTGAATAGCTGTGCTGGACAGGGCTGTTTTCCTTCACAGTTTTGAAAAAGATTTGATGAAATAAATGCACTAGGTGAACCTGGCCGATTCAGAACCGACGACCTACAACTCGTAACTCGGGGCCTCCACTATTCACTTTTACACAAATGATAAATGATTTTATTTTGTAAGTAGGTTTGTACAAACACTTTTACACGTCAAAACAACATCAATTTATTTACATGGACGGTTTCCTTATGCTCATTTTCACTAACACTCGATGATACCCTTAGGCTGCTGCAGCCTAATTGTGTAACACATTTTCGGCAAGTGATTGAGATTAATTGGTTTCGTTTCGATCGCTTTTTGTTTCATTTTACGATTTTCTTAAGCACATATCGTTCACTCTTTAGCGTTTCAAACCAACAGCTGTTGCTATTACATGATAGTGGAGGTACGCAATACAAAAATCGTAAAATGAAACAAAAAGCGATCGAAACGAAAGCAATTAATCTCAATCATTTGCCGAAAATGTGTTACGCAATTAGGCTGCTGACCAACTAGCTTATTATTTTTTTTTAATAATATGACATGTAAAAGTGATTTCAATATCCTATTTGTATTAAATATCCTATTTACAGAATAAACAATTTCATTTCATTTCAATGGATAATAAATGTGCGCTGTTGAATTTTCAAGTTTCAGCGCAGATCAGGAAGCAGAAACGAGCTCTGTGTAAGATAAAGGAGATAGTCTATTCAAACTAATGTTTCAAATTGATGTTATTTCAAGTTAAACAAATATCAACTTCAGTTTCGTTTAACCACTGATCACCGGCACACACGAAATCATATGGTTATATAACATTACGCTTGGACCCTAAGGAAACGAGCAAAATAAAAAAAGTCAGAGAGAAGCTTAAGCTTAGCGAAAAACCGGGGAACAACAAATTTCATGCAGACGAAGTTGCGGGCAGAAGCAAGCACAGTCCGTCCACGTCCCGGACACGGCCTTGATATGTGTGGATCGACCTTAATAGAGAAGTATGGAAGAAAAAGACATGTTGCGCCGACCCCAGATAAATTGGGATGAGGCAGGAGACTGATGATGTTTAAAATGATAGTAGAAACAAATGAAAAGACGAAATTAATTAATACTTACGTTTTTAATGAGATCTAATTAATGCCTAGAGGTCACCGTCTAATGTATTCTTGTACGTAGTTATTACCTCAGTGCGGCTCATTCACACAGTTGCGGTGCGCAACTGTGTGAATGAGCCGAATGTGCTGGGGGGCCTCTCACCGAGAGGAGGCCTGTGTCCCAGCAGTGGGAACATTATAGGCTGTATATGCTAATACATATATATATTTATTTTGGAAGGCATGGTATTAGCTCTTAAGTGCATTGCCCAAAATTTAACTGGCATTTAATAAAATCAAAACTATCAAACAAAGGCTCAGACTTTTGTATTGAAGTAACACTACTCCTTGAAATTAGAGAATAGTAGATTTATATTTTCTTACGCTGGCAACTATCAGTTGATATTATTTGACACGCCTAGGTGGTTTTCTTCAGCTAATTTTATAAAAATCGTGCGATTTTCTGTGTTTTTTTACAAAAACTAAGTGAAATATTGTGTGTTACGAACTGTTTCATCTTCTAGATACAGTGTTAAGTGAATTAAACTAAGGAATCGTTGCTAGTCATCAGGTAAAAGTAGCTATATTATGTTGTCAACTTACAAACCTACCAATTTGAATAACCCTTTTACAATTGCTACATCAATAAACCTAAAGCACTTTTAAATTCCGTCGTATAATACATTGTATTTGTAATTAGGTTTTTTATTTATTTATAGCCCACAAACATAGTTAACAACCAAAATAATTAAGAATTTAACCAAAACCTTAATTTTTGATAATGTTTGCCTCGTAATTTCGTCTCGTAAACTTTTTGAAAGGTGAGAAAATCCATAGTTTTCCAATGACTCATTCATTGTTACTTGAATTCGTAAGTATACAAATATGTACTTACAATACTGTTATCTTGGTATTTCCGTTATTGAAGTACATTATATACACATTCCGTGGTGCATACGATCATATTTCTTTGAAACCTTCACTTTTCTGTTGTCTGTCTGGTTTGACGAATTCCTTTGCAAAATCTTGAGGTTTCGTTATTGTTCTCTAACAAATTAGCATTCTTCTCAAGGTTATAATTGTTATTAAACAATAATGTCACATAAAATATGTTTGAGGTCAAAATAACAACATTTTTGATCAACTTTATTTCTGTAAGTAGATTTGTACAAACACTTTTACACTTCAAAACATAAGGTTTAAATCTAGATGAGTTTTTGTGTTTCCTATCTGACTACACTGAGAAGACCAAAACAGACTTGGAGGTTGCAGTCTGTATTAAAGTCTACACTCTATCTTTGTCATGACATTTGTGAGGACCATGCAGATTTATTTCTGAAACGATCTTATGAGGGTAGCTTAAATATAGATCTAAAGTTCGTGGGATGAGCCAGACTCCTTTAGTAAAAATTGAGCCTTGGCAGCTCTGGACAGAAAGAGAGTAGGGAGGCCTTTGCCCAGCAGTGGGCTAATAAAAAATAAAAATAAATTGTTTATTTCTACACTCAAAATTACAATATGGAGCTATTCCAATAAGGTCCCAAACTAGGTACAGTCTGTATCTTGGGTACCATTAAATAGATACAACATTTTCACAAACAACCTATTTTGTTGCTTTTTTTTGGGAACGGCATCTTGCTGTTCAACCTATGAGGTTGTCGTCTGCTTAACCGGGCTTGCCTGTGGATGCCTCAATAAATTGAGGCCTCCGGCCAGGGCTTAAAAAACCTATAAACTAAATGACTATACGCTCATTCAGTGTGTAAAGGTCTTGAAGGCTGGGCACTTCCTAGTGTTCTGTAAGTATCTTATACATCTCAATGAGCCAGTCCCATTGTCTGTGCCGTTCCAGTGTGATAAGGTCTAGGCCTTTGAGGCCTATCGTTGTTATAACAATAAAATAGTTGTTTCCTATTGTGTCAACTTTGTTTGAGGGTCACATTCTTACCTACAATTTAAAAACAAATGGTCTGTATTTAGTGACTATGTGGTTGCAAGCACGCGGAGTCCTGGGTTCGATTCCCAGGTCGGGCGAAGCGTTATTGAGTTTTCCATTAAAAATTTCTTAATACAATCTGGAGTTTGAAAGTTGGCGGTTTAATACCCCCGTGCCTCAGAAAGCACGTAAAGCCGTTGGTCCTGCGCCTGATATCTTCCCGGACGTGTCAGATTGCTGTCCCATCGGACTATGAGAGTAAAGGAACAGAGAGTGCGCCTGTGTTTACACACACACTTGTGCACTATAATATCTCCTGCATACCTGGCTATTCTCTGTTGAGATGCCACAATGACCGAAGTTGGCCGGGAGGCTATTATTATTATGTGACGCGATAGCTATTATTATGTGCAACTATGCAGTACCTATGTAGTGGTCTACATAGGTACTGCATAGTTTAGTTGTTATATTCACATGTCTAGTTTGTCACACAATGGCGCCGATTCCCTTGTTCACAAACTCAACTAAATTTAAGTTCAGTGCATCTTTTTCTTTCTATTTCATTAGGAATAAGACAGAAGATAAATATTAGTTTAGTCCTGTCAAATTAGTCAGCGTCTGACGTAAATTGACGGTATTTTTAGTAGCCATGTTTTTAATCACGTCTAATTTGTCTATGGAGTATCTTAATTTGACAGGACTAAACTAATATTTATCTCCTGTCCTTTTCTTAATGAAATAGAAAGAAAAAGATGCACTGAACTTAAATTTAATTTAGTTTGTGAACAAAGGAATCGGGGCCATTATCTCACCAAACCTAGTTAATCTATCATAGGCAATAACTGTTTGGTAAGTTTGCTTGGATTTTGCTCAAATTATTCTTACAGTTGTATTAATTTGTGGATAACGATGCTGGTTGCGTGATTATTTAAGTGTTTATAAAATATCTGTAGCTAAATATTAAGCATTGAGTAATTGTTTGTTATCCTGAAAAAATAAAATATTATAGGCTGTTTAATTGTAACCACTGATTTGCTGATGACAAAAAGAAAGAAAAGAAAGAAAGAAAATACGTTTATTTGTGGCAAACATGACGGATAAAAAAGAACATAAACACACAAAAAAAAAGTAACAAGTTGGGGGTAAGCATGACAACTCGTCTCAGTGATCTTTTAATAACCTCAACAACCTTCTAATTCCAGCAACCATGGCTACAATGACGGACCAGTACGGCACCACGGGGACCCTGACCCTCAAGTGGGACCCGCGCAACCTGGAGATACGCACCATGTCGGTGGAGAGGACGCTGGAGCCGCTGGTGCTGCAGGTCACCACGCTCGTCAACAGCAAGGACCGGGACGCTAAGAAGAAGAGACGTGAGTAACTAGATCATCATCTGCTTAACCTCCTAACTATTTTGGGATCAGCTTCCAGTCTAACGGGATGCAGCTGTATACCAGTATTTTACATGGAGCGACTGCCCATCTGACCTCCACAACCCAGTTACTGGGTAACACAGTACCCCTTGTTGAGACTGGTAGTCAGACTTTTAGGCTTCTGACTACATGTAACACCTGTCAAAGATCCAAGAATGACAGCCGGGACCAACCGCTTAACGTACTTTCCGAGGCACGGAGGGGTCTCCATATGTAATGGTTGATCACCCATCCACGAATCGACCGTGGCAAAGTCGCTTAACCTTCGCTCGACCCGTGCGACTGTTATCATTGAGCCACGAGCCCCTTTTTTATCCGTCTAATAACTACTGAGGTATAATTGTGCTGTACTCACACTCACCACAGGAGAAATTCCTAGTTGGAGGCTATATTATGGCTATGGAGTACATAATAAAGAGTATTCTATTCTATATTATTTTTCTTGACGTTTTGACTTATAGAGGTATGAGGAACAGGGTGTAAAGTTCACTCACCCTCCATAGAAAAGGGAGGATCCTCCGACCAGACGGGTGTTTTGTCTGTATTCTCTATCTGTATATTGTTTGCGCGATGCAGGATTTTGCATGACGTCAGTATGAAGCGTAGTGCGCATGTGTCGCTACAGACTAAAATTGAATTAAATCTCTTACAGCGGGTAAATCCAAGCGAGCCAGCGCCCTAGTGGCCACCGTAGAACGTGCGACGGAGATATTCATAGAGCGGGGACAGAGCATCGCCTATGAGAACCCTGATATCACGCAGCAGATGCTAACTGCTGTGGAGGACGTGCGGAAGGCTGGTATGTATCAAAACCAAGTCATTTATTCAAATAAGGCTGGGAATCAGCTCTTTTTGAACGTTATAATTGTATAAGATAGTCCTCTAAAAACACACAGCCGTCTCTTGGTAACTGAGACACCTAGGGTCATTGTTATTGTATTCAACCTTATTTCACAGGAGCAGCAATGAGCCTCGCAGCCCGAGAGTTCTCCGAGGAGCCCTGCGCGTCGCAAGTGCGCTCCAGTATGGTACGAGCAGCCCGAGGACTCTTGTCAGCCGTCACGCGTCTCCTCATCTTAGCAGACATGGTCGACGTGCATCTGTTGCTCAACAAGCTAAATACGGTAAGAAAGAAAGAAAGAAATGTATTTTGCACAAACAAGACGCGCATAAAAAATACATTCACTAATACAAACTAGCCAAAAGCCATACACGACAGCGGCGGCGGCAGTATCTTAACACATTTTTAAAACGAATCTTCCTTGCAAAAATCGAACAAAGTGACGTTAATAACGCATAATATATCCACACAAAACACCCTAATCTATCTTATTACTGAATTAAAAACTAACATTGATAGAAAACAAATAGCTCTTAGGATCTTCATTGATTTAAAAAAGGCATTTGACACCGTAAATCACAAACTTCGTCTTAAAAAAACTGGAAAGTATCGGTATTACTGGCTTAGCATTAAAAATATTAAATTATTAACTTACAAATAAGTACCAAGTAGTCCGTATTGGAGAACATCGAAGTAAACCCGAGCCCATTATATGTGGAGTACCACAAGGTTGTATACTAGGCTCACTATTGAGTCAGTAGCTCTGCGGAGAGATGTGTGCCCCAGCATCGTGAGGCCTCCTCTCAGCCATCACGCGCCTGCACATACTAGCGGATACGGTGGACGTGCATCTGTTCCTCAACAAGCTGAACACTAAATCAATTATTAAAATTGTACGTTTTTGGCAAATTGCTGATCAGGAATAAGATTTGCGACCGTAACAAATATGTATTTACAGAATTAAAATCGTCAATACAACTCTCAAACTTCAAAAGACCCTATTTGAGGCCAATGTGTCTTCTTCGCAGGTTGAAAACGACTTAGACAAGCTAAAGTCAGCCTCATCTCAGTCTGAACTGATGGAGTCAGCTCGTCAGTTCGGTCGGTCAGCTTCGGAGTTAGCAGCTCAGGCCGCTAAGAGACAGCGTGAGCTGAAGGAACCGCGCATGAAGGATGAGCTGGCAGCCGCTAGGGCGGTTCTGAAGAAACATTCTACTATGTTGCTGACGGCTTCTAAGGTCAGTGTTCATCGTCTGCATAGCGTAGGTGACCCATACCATCGAAATATGTATGGTGGTAGTACTTCTCCGGACGAGCTGCTTCACAAAGAGCTCTACTGCTACTAAGACTTCATCATCTGCCTGTCTTCTCTCAACTATGTTGAGGTTGACTTCCAGTCTAACTAGATGCAGCTGAATACCAGTATGTGTTGATTTTATTAGACTGGTTGTCAGAACTTCTGGTATGTGACTATATCCTGTCCATTAGGTAAACCGTGTTTTGACAGATGGAACTAGTGATTGCAGCAACACACAATACATTGAGTGATATACTTACGGTATTATAATGTCTGTAAGAAGCCATAAATAAGATAAGACAGTTTATATATTTATTTTACTACGCATTTTAAAGTTAACTTTTACGTAATTTGGAAATTGCACGTTCTAAGACAGCTGTCAAAAAAGGTTAACATAATGGATAGGATATAGCCATAACGATTGTCAAAGATCTACCAATGACTGTCGGGTCTCGGTATGAAATGGTTGGTCACCCATCCACGGACAAGTTTCTTGCCTGGGGCCTTCAATAAAATTGAAGCAACAAGTGACTTGTATTGTTGCTTCAACTAAATGATAAAATGATTTTATTTCACTTTTACACGTCAATCATATTTTTAAAAACTAAATGTGGTCGACGGTTTCTATCTGACTAGTCTGAGAAGAAAGGCCGAAACAAACTCAGAGGTCACAGTCTCTTTTAAAGTCCAGACATAATCTTGGTCAGATCATGCGAAGACCATGTAGATTGGTGTCTGAAATGGTCTTTTGAGGAAAGAACCACACTGATCGAGAGGACCTGTCCAGCTCAAGTCAGAAGTTGTGTGCCGCAGGTGTACGTGCGACACCCCGAGCTGGCGGCCGCCAAGGCCAACCGCGACTACGTGCTGCGCGCCGTGTGCTGCGCCGTGGACAGCATCTCGTGCGTGGCCAAGGGGCAGCCCATACCCGTCGTCGGTGAGTGCCGAGGGGAGGCAGAAGTGCTCGGCACCCTAATTGCGTAACACACTATCGATCTCAATCTCAATCATTTCGAAGGATATTGCTAATCCATTGCTTCATATGTTCGAAAAATGTGTCTGCTCAACAACGTAAATAACGCAATGAACTGACAAAGGAAACCCCATTTTTACTGATGGTATGTTGCGCAATTACCCCGCAGTACTTTTTCTTTAGTTTTATCTCTTAAGATACAGGCTAGACCTAGTTTAAGGGATAGAGTCTTCAAAATTGTGCTTATAATGTGAAAAAAGATAAATTTATAATCTAGTGTATACAGTGGAATGTGTTTCTTCTTTTATGAAATAAAAAATTATATTTTATTATTATTAGTACTGTGAAGCTTTGCAATTTCACTGCACCAGGATTCTAAAGAACTGCAAATATTATCTTTCATCATTCTCCTGCCCTTGACCCAATTTATTTGGTGTCGGCAATGTCAAATTGAAATCATTTATTTCAAATAGCCACATAAAAGGCACTTTTGAACATCAAAATTTACAAAAAATTGAATTAATTGTAGTCTCTCCTTCCAAAAGGTAGTTTTGTATGGAGAAGAATGGGCAAGAAACTCCACCGTTACTCTTTTAAAATGTTGTACAATATATTGTATAATTATATGTGAAAGCGATGCACCTAGAATAAAATTACTCTACCACAAAGGGTAAAAAGTATTAAAAATAAAGCAATGACAGGTAAATCAATGATGTGATAAATACATGGTGCTCACATATTTACAAACATGTCTTCGCCAACATGTCTTTTTCCATACTTCTCTATTAGTCCTCATCTCGGTAGGGACATAAAGATCCTAATAAGCCTTTGGTTAACTCTTTATCCGAAGCATTTGATAGATTTATCATTTTAATTGCAATAAGTGGCAACATAGGCCAAATTCATCATTCATTTTCACGTTTCATTAAATGCAAACATCTTTGTAACGAAGCCTTTTTAAGTACTACTTTCTTTGCTAGATTTGTTTTGTAAAAACTATAGAAGCGTTGGATAACATGAAGAACACGGTGTATAATATTAATAATACTAAAATTTGCTATTTTATTTCAGGTGGAAATCGTCCCGTTGAAGGACCAGGAGAATTGGCACAAGCGCTGGATGATTTTGATGTGAGTACACATTCACATCTTGACTGCTCTTTTTAATAGTCTGTGTAGTGGTTATCTCTTCAACATCATCATCATCATCATCATCATCATCATCATCATCATCATCATCATCATCATCATCATCATCATCATCATCCACATCCCGTGGGGTAATTGCGTAACATACTATCAGTAGTATTCAAAGAAAAGTAAAGCGACTGTCTGGGTTCGAACCTAAGACCAACAACTCGTAAGTCGCGGCTGGTACAGCTGGGCCACCACTGCTCTCCCCTACTCTTATAGCCATCGACGATCATACTCAAAACTTTCCTCATTCCTCCGTAACACATGCCCATACCATGACAACCGATTTCCACACAACTTTTCAGTTACCGGTGCCACTTTCAGATTTCCTCTTATGTACTTACTCATTTTTTATTCTATCCTTTCGTGGAACACCACACACCCCCCTCTAAGCATTCTTCATTCATCCCTTTTTATTCCTATCTTTATTTAACCACCAGGAGCGCATGGTTATGGAACCTCTCGCTTACTCCGAGCTCCGCACGCGTCCCTCTCTGGAAGAGAGGCTGGAGAGCATCATATCTGGAGCCGCGCTCATGGCTGATAGCTCTTGTACCAGGTGAGGTTTATTTCTTATTTTGTTTTTTTTTTTATCTTATCGTATGCCGCACCGGTTGACGTCATTACGTCAACGCATTATGCTGGTTGATCTGATGTCTTCCATCATATCCATCTTTCTTTTTAAAATAATTCCTCATTTGCCTGCCTATTCCCAACTATGTTGGGGTCGGCTTCCAGTCTAACCGGACGCAGCTGAATACCAGTATTTTACATGGAGCGACTGCCTATCTGACCTGCACAACCCAGTTACTGGTTATTACTATACCCCTTAGTAAGACTGGTTGTCAGACTTCCGGGCTACTGACGACACGTAACGACTGTCAAAGATTCACGAATGACAGCCGAGACCAACGGCTTAACGTGCTTTCCGAGGCACGAAGGGGTCTTGGCTTGTGAAGATGGCCACCCATCCACGGACCAACCGCGGCAAGCGTAGCTTAACCTGATCGATCGACCCGTGCGGCTGTTATTACTATAATTATGATTATTAATCCAATAATACCAACTGTACAGGGATGAACGGCGTGAGCGCATCGTCGCAGAATGCAACGCGGTGCGCCAAGCGTTGCAGGACCTGCTGCACGAGTACATGGCCAATGTAAGTGTTTCATTATTATTTACTAGCAGCGCCCTGCGGTTTCAGCCGCATAAGTTTCGATCCCGTGGGAATATCGGGAAAAAAATATAAAAAAAATATAGTATCCTATGTGTTAATACTGGTTATAAACCATCTGTGTGCCAAATTTCATCCAAATCCGTTCAGTAGTTTTTGCGTGAAAGAGTAACAAACATCCATCCATCCATACAAACTTTCACGTTTATAATATATTAGCCACTCAAACGTCCGGGCGACTTTAGTCGCCCAAAAATTTTTAGCGTTGAGCGTTAGGGCGCCTATGGCAGCCTCACTGACTTGTACACTTTAAACGAGTTTTTATCTGTGAAACTTTTAACAGAGCTTCATGAGTATGACACTAAATGACTCTATATTAAATAACGGGTCTAAGGGTCGATAAAACAGAAAGTCGGGTGACAGCAAGCATTGAAAAAAAAATAGTAGGATTTACGGACTTCGGGAAGAGAGAAGCTTGTTTTGGAACGAAGTTCTTTAACTGGGCTTGCGGTGTGGGAGTAAACTGGTAGAAATCGTCACGTAACGAAAAAGCGTTTTTTTTTTTTCCGGATGGGAAATCATCAAATGACCCCTCCCGCTCTGGGTGGAGCGGAAGGGAGTGTCAGACTCTTACTGACTAAAACCCACCCATGTTCCTTCCTTCGCCCTTTATGTTCCGGGGTAGCGGTAACCCTTTCGGACAATCCCGCTGAGCGAAAAAGCATTATTGTGACTTTTTATTATATCCTGTATATGACTGGTAATTTGACGTATTCCTTCCAGTACAGTTATGTAGATGATTTATGAAAATCATACTTCCTACTATAAATATTATAAATGTTTTTCACATTGATTGTCGCTGAGATGAGATTGCGACTAGATTTTGTGCGTTTATAATTACGAGACCAGAGCATCGTAAGTTAGGACGAGCAGGATACAGATACAGATTCAAATTAAATTAGCAAAAAAAAGTTAGCAAAACTCCATTCTATCAAAGGTCTATTCAAATGTATGTTTCCAATTGTTATTTCAAGTTAAACAAATATCAACTTTATTTTATTGGTAATTAAGTTGATTTCAGAGTGACTATTTAAAGTTGTAAAAATGTTTCAAGTCGTAGCGTAAACTGAACTTTATTGTGTATGTATTAAAGTTACTTTTACCAAATACTCATATTCCCTTCATATTGCCTCAAACGGAGCTCAAAGCTAACAGAACATAGTCCTCTTCGCAGACTGGCAAGCCGGAGCAGTCAGGTGGACTGGAGCGAGCCATCGAGAACATGTGCCGCAAGACTCGCGACCTGCGGCGGCAGCTCAGGAAGGCTGTTGTGGATCATGTTTCTGACAGGTGAGGGTAGTTTATATTATTGTTATTATTTGGTTAGACACTCTAGCAGCTAGCTTAGTTGATGCGTGTTTGTCGTATAGCTTGGAGATATTTAATCTGACCAGTCGATTCTTGAAGCAGTCCAATGTGGGAGCCGCCACGACATTTTCCGGGAGCCTATTCCATGTTGTTACAACTCGGTTAGACAAGAATATTATAATATTGCTAGTACAGATGGGCAATCCACCGGGTTTAAACCCGGTGCTTTGGTAAATAACCAATTTTCTGGGTGTTTACCAAAGCACCGGTTTTAAACCCGGTGGATTGCCCATCTATAATTATTAAACATTTTTTTTATTAAGTGAGCAGTGGTGGCCCTGTGGTAACTGCCGCGACTTACGAGTTGTAGGTCGTAGATTCGAACCAAGACCCGTGCTTTACTTTGTGTAAATTATTTCATCGCCACTGCTCTCAAAACGGTGAAGGGAAACATCGTGAGGAAACCGGCATGTCCTAGAACCAAAATTTCGATGACATGTGACATCTACTAAACCGCACTGGACCCGCGTGGTGGATTACGGCCCACTCTCTCTCACATAGAGGCCTGCGTCCCAGCAGTGGAAACATTATTAGCCCCTAGGTTCGACACCTTAGCCCCCTAGGTTCGACACCTTAGCCCCCTAGGTTCGGCACCTTAGCCCCTAGGTTCGACACCTTAGCCCCCAAGTCGACACCTTAGCCCCTAGGTTCGACACCTTAGCCCCCAAGTCGACACCTTACCCCTAGGTTCGACACCTTAGCCCCTAGGTTCTACACCTCAGCCCCTAGGTTCGACACCTTAGCCCCTGGGTTCGGAAACTTAGCCCTTAGGTTCGACACCTTAGCCCCTAGGTTCGACACCTTAGCCCCTAGATTCGACACCTTAGCCCCTAGGTTCGACACCTTAGCCCCTAGGTTCGACACCTTAGCCCCATGTCCTGTTTAAGTTCAATGGGACATTTAACATGAAATGCTTTTCTTCTATCTTACAGTTTTTTGGAGACAAACGTACCGCTCCTGGTGCTGATGGAGGCAGCTCGCAATGGTAACGAGAAGGAAGTCGAAGAGTACGCGCTCGTCTTCACTGAACACGCCAACAAACTCGTAGAGGTAAGCACAAGACAGTGCAGAAGGAAATATCAGTTCTTTGTGAAGCAGCTCGTCCGGGCAAGTACTGCCACCATATATATTCCTGCCGCCAGACGATGCTGTGTTTACGGTTCCAAGGGTACGGTACGGGTGCCGGTGTAATTTTATAAGGGAGGCGCCCCCAAGCAACTAAGGGCCGGTTTTATTTGACCCGATTGTTAAAAATAGTAACTAATGGTTAAATATTGGTAAAATACGTGTTTTTTTGTACAATTTTTTGTTTATCCAATGGTCAAATACAAATATAAACTATAACATAGCAAAATTTAACCACCCAAAGTTGGAGTTAACTAATAGTTACTTTTCTATCGGATTAAAAAGTATCCTTTGTGTTATTCTGATGCATTTCTTTGCAAGAAAGTGTAACAAACATACATCCTCATACACTTTCGTGATTATAATACTAGCTGCGCCCCGCGGTTTCACCCGCATAAGTTTCGATCCCGTGATAATATCGGGATTAAAAGTATCCTATATGGTAATCCTGGTTATGAACTATCTGCGTGCCAAACTTCATCCAAATCCGTTCATTAATTTTTGCGTGAAAGAGTAACAAACATCCATCCATTCAAACTTTCGCGTTTATAATATTAGTAGGGAGTAGGATTGCTAAAATGAAGTCATGTTTCTTGCCTCAGGTTGCCAACCTCGTCTGCTCGATGTCGAACAACGAAGACGGCGTGAAGATGGTGCGTCACGCCGCGGAACACATCGAGGCGCTGTGTCCACAAGTAAGTCTTGTTGTGTCCGTTATATGTGGCCGGTTTTTTAAGCTCACGTCAAAATATGATGCAATATCGGCCTTATAATTTAAAAATCGTTGCTGGCGTAAGCGCGTCGAATTGGCGCATTTTTCATAGATTTGTCGCTAGACTAGTATTGTCTCTATGTTGGTAAGGGGTTCTCGAGGGGTGTAGAAATGAACTCTGCACGGTCACGGTAAACTGTTCATATTATTATCAAGCAGCATAATTAACATGTAGCGGTATCTACAACGCCACATGCGAACCACGCGTCAAACTGATGTCACGCAAAATCTTGTATCATGCAAGCAGAGTTTACCGCGCAATTAACATATATACAACAGCCCGACATGAATCATCGGGCAGTTGCCCACCAGACACGACACCCGTCTGGTCGAAGGATCCTCGCTTTTCTATAGAGTATGAGTGAATTTTACACTCTGTTCCTCATATCTCTATTTTAAATACATAATCAGTCAGTGGCAACGCAAAAGTGTCGTGTCAGTCGTACGATCGCAGCGTGCGCGCTGGCGCGGTGTGTCTCAGTGCGCAGTGGGGCCGAGTGGTTGCGCGAGCCAGCACCCTTGTAGCGCGCACAGTGCGACCTGAGGCGCCTTCCGCACTGAGTCGGTGCGTTTTCGTACCGAATTTGTATAGATTCTTTACCAGAAATCGCGAAAAAAAAATCAGCTGTTCCCTACATTTTGACGAGTTGGACGAACATAAATGTAGGGAACAGCTGATTTTTTTTCGCGATTTCTGGTTTGGTCCCATAGTAAAAGTTGTCCATAATGATGAGTACAATGACCTCTTAAGAGGTTGTTGGTGTTGTACCGCGAACCCTGTATCCCATGCCCTTGGCCCGCCCGCAGGTGATCAACTCGGCGCGCGTGCTGGCTGCGCGCGCGCGCTCGCGCGTGGCGCAGGAGAACGCGGCGGCCTTCGCGCGCGCCTGGGAGGCCGGCGTGCGGCTGCTCACGGACGCCGTGGACGACATCACCACCATCGACGACTTCCTCGCCGTCAGCGGTATTTATTTACCATTTATGTACACACATATATAAACAGACAAGAAAAGAAAAAATTGGTACAGAGGTGATGCTTATTTCACAAGAAATCTCTTCCAGCACACCCGAGACAGGACAATAGATACAGAGATGTAGACAGCGTGTGAAATTGTAAAGGAGACAAAAAATAATACATACAATCAAAAGAATTTCTCTTAAAAAACTAAACAAAAATTGCGAGAATATACTAACATACATACAAATAAACGTACATACATACATACTACTAAAATAAATATCACTAGAATAATAATAATTATATCATACTCAAAAAAATAAAATACAAAATACATACACAACTATGATGAAGTGGACAGATAGTGTTCTTTTTTCCTGATGGGAAATCATCAAATGACCGCTCCCGCTCTGGGTGGAGCGGAAGGGAGTGTCAGACTCTTACTGACTAAAACCCACCCATGTTCCTTCCTTCGCCCTTTATGTTCCGGGGTAGCGGTAACCCTTTCGGACAATCCCGCTGAGTGCGTTGGCCTTCCTTTTTCATGCGTTTAAACCCTGTCCATTGAGTGAACCGTTTTTTGACAGATGGGACTAGTAATTGCAGCAACACAGGATACATTGATTGATATACGTACGGTATTATAATGTCTGTAATGAGCCATAAATAAGACTTTCCATTTATATTGTTACGCATTTTAAAATTAACTTTTACATAATCTTGAACATGTACGTTCTAAGACAGCTGTCAAAAAATAGTTATCCTAATAGACAGAGTATAGCTGGTAAATCACCCCCTTTCTAACCATATCATCATTCGCTCAGTCCATCCATCATTTCTTTGATCTTCCTCTATTCTTATAGCCATCTGGAAAATTTCGAGTTTGAATGTACAGACGCCAGCACATCAAGCTACTACAATCTGTCAAATTTCTTTAATAGATTTTCAACTTTATCGCTAAAGCATTAAGGTTCAAGGTTGATTGGGAAAATTTGAAAGTTTCGGGTAGCTTGACCTGCTGGCGTCTGTACTCGAAACTTTCCTTACGACATTTTCCTCATTCCTTGGCATCACATCACGTAATGTTATATGAATCTGACTGCCCCTGCAGAGAACCACATCCTGGAGGACGTGAACAAGTGCGTGGTGGCGCTGCAGGAAGGAGACCCGGACTCGCTGGAGAGGACTGCCGGAGCTATACGCGGCCGCGCCAACAGGTCAGCATACAGACATTATTTTATAGAAAACTTATAACGGAAAAAAGTAGAAAAATAAACATACAATGGGCGGCCCAGATAGAAAAGATCTGATTTTTGACAAAATACTTGTTTTATGTTTATATATTTTTCTTATAAATAATCAGCCTATAACGTTCCCACTGCTGGGACACAGCCCTCCTCTCTGTGAGAGGGAGTGGGCTATAATCCACCACGCGGGCCCAGTGCGGGTTGGTGGATGTCACGTCTTCGAATTTGTGGTTCTAGGACATGCCGGTTTCCTCACAATGTTTTCCTTCACCGTTTTGAGAGCAGTGGTGATGAAATAATTTACACGAAGTAAAGTGAACATAGATATCTTCAATTGCACAATAAGTAAATTTAAAAGCCTCATTCGCCATTCCCTATTAGATACCACAACAAGTGCTCCTTAATATATTAATATTGTATAATTTAGTTATCTTTTTACTTTAATTTTGTACAAATTATTCTTAATTTTTTTTTCCATTTCTCATATTTATATTTTTTTTTTCTTATCATTTAACTTTTAATTAAGTATTTGCCACACGTACTGCTATTAATGTTCCTAGCGATTAGCTCTTTTTTTTTAAACTTCTATGCCTACTTGTGGACAGCGTTGTGGGTTACTTTATAACCAAATTGCTATTTTGTTAAACTAGTCGTAAGTCCTTATAATGTAACTGTTTGCCGTTCCTCTCAATAAAAAATAAAATAAATTGCCTGCCTGGGTTCGAACTCACGACCTACAACTCGTAAGATCCATTACCACTGGACCACCGCTGCTCTAATGTTTCTTATGTTACCTATCTATTGATAAATGATTTTATTTTCTAAGTACTTTTGTACAAATACCTTTACACGTCAATCATAATTTAAAAACTAAATGAGTTCGGCGTTTCCTAACTGACTACTTTGAGAAGAAAGGCCGAAACAAACTCAGAGGTCACAGTCTCTTTTAAAGTCCAGACATAATCTTGGTTAGATCATATGAAGACCATGTCGATCGATGTCTGAGATGGTCTTTTGAGGAAAGAACCACACAGGTTGAGAGGACCTGTCCAGTCAGTGCACGCATTTGTCATAAATCGTGCAGCTCAACTCAAAACTTAGGGAGCTCAACGATTCGACGAACAATACCAAAGAAAGGACATTTGGGTAGGTTTGAGTAATGTATGTACATTACTCAAACTGCCAGACCATGATTAAACCTTAACTAATTAATTGTTCAAAATAATGACCATTGTTTTCAATACATAGCTGGATTCCACGTCTCAAGGATTGTACGGACGCCAGCACATCAAGTTACTACAATCTGTCAAATTTCTTTAATAGATTTTCAACTTTATCGCGAAAGCAATAAGGTTCAAGGTTGATTGGGAAAATTTGACAGTTTCGGGTAGCTTGACCTGTTGGCGTCTGTACTTCATTCAAGATTACAATATTATTGATTCCATTGAGAATATTTTCCAAAGATCGTTTCAAGTCATCAATTGCATTATACGTGTTTTTTGTAGATTTCGTTTTTCACGTACCCCCAGAGAAAATAATCTAAGGGGTACCCAAGATCCGGTGACCTCGCTGGCACAGGACCATACCGTCACCGTAGAGTGAAAACCTCGGGAATTCATTTTTGCTCAAATTTATTTTATTGCGTTTCTAGGAAGAAAACCTCGCAACGCATATCCTGATCTGACTCATTTGTTCATTCGATACTCATAGCGCCATCTATGACAGTAAATCAGAACGTCGTAAATACTCGCATCATCATAAAATCAGACGTTTATATACAAAATACAATACAAAAATATTTATTTCAACTTAAACATTGTGTCATACATAAATTGAGGATATAAAAATTAATTTACACTTTAATTCATAAGTACTTCTGTAGCGTTGATAAGGCATTAACTGTTGAATTTTTTACCTAAGATATTAAGGAATGACCATACTTACCGACGCGGTGTCGGTTTGAACTGTACACAAAATATTGCCTTTTCTTCCTCTTGAAGAGTGACCTCTTTTACACTTACGAGGTTTTCACTCTAAGGCTTCGATACGTTCATTTTCCTTAAGTTTGTCGTATGTCATTACTTCCCAAAAACTGATTCTTATTACTTAGCACACTATCGAATGGTGTAATAATATGTAGTGTTTTTTTTTATTTTTTTATCAAAATCAACCGGTTCAATTCCTGGCTAGAGATATTGATTTTTCAAAAATCCAATGATGCAGTTTTAGTTTTCATCAAAATCGAGCCCGAGGCTCCTTTGAGTATTTTTGGCTATTCCTCATACTTTCGAATTTGGCCATCCACGCCCACTTGAAAAATTCAGTCTGTATAAATAAAATATAAATAAACGAGTGTTTCTAACTTGTGCATATTGTCCACAGAGTATGTTCGGTGGTGACTCAAGAGATGGATAACTACGAGCCGTGCATCTACACCAAGAGGGTGTTGGAGGCCGTCACAGTACTCCGGGATCAAGGTAAGTGCATGAGCACACACGTCTTAGGGAGGGCGCCCACGACCAACTATTGTCTCTGCAACTAGTTTGTCTCTCACATTAAGTCTATAAAAGTGCAGTCTTTGTCGCGTCAAAAATAATGAAATCATACGAAATTGAAGCAGGACTCGTGAAATATTGTCACAAATAACGGTACTTTATACATTTTCATGTACATATGTCTTTTAGGTTTGATTAAGGGCTGATTTTTCAATCGACAGATAACCTTTATTTGAGGCATAAATATTGCGGTTTGACAGTTTTAGGGCTGATTTTTCAATCGACAGATAATTTTTATTCGTGGAATAAAATTGTCGTCTGAACTGCCAAAAATTCAAAATTATTCGGATAAAACTATCTGGCATTGGAAAAATCAGTCCTTAGTATAGAAAATAGGTATTATTATTATTTTAGTTGTCTTTGACATATTTCGGGACCCTGCGGGTCCCGGACCTTTGAGAGGCGTACTAGGGGCCGAAGCCAACTCGCAGAGCCCCTCTACACAATTCTAAATGATTATTATTATAATTATTCTTCAGATTGTTGATGATTCAAGTGCAGTGTTTTTGCAACTTGTTCTTTTTTACCGACTTCACAAAAAGGAGGAGGTATGTTCGGATGATTGTATGTTTTTTTTTTTGTATGTTTGTTCATCGCCAATTGTCGACGGATTTTCAAAATTCTTTTTTTGTTCGAAAGTAGATAGTTCTGAGGTGGTCCCACTGTCACCAAGTTAGGATCTGATGATGGGATCTTAAAGAAATCGAGGGCAACCTTCAAATTTTATAGGCTCACTTGTTGTTTTTTAGTAGTGTAGGTAGCTACAGTTTTACAGACACGACAATTTCTTTTGGGGCCAACTTATGTCAGAACAGGAACAGTAAAAAGAAATGCCACCAAAATATTTTATGTAAAGTAGGTTGGCAAGGTAGGTGGAGCGACGATCTTCGCAGGATGGCTGGTAGCTGGATGAGAGTTGCCGAAAATCGAGTTGAATGGCGTGCAATAGGAGAGGCCCATGTCCAGCAGTGGACTGCTATAGGCTGATGGTGACGATGAGGTTGCCTCACATAATGCTTCCACTGTTAAAAAGTAATAATTCCTAAAAAAATCTGCTTACGTAATACTTGAACGGCCCCCAATCTGTCAAAAATACCTCTAATTTCCGTACATTTTTGACAAGTATTTGACATTGATTGTCGCTGAGGTGGGATTGCGACTAGATTTTGAACGTATTTCGTTTTTTCGTGATTTTGAATTACGGGAACTGGCGTTCAGTTACCAAAAAAAAAACAATATTATAAAGTATATTCTTATCACAGTAGTTTATTTTTATAAAAAATATACATGAACGAGTATTTGAGTTTTTTATACAAATTAATAAAAGTTACTTTACTAAATACCCCCTGACTCAATAATTTCGCTAGACCAACGTGACAGTCAAATAAGCTAGATTTAAGCGAGGGACATATCTTATTTACGTGTAGCGACACACCTGCCGAAATTAGGTCGCCGAAAGTCGGCGGCTCAGGGCAAGATTCACAGGCTCCAGATTGACTTTGGTAAGTGAAGTCATCATACGAATTTGAACTTTATTCTTCAAACATTAATGTTCATAATCGTATGAAACGCTTTACTGAGCAAAGTTCAGTCTGTGAATCGTGCCCTGAAGGTACATACGACATATCGAGCTTTAGCTAACCTCTCCTTGTATAGACTTTTCGTACAGACGCCAGCACATCAAGCTACTACAATCTGTCAATTTTTTTTTTGTAATTTTCAACTTTATCGCTAAAGCATAAGGTTCAAAGTTGACTGGGAAAATTTGACAGTTCGGGTAGCTTGACGTACTGGCGTCTGTACAATGAGAAGTCAGGTTATACTGGAAATGGCTTGATTTATCGTCGTGCGTATATCAACATGATGGTATTACGTGTCATAATTTCTACAAAAAATTAATGGCGTGGTTGCCGAATTTCTGCCAGACCGATAGTACGCCTAAAACCGACGTAATTTCAGCTTGATTTTGTTGCATTTTCGTCCCGTATTACCGGAGATGTGTCGCCAGACTAAGATATATTTGTTCTTGTATTTAGTTTTCTTCCTTGGGGGGATGATCCTTGATGTACTGCAGCGCGCGCAGGATAGCCTCCGGGATCGGAGGGGAGGTGGGGAGGTGAGAACCCTGGAATTAAAAGAAGATTATTAGGTTTCAGTAAATCTCAAGATAGCTGAGAGGCAGTTCTCGTAATTTTAAGAACGTTCACAGTCTGATCTCAGTCTCAATCTGTCAAAAATACCTCAAATTTCCCTACATTTTGACAAGTTTTTGACGTTTGTCGCCGAGATGAGACTGCGACTAGATTTTGAACGTTTTAAATTACGAGAATTGGCCTTCTTTTCTAGGCCCCAATCCTGTATGATAATTATTATTCCCCGCGAAATCTTACCACGAGTAAGCCACGTCAATATCGTGTCTTGTAGATGTAACGGCAAGGTATCGAAATGTCAACCGGACAACATGTATTTTGACGACGCCAACTTCGTGTTCATTACGCGCGGTTTCGTCCATTGTATCATAGAGAATAAGTTAATGGCGCCGATTCCCTTGTTCACAAACTAAACTAAATTTAAGTTCAGTGCATGTTTTTCTTTCTATTTCGTTAAGAAAAGGACAGAAGATAAATATTAGTTTAGTCCTGTCTAATGAAGATACTCCCTAAACAAATTAGACGTGATTAAAAATGGCTACTAAAAATACGTCAATTTACGTCAGGCGCTGACTAATTTGACAGGACTAGACTAATATTTACCTTCTGTCCTTTTCTTAATGAAATAGAAAGAAAAAGATGCGCTGAACTTAAGTTTGTGAACAAGGGAATCGGCGCCATTAGCAGATGTGATCAACTAAGGAATTGACGTGGTTTCGAAGTAAGGAATCATTAAGGGGTCACAGTGAATTAGGGCCCTGGTTGGATGCATTAGGAAGTGGTGAAGGGCGGGCGTTTTGGGGGACTGTCTTTTGTAACTTTGAAGTTCGAAAAGTGCTGAGTCTCAGCCTAATTTGAATAAATAACTTTTAATTTGATTTGAGGACTTACATAAGAACAACTAATAATACAAACACATAGGATACTTTTTATCCCGATATTCTTACGGGACCAAAACTATTGCGGGTGAAACCGCGAGGCGCTGCTAGTAAATAAATAAACGTAATTTGTCCTCACCTGTGGCTGGTATCCGTTCTCGTCAGCTACGTACTGAAGCTGGATAACTTCACCCTCGGGGGAAGTCCAGCTGGCCGAGCCCTGAACGACCTCCGCCGCGTTCTCCTGTACATAGAAAGGCAGTCAGATGATGCTTTATTTTACGATCAGGGAACTTGATTGGTGAACTGATTGGTGAAAAAAAAAAGATTAACAATAATCTGCATTCGCGATTTATTTGCCAAAAATGTAAACAAATATGACTATGGAAAAATAACTTTAGTTCTTACACACGACTTCAAACATTTTTATAATTTTTTCAATAGTGCTAGTCACTCTGAAATCAACTTAATTACCATTAGGATAAAGTTGATATTTGTTTAACTTGAAATAACATCAATTTGAAACATAAATTTGAATAGACTTTACGTCAATTTGTCGTGTTGTAGCCAAAAAGTTCAGTGATGTTGCGTCCCGAAGTGTCTACACACTTCGGGACGCATCATCGACATTTCGGAACGTGCAAAAATGCTTCGTGCCATAAATGCGTCGCCTGTCCCTTGCCGCCCTCCCCAAGCCCGCCGAGCCGCCCTAAGCCGAGGGCCGTACCCCGCGGGGGGTGCCCTTAGCGTGTAGTCGCTTAGTTTATAGGTTTTATGCCCTGGCTAGAGGCCTTCATCTATTAAGGCCTGGTTAAGCAGCCGAAAACCTCTTAGGTTGACCAGAGAAATGCCATTCAAAAAATTAAAATACTTCGTGTCGTGTCATAGACACGGGACAAAGGACAAATACACTTCGGGACACGTCACAGACACTTCGAGTAATCGAGACGCGTCACAGACACTTCGGGACGCGTCACAGACGCTTCGGGACGAGTCAAAGACGCTTCGGGATGCGTCACAGACACTTCGGGACGAGTCAAAGACGCTTCGGGACGCGTCACAGACACTTCGGGACGCGTCACAGACACTTCGGGACGAGTCAAAGACGCTTCGGGATGCGTCACAGACACTTCGGGACGAGTCAAAGACGCTTCGGGACGCGTCACAGACACTTCGAGTAATCGAGACGCGTCACAGACACTTCGGGACGCGTCACAGACACTTCGGGACGAGTCAAAGACGCTTCGGGATGCGTCACAGACACTTCGGGACGAGTCAAAGACGCTTCGGGACGCGTCACAGACACTTCGGGACGAGTCAACGACGCTTCGGGACACGTTTCAGAGATTTCGGGACAAGCTATACGTGCCACAAATAAACACGCAATATACGTATAAACAAATTAAGATGTATCATAGACAGCTCACCGAGCCGGCGTTCTTGAGCGAGCCGCTCTCGCTGGCTGAGATGCCATTGTTGGTCTCGTAAGCGTACTGGTACTGGCCCTCCACACCCACGTCTGGAAGAAAACAAAACAGAATGTTTTACCTGTCCGTAGATGGCCAAATCCGAAACTAAGAAATATAGAAAAATATTTCAAGTAGTGACGAGGAGAGGGGCTTGTGGCTAAGTAATAAGAGCCGCGGTTCGATCGATCAGGATAAGCTACGCTTGCCGCGGTTGGTCCGTGGATGGGTGACCATCTTTACATACCAAGACCCCTCCTTGCCTCGGAAAGCACGTTAAGCCGCTGTCATTCGTGAATCTTTGACAGTCGTTACGGGTCGCCAGAAGCCCGAAAGTCTGACAACCAGTCATACTAAGGGGTTTCGTATTACCCAGTAACTGGGTTGTGGAGGTCAGATAAGCAGTCGCTCCATGTAAAGTACTGGTACTCAGCTGCATCCGGTTAGACTGGAAGCCGAGCTCAACATAATTGGGAAAAGGCAGGCGGATGATGATTTAAATGAGTAACGAGGCCGATCCTGATCTAAACTAAAACTTCATAATTTTAAAGAATCCGTTATCCAAGGCAGGAATCGAACCTGTTCATTTTGGAAAATATAATCTATCGATAAAAAAATTATTGTGGTTTTAAATTTTTATTTCTTTATAAAACACAATTTTATTGCTCTATACGAAAGTGACTTCAATAAGGAAATACGGTAAACCAAATTCCATAATCAGCCTATAAGGTTCCCACTGCTGGGACACCGACCTTCTCGCTGTGAGAGGGAATGGGCCATAATCCACGGTTAGATGTCACATATCTTTGAACTTTTCGTTCTAGGACATCCCGGTTTCCTCACGATGTTTTCCGTCACCGTTTTGAGAGCAGTGGTGATGAAATAATTTACACAAAGTAAAGCGCCTGTCTGGGTTCGAACCTACGACCAACTCGTAAGTCTCAGCCGTTACTGCTCACAACCAAACATGCACCCTAATTGATTAAACTATCATACTTCAAATCACAATTTATAATCCATTGCATCACATGATCGAAAATTTTGTCTGCTCAATGACGTAAATCACGCAATGTATGTTGTTGAACTGTCATTGCCACTATCGTAGATATTGCTACTGTTAGTGTGTTACGCAATATTACGCCACTGGTACAGTCAACAAAAGAGATAAGTATGCAGTGTCGTCGGATATAGTTGAAGTTTAGTAAGAAACGGATTGGTGTTTTCGGATAAAACTTGATTTAATTCATAGAAAACGAAAGAGTTAATTTATCAGAATCAGAATCAGATCTTTATTTGCTTTGAATGTAGGTACAGGTATAAGATGTTATAAGTACAGACGCCAGCAGGTCAAGCTACCCGAAACTGTCAAATTTTCCCAATCAACCTTGAACCTTAATGCTTTAGCGATAAACTTGAAAATCTATTAGAGAAATTTGACAGATTGTAGTAGCTTGATGTGCTGGCGTCTGTAAATACATAAGTCTCAAACTAAATTTCATTCGAAAACATCCATCGGTTTCTTACTAAACTTCTAATATATCCGACGACCCTGCATACTTATCTCTTTAGTTGACTACATGTAACTCAGTAGAGAGCAGTGGTGGCCTAGAGGTAACGACCGCGGCTCACGAAGACACTTTACTTTGTGTAAATTATTTCATCACCACTGCTCTCAAAAAGGTGAAGAGAAACATCGTCAGGAAACTGACATGTCCTAGAACCAAAAATACGAAGATAATGTATGTGACATCCACCAACCCGCACTGGGCTCGCGTGATGGATTACGGCCCACTCCCTCTCACAGACAGGAGGCCTGTGTCAATTGAAACATGGGCTGATTGTGACATGTAACCTCCCAATAAGAATGCCATTGCCATGTTCGGTGAAGACGGTAACTAAATGAGTGATGTACTGCTGTCAACTTACCCAGCTCCTGCTTCAGGATCTCTGCGTGCGATTCATCATTGCCTTGCTTCGGTAGGATGTGGGAGACGTCGGCAGCGACAATTGCCACGCAAACTGACAGGATTAGGAATTTCTGTGGAAAAAAACAGAAAAAAATAATTGTAAATCACACCCCAGTAACTGCACCCTAATTTCGTAACACACTATCAGTCACAATCTGAATCATTTTGGAGAATATTGCTGATCCATTGCCATCATATTATCTTCGAACAATTTGTCTGCCCAACAACGTAAATAACGCAATGAATTTTGTTGAACTGTCACAATGAAAGCCATTGCTACTAAACAAACAAACATCAACAACGATAAACAATATTTATTAGTTCAAGACTTAAACCTACCCACTCCCCCTCTCCTCCTCCTCCTTTTACTGATAGTGTGTTACGCAAATACCCCTCTGAGTAACACGATACCCCTTAGTAAGACCGGTACCCGTAACGACTGTCAAATATCTACGAATAACCTGTTCAGAAATTTTTCTGTAAAAAAAAATATGCTGATCCACAGCGATTTGTTTTTTTTTAAATTGCACTTTCCTATGAAAAAGCATTTTTTTTTTCTATATTCTAACCGGTAAAAGTTTCTACGCTAGCGGTTCTAGAATCGTGATGAATTCATGATTACAGTTTGCTGTCTTACGGCTGGTTTTTCCAACGCCAGATAATTTTATCGGAGGAATAATTTTGAATTTTTGACAGTTCTTCCATATAAAAACTGTCACACGTCAATTTTATTCCACGAATTAAAATTATCTGTCCATTGAAAAATCAGCCCTTAAATATTACTGGCGACATACACCTGCCGGCAGGGACATCTACGTGCAACCAGAGGGGCGATTCAATCTGTCAAAAATACCTCTAATTTCCCAACATTTTTGACAAGTATTTGACATTGATTGTCGCTGAGATGAGATTGCGACTAGATTTTGAACGTTTTTAATTACGGGAATTGGTCTTCTGTTACCATGGATTCAGTGCATGATTCTAGACCCCCCAGTGAAGGAATATCTCGTAGGCTATTAAAAAAAAAATTGCTGTTCCATTAATTTTGACCGCGTAATATTGCCCTTTTCTATGAAAAAGCCGTTTTCTGCCACAGTGTATGTGGGTACTATAGGTAGGTACAGTCACGAGCATAAGTATGCGTACCCTTGGCTTTATTGAAAGGCAATTTACTCTTTTATTATCTAATTAAGTTTTATGTTGCAATGAACATAGTATTTTCGAACCCATAGGTTTTTGCAATGTGTCGTATTTCATTGTCGTTTTCATATTTCACGCAAAAATCGCTATTGATAGTTTCCAAGTATTGACATATTATTGCTCGTGACTGTACACCTCTGCCTACCCTTCGGAAAAGACAGGCGTGATGTTGTAATACTTGTTTATGCATCTTAGAATATGCGACGATTCTTCGCAAATTTTAAATGCAAATAAAATCGGCAGGAAAACGAATTAAAATAATCTTTTAGCGGTAGGCTGTTTTAAATATAAATATTCATTATATCGAATTTGTTTATTAATGAAGTAGGCTTTAAAATGCTGCAATAAGCTTGTGCATAAATATGCATTTGATTATTTTTATGTGAATTACGGGTCGTTCCTGCTCGTTAATACCCCGCTGTTAACACTTAACGACTAGGAATATTTTGTTCCACTCGTTAACAGTGTTGAAAAACGCGACATTTTTTTCCCCAATCGCTCACCCCTCGTTCCGCATCTAGTTTAGGAGTCAGGGGGTCTACTCCGAAGTGGTATCGGCCGAATGTTCGGACGTTTCCTGCTACGAAGTTACTATTTGGTTCGTTCGGTCCCGATCCTACACTCCTACACTCTTTCGAATATTGACTATGGCCCCGACTCAACTTAGCCGATCCGAACTTTTTTCGCATTTTTCAATAATATTCGGTTCGGCCATGTGTCGGTCCGATCCGATCATTCGCACTTTGCACTTCGTAGTAGACCCCCTGGTTAAAGAAAAGTGGAATGAAACAATACTAATCACCATTTTTGTGGCACCAAATTAATAACGATATCGTTTAATGTTCAACGTTTACGTTTGAAATGCCTAAAACTTTAAATGTCCATGAATTGTACTGATCATAGAGAATCCAAATAAATATTATAAAGTTATTCGCGGTTAAGTATCTCGCGGAACGAGGAGTGATCGATTGGGAATGTTCTTCGCGTTCTTCAACACTCGTTAAGTGTTGAAGAACGCGTCTTCAACACTTAACGAGTGAAACAAAACATTCCTAGTCATTAATACTGTTAACAGCGGGGTATTCACGAGCGGGAACGACCGCAAATTACTAGCTAACCCGACGACGCTGCGCTGTCCAAATTTCAATATTTCATACCAAAATCCCATAGAAAAAAGGACGTTCAGTTTTACCCGAATTAATTTTTTTTCCGGGAAACCTTTCTGATTTATCTTTCACTAAAAAACTAATTCGAACCATTAGAAACAGTATAAAACGTAAGATTGCCATTTTATTTTTTACAAGTTTAGTACCTAACGATTTTTGTGATTATATAAAATGAGTTGCAAAAAGCTGTTTCAAAAATAAGTTGAAATAAAATAAAAACCTCTAGCAAAAGGTTTTTTTTGGCAAAAGCTAAACTTTAATAAAGTTTTAAAAGTGTATTCCCAAACTCACCATTTTTATTTTTAAGCTGTTCACTCCACAAGATCACACAACTGACTGTTTAAACTTATACCTTTGGCTGTATATAAATCATTATTACTTGCTCACGCGCAAGGCCGCGATGACACTTCACGGCTGCTATTCAAAACGAGATGGGCAGAAGTTTTAGTAGCAGTCAAAGTCAAATGGGCACTTTTGAACGTCAAAAATTACAAAAAATATCATTGATTCTAGTCGCCGCTTCCAAAAGGTAGTTTTCGTAAGAGAAGAATTGGCAAGAAACTCCACCGTTACTCTTTTAAAATGTTTTGTATATATTCATTATATAATTATATGTGAAGACGTTACACCTAGACTAAAATTACTCTACCACAAAAGGTAAAAAGAATCACTAATATTATAAAGGCGAAAGTTTGTGAGTAAGTGTGTATGTTTGTTACTACTTCACGCTCAAACGGCTGGACCAATTTTGATGAAATTTGGTATGGACGTAGCTGACACCCTGGATTTACACATAGGCTACTTTTTATCCCGATATTCTCACGGGATCGAAACTTATGCGGGTAGAAACCGCGGGGCGCAGCTAGTAAAAAATAAAGTATTGACAGGTAAATCAATTATGTGATAGAAACATATTTACAAATATTGCAAAAGTAGATGATTTTCCTAGAAATTTAACAACTGTTTAAGTTGTAGTAATATCCGAAGGGGTAGGTAGAGTCACCTCTAGGGGAAGAGTTAGTCCCTTCGGGGATATAGGTACACACCTATAGTACACCCCCATTTTCAGTTATGTTTAAGTTAAGACGTGAAGAAAATTATTTAAAAAAAAATCTGTCGAATTGATAACCTCCTCCTTTTTTTGAAGTCGGTTAAAAACAGGCACATGCGACATTATAGCTTTGTCTCCGTGATGGCAACGCGTCTGCGAAGTCTCTGGTGTTCCAAGTTCCGGTGACCACTTACCATCAGGTGGCACCTGAAATCCATCCCCGGGAAAATTAATGTTGGCTTTATAACCGACTTCAAAAAACGCCCCCCTTTTTAGAAGTCGGTAAAAAAGCCAACATTACTTGGTGGTCACCGGAACTTGGAACTTCTCGATTCAAAATATTTTTTTTAAATGTTTGTATCGGGCATAACTCCGTCATATATAGACAGATTTGCAAAATTATTTTTTTAATGGATAAGGCCTTAGGAGTGGTCCCATCCCATATTTAACTTTGCTTGGGTATTTTTTGAGTTAGCTTCAATAATACTATTTTGTCCACTTAGTTTAAATTGATGATGTTTTAATAACTTCCTGTCACTGATATTTACATAGCAAATAGTGTTATATGAATTTGTGTGGGGTAGGTATAGCTAAAAAGTGAAAAATAAAAACATTTTTTACAAAAAATAAAAAAACAACCGACTTCCAACGTGTCGTTGGAAGGTCGTTGGTCGACGTGGTGTCGTTGGTACCCGCATTTTCGTATTTTGACACCGACTTCCGAAATTAAAGTTATTTTTCATTTTGTAGTGTTTTTTTTTTTTGTAAAAAAGTTTTTATTAGCAAATTCTCAGTCAGGATTTAGTGCCGGATTAATGGCACAACGCACGCACGCTCTTTAAAGTGTATTGTCAATCTTTTTACTCTTGTGGCCTGTGGGTGAGCTATACGCGACGATCTAATGACACCCTGCGGGTTCAATATAACAATTCAGAATGTTGTTAAGGCTACCATGGCGCTGCAGTGCCTCCGGGATATTTGCAGAAGCCCACACAGACGGCTTCAAGGCCATAATTCGCAAAAAATCGGCTTCTTTGCTGCAGCGTCTGCGGGATGCTAAAAATGCCATTTTTAGCACCCCGCAACACTTTGACCTTCAGCTGGCCTACGATGTTACGGAGTTCTAATACGATTTGAGGCCAGCTTTTACAGTTTTGTTACCACTCACTTGCGAATTGCTCTACTTCCCCTAAACTCAAACTCAAAGCATTTATTTCAAATAAACCAATTACAGGCACTTTTGAATTGTCAAGGGGTCGGTCAGTCAGAAAGATGAAGCTAGTTGCCCATTCCAAAGCGTAGTAGGTACCTATGGAGAAGAACGGGCAAGAAACTCCATGGACACTCTTTTAAAAATCAAAATAATATGGTTACAAAGAACTGGTTACATTCAAGTTAAAAATTATGAATGTGAGAAATAATGATCTCTCTCTTTGCTAAGAGACAATTCGCAAGGCAATCCTCCCACTTATATAACTTATTGAATAAAGAACTGCACATATATCCCTTGAAACTCCGTGAATGTAAATCAGTTACAAGTGAATGGCTTAAAACTAAATCTTATGACGACATTGAGGCAATACTAGCGTCGCTTCCATGATCTGTTTGGCCATGTAAACGTTAGTGGAGGAAGTTACGCCTAATTTCCTCCGATCCCAAGACTTTGTCGCAGGGCTAACCTAAACCTTCAAAAAAAAAAAACAACTCTCATTCAATATACATATTCACATACACTCACCCACACTCACAACACACCCTCACACACTCAAGACCCACTCACACAAATCACTCACTCAAGCGCGCTCCTTTTCGTATTTTTCTTTTTCTTGTTTAGAATTGCATTTGACTTGATTATTGTTAAGCGGAAGAGCGGAGACACCTAACACAAGCATCTTCTTGCTTAAAAGGTGTTCTCCAAACCTTGTATGTAAATGCCTTATGAAAATGCAATAAACATTTTTATTTTTTATTTTTTTATTTTTTATTATGATAAAGTATATCTCAAGGATCTATTATTTTTTTTTTCCAACGAAGGTAAAAAGATGACCTAAATCACAGAAGAAAACATGTGATCATTGGTCACCAATCAATATCCAAACCTTGGGCAAAGTTGCTTAACCAGAAAGCATACATTGTCGAAACACTGGCGTGACATCATTTTTAACGCGCAGACGATATTATTAATCATTGAAGAGCTTTCTCAGTAGGGATGTCGTTATAAAAGTAAAAGTTTTAGTATACGTAAAAAATATTGTTGAAGACTGCTTCGTTAGTTTATTGATGGTAGCAAGCGCATCTGCTGACCAGGGCCTGCATTCGATCCTTTTTTTTTTCATCAATCATCAAATAACTTCTCCCGCTCTGGGCGGAGCGGGAGGGTATGTCAGACTTTTACACTGACTAAAACCCACCCGTGTTCCTTCAGTTGCCTGTGCCAGGGGCCACGGTAACTCTTTCGAACAACCCTCGACCCTGGCAGCATCGGCCCTAGCGGACCCCATCAGTTAGTGCTGACATCTCTTTGAGGCGTTAGGGCGCCAAGATTGCCTTTCCCTCACGCGCTCACGCCTCCTCCTTCGTAAGCATTACTGCTTCCAGGAAGAGTTGACGGCTTCCCATGCACTTTCGTGCCTGGACCAGGGCCGGACGCGAGAGAGCTGCATTCAATCCTCAAGTTGGGCAAAGCAGAAGCTGACCAAAGTCTGGATTTGTGCACGATTCATGGTAGATAGCAGATACACATTCAGACATAATCTTTGAAATGTGGGTGTGTTTATAAATCCCATCGAGGAATGCAAGCATGATGGAGATGTCACACGTCTTCGAGTTTTGGTTCTAAGACATGCCGGTTTCCCCACGATGTTTTCCTTCACCGTTTTGAGAGCAGTGGTGATGAAATAATTTACACAAAGTAAAGCGCCTGTCAAGGTTTGGACCTACGATCTACAACTCGTAACTCGACCACTACTCTCCCGTGATGGTATATCATGTTTCAATGTGTAGATGACCCATTTAATACTAAGCTGTAACTTTCTATTGTAATTGAAGTATTTTGTAGATTCACATCGGACATTGTTTATCACTCTTAGACCCTTTTACATGAGCACAAAGTTGATACACCCGCTCCCTCTGCGCGGGCTGTAGTTCACCACGCGGGCCCAGTGCGGGTTGGTGTATGTCACATGTCTTTGAATTTTCGGGTCAAGATGTCGGATTTCTCATGATGTTTTTCTCTACAATAAAAAATTTTTACATAAAAAAAAAATCTACCGACTTCCACAAACACTACAAAGTGAAAAATAACTAATTTCGGAAGTCGGTGTCCTTGGTTTTGTATTTTCGTTTTTTGCCACCGACTTCCGAAATTAAAGTTATTTTACTGAACCGATTTTGATGAAATTTCTATGGGACCAATCTGAAAGTATACCTCGCACAAAAAATAAGAATTTAGCAAATCGGCTTATAAATAGCGGAGTTCTGTTTTCTCCTCCTTTTTTGACGTCGGTTAAAAAATATAAGGTCCCATTAAAATAGGTGCTCATTAGACCAACCTTTAGTCAAGAACATCTCACCAAAAATCTAAAGATTCCAGTTATTTTAATTTTTTTTTTACTTCAGAAATTATCATTTTGCCCAACCCTACATGTTGTCGTAAGTACAATACATTGAACTTTTGCGCTCGTCTGCCGACCTACTTACAGTAAGTCACGATAATACATCGTCTGAAGGGCTTTCTCTCACACACTTATTGATGGCCACATTAATGTTGTATGACGTACTCTACTCACTACTTGTACCCTGAAGCTAGGCATAGGGAAGTTTGAATACAGGGAGTCTATTACGAAGTGCAAAGTGCGAATGATCGGATCGGACTGACCCATGGCCGAGCCGAATATTATTGAAAAATGCGAATAAAGTTCGTATCGGCTCAGTTGGGTCGGGACCATAGTTTCGAAAGAGTGTAGGAGTGTAGGATCGGGACCGACCGAAACAAATGGTAACTTTGTAGCAGGAAACGGCCGAACATTCGGCCGATACCACTTCGGAGTAGACCCCCAGCATTTACTTGTAACTTCAAGCATCCGCACTTCGAAAACGACACTCGATGTTTTGTTACAACCTGATTTTAAATACGAGTGTATTGGTGTAACATTTTATCGAGCAAAGGCACGAGTAGTAGGTCCGATATTTCAACAATGAACGCAAGTTAGAAATAAATGTTACAGGTAAATGCTCACTCCCCGTGAGCATTACGTCGAACATTCGTAGAAACGTTACATTATATAGAAATGCTTTTGGAAACAGCTTTTGCCTGTATTGTACAGACGCCAGCACATCAAGCTACTACAATCTGTCAAATTGCTTCGTCGTTTCGGGGTCGTGTGTTCGAACTCAGGCTTTACTTCGTGTATTCAATGTCATCACCACCCCTCTCAAAACGGTGAAGGAAAACGTCGTGAGGAAACCGGCATGGCTTAGAACCCAAAAGTTCGAAGACATGTGACATCCACCAACCCGTACTGGGCCCGCGATAAAGAAGTCTGTCCCAGCAGTGAGAACATCATAGGCTGGTTACGTAGAATTCACTTCACTTGCTGTTGGTATGTTCTGGGGCACAGAGGGCAGGCAGTCACTTTTAATTATTTACAAAAGACGTGACCTTTCACACAGGCCAGCCCACGCGAAAGTTATTCGTAACAAAAGTGTGTATTTCTCCACAATTACGACACGTACCTACACTGTGACAGACGGACTGACAGGTTTAAACATTAATTATTACTGGCTAATGTTTGAATATGACATTTGAGTTATAAAAGATTATTACTTCAAATTATGTGGTAATGTTTAGATAGTTAGTTTTGAACTGAATGGTGCTAATCCATGCGTCATGTTCGTGAACGGGCGACGCCGCGCCGTCAGTAGGGACTGGTCATCTCTTTGCTGCCACGGCTTATTTTAATTGGGTTTTTTTTTTACCGGCGAACTTCGTACCACCTAACAGACAATGAATGTCGTGTTACCATGAATACAAAAGAAATATTGAGTTTAGTTATTTATATAATTGTTTATATGAATTTATTTCGATTTTAAAATTGGCTCCCCGTTACTATGGAAAGAATATTGTATGTTTTTGTCTTCATAGAAACGCGTCTACGGGTCGCCCCGTGCTGGGGCAGAAGAAATATAGAGTCGGATAGAATGAACTTACTCCATACTCAAATCTTGATTGCATTCCATATGTGTTAAATAGATGGTATACAAGGTAAATGATCAATATGGACCGGGATGTCGGGCACAGCAGCATTTAGGAGAGAAAAAGAGAGCTAAGTGGCAATTCAAACAATTAAATATTATTTGATGTGCTTAATTGGGGTGTATAATTATGTATATATATACTATTAGGTTTGTGTATATAGGTATAGTATATTAGTTATTTTATGTGTCGCGTAAGAATATGCAGGTAACCCTACTAATATTATAAATGCGAAAGTTTGTGTGGATGGATGAATGGATGTTTGTTACTCTTTCACGCAAAAATTACTGAACGGATTTGGATGAAATTGATACTTATGCGGGTGAAACCGCGGGGCGCAGCTAGTGTTAGGTAAAACAATTCATGAATCAAGATATTTCCCCAATATTCGGATTATCGCGTATTAGTTTATATACTGCACTTTTTAAGCTTTGTCTCAGAAATTGTTTTCGGAAATATAAACTTTTTAAGTTGTTTACACGACATAAATTTCTGAATGCACGCATAAATATTTGACAATCAATAAATATGTCCGTTATTTGTCATCACTGACAGTATTTGACATTTTTAGAACATCATAAATGTGCGACAGGTACGAAACCCAGGAACATTTTGGGAAAATGATTTTTCTTTTATAATATTTTTTTTAGTAAATTTTCCCATTGTTTTCAATATTGATTCAGCTATTAGAGGCGGAGACAAATCCAACAAAATAAAAAAACCTTAGCATCTAATTTTTTTTTAACCTATACTGTCCCACTGCTGGGCAAAGACCTCCCCCCAAAGTCCTTCCAGAAATTCCATAACCGCGAAATTAAAAAAAAAAAATCAAACATTCTTAATAGTAGTGATGTGCCGACTATGGGTTTTGCCAATCTTTGACTAAGTAGATGTGACTAAACTATTGGATATACATATTTGATTGAAATTTCGTATGCAGACCGGGAACGTCATTACATATGCGCAGTTTAATTTATTTTCGTGTTCTCGTTTCCACTTGCATAAGTTGATATGATAATTGACAATAGTTTACGTTGTATAATGAATTTTGATTTGATTATTGAACAAAATAATGATAATTTCTTTTCATTAATCTAACACACGAGTTGAAATCTTGAGATCCTGTTGTTAATTTAAACATAATTTAGACGCTTTTGACTGCCTCGTTAGTCTAGTGCGCAAGCGCAACTAGTTTTCCCATCAGGAAGTAATCAGTAGCAGACTGGAGCTCAGATTTGTGACAACAGACTCGCCAATTGTTACATCAGACTTACAATATAACAATACAATAATTATAAAGAGGTTTTGTGAGTTTGTATGTAGGGGGGTGATCTTTGGAGCTACTGATCAGATTCCGCTCAGCATAATGCTAAGACCCTATGCGAGACAGATCTCCAGCGCTGACCAGCGCTGATTAGGAAAGCCAACTCCGCATAACGGGAAATGCGACATATGGCAAATAGTTTAATTTAATGTTCTGTGACTTTGCATACCTACTATTGTATAGAAGCAAGTTTTTCTTACTGAACAGACAGCTGTGCTGCTGAGGAGTTTGTTGCGCCACTTCTTCCCAGCGATAGCACTAGGAAGTTGTGAAGGGCGGGCTTTTGGGGAACAGTCTTATGTAATTTTGCATACCTACTATTGTATCGAAGCAAGTTTTTCTAACTGAACAGACAGCTGTGCTGCTGAGGAGTTTGTTGCGCCACTTCTTCCCAGCGATAGCACTAGGAAGTTGTGAAGGGCGGGCGTTTTGGGGAACAGTCTTATGTAATTTTGACGTTCGAAAAGTGCTGATTCTCAGCCTAATTTGAATAAATGACTTTTGATTTGATTTTGCGAGGCCAAAGAAAAAGTAAAGACTAACATATGGTCATATCCGAGCTAAGATTTAATCATCAAACCTTGCATATGTCAATAAGCCTTTAACAGCATAATATGTATTTAGATATACAAAGTTCAGCTTATAATGTGCGTGTTCGTAAGTTAATTTGTTTGAAAGGTCGCCGGCCGGTAGGACTTGGCTAAGGTTAACGATGAGATAATCAGGTCGTCTCCTCAGTACGCCCTACATCAATTGGGAATTTCTTAGTAACATGCCAGAGTTTGGAGGTTGGCGGTGTGAAACCCACGGGGGTTTCCTCTGAAAGCACGTTAAGATGTTGGTCCTGCGCCTGATCTCTCTCTGGTCGTGTCGGACTGTGAGAGTGAGAGAAGAGAGTGCTCCTGTGTCTGCGCACAAACTTGTTCACTAGTTTTTCACTTGTTCCGCTGCGATTGTTCACCATGGTCGAAATTTGATCTGGAGGGCTTTATTCCCTGGAAAGGTACAGACGCCAGCACTTCAAGCTACTACAATCTGTCAAATTTATTTAATACATTATCAACGTTATCGCTAAAGCTTTAAGGTTCAAGGTTGATTGGGAAAATTTGACAGTTTCGGGTAGCTTGACCTGCTGGCGTCTGTACCGTAGAAGACGCATACCCAGCTTGGACAGGTCCACTCAATCTGTGTGGTTCTTTCCTCAAAAGATCATTTCAGACACCAATCTACATGGTCTTCACATGATCTGACCAAGATTATGTCTAGACTTTAAAAGAGACTGACCTCTGAGTTTGTTTCGGCCTTTCTTCTCAGAGTAGTCAGACAGGAAACGCCGAACTCATCTAGTTTTTAAAAATATTATTTATGTGTAAAAATGTTTGTACAAACCTACTTACAGAAATAAAATCATTTATCGTTTATAACGTTCCCACAGCTGGGACACACACATCTTAGATTTTTTGGTTCTAGGACATGTCGGTTTTTTACGATGTTTTCCTTCACCGATTTGACCATATTCATTAACACTTATTAATTTATTGCGTCAGGTAACCGTGACCCTTCATAGGTGACATTCTCAGGGCTATCGATACCTAGTAAGTTCCCATAGCATAATCAACCTGTAGTGTACTCATTACTGGCCTCTCTGTGAGAGGGAGTGGACCGTAATCCACCACGCGGGCCCAGTGCGGGTTGGTGGATGTCACATGGCCTTGAATTTTTGGTTCTAGGACATGCCGGTTTGCTCACGATGTTTTCCTTCACCGTTTTGAGAGCATATGTGATGAAATAAATTACCTATAGTAAAGTGCCTGTCTGGGTTCGAACCCGCTATACGTAAGTCGGGCCCTTATCACTAAGCCACCACAGCTCGAAGAGATAGGCTAGATAGTTATGTAGAAGTCCCGTCACACATCGGTAACGTGTGACCCAGTAACTGAGTTGTGGAGGTCGGATAGGCAGTCATCAACATCATCACCATTTCAGATAGGCAGTCATCAACATCATCACCATTTCAACCGAAAGACGTCCACTGCAGGACATGGGCCTTCCTCAATCACCACCACTTTTGACCGGTTCTATGCTTGTCGCATCCAGCGGATTCTTGCGGCCTTCAAACGCAGTCGCTCCATGTAAAATACTGGTATTCAGCTGCATACGATTGTGGAAGCCGACCCCAACATAGTTGGGAAAAGACAGGCAGATGATGATGATGATTTTGTAAGTTCCATGAAATTCAGGGCGAGTATATGCAGCAAACTGAAGTGGCAGTGGGCTGGCCATGTTTGTCGAAGGACCGATGGCCGCTGGAGCAGACGAGTCCAGGGGGTCTACTACGAAGTGCAAAGTGCGAATGTTCGGATCGGACCGACACATGGCCGAACCGAATATTATTGAAAAATGCGAAAAAAGTTCGGGTCGGCTCAGTTCGGTCGGGACCATAGTCAATATTCGAAAGAGTGTAGGAGTGTAGGATAGGCACCGACCGAACCAAATAATAACTTTGTAGCAGGAAACGGCCGAACATTCGGCCGATACCACTTCGGAGTAGACCCCCTGGAGTGGAGACCGCGTATCGGCAAGCGTAGTGTGGGACGCCCCCCAGCTAGATGGACGGACGACCTAAAGAAGGTGGCTGGGGTAGACTGGATGCGGAAGGCGGAGGACAGGGTGTTGTGGCGCAGCCTGGGAGAGGCCTATGTCCAGCAGTGGACTGCGATAGGCTGAGTTGATTGATTGATATTGCTATCAATCGGGCAGAAATCCAGACTTTAGGCTGCTATTGAGGAACACTTAGGGTCAATTTACAATGCCGCAGAACGGAGTCGGAGGCGAGTTTTTGTCTAACGTACAAACTAGATACGAACTTATTACTGCCGGAATTCCTGAGAATGCGCGATCATTCTCCAGAAGATGCGTGAACTCTGCGTATGTGTGTATGTAATTTGTGCGTTACACTTTTGACATAAAGTTCAATACGCTTTGTACAAAAAAAAATTGCTTCCAATCCGTTCCACGGCAATATAATATTTACTTTATTATTGATTACTTTGGCGCCCGAACTAAGGATGAATGATAACACGATTTGAAAGTTGTCCGATATGTTTTTGCCCATCTGAAAACATTAATTAATCAGGAGTAGGGTGCATTCCGAAGTTACTTTTTTTATTTTTAGCTGTTAATGTCCCACTGCTGGGCAGCCTTAGTCTGACCTTCACATTGAACCAAGGATCTCACGCTCAGTGGTTGCGCTTGCGACCGCTAGACCAACGAAGCACTCGTTATAAATCTTTCGTAACTCTTGCGTCGCTATTCATACTAACAGAATGATTGATGATAGAACTTACTTCACTGTATGTTATTGAATTATTTATTATTAGGGATTCTGTTAAGTCAAATACAATCATAAGACACAGTTAAATGTCAATGTCAAATTCTTTGGGGAAATGAAATTAGAATTAAAAGTCACTTATTAACACTTTATATGTATATATTACTATATGACCCGGTGTACTTCGTATCACCTATCGTAACGACATTAAAACTCTCCCTTCGCTAAAATGGCTGAAAATTTTGATCGGTAATGTCAGGCGTGGCCATTTTCATAGGTAAATAATTGAGAGAACCATATCTATATATGTATATAAATCAATTGCTGTTCGTTTGTCTCGCTAAAACTTGAGAACGGCTGGGCCGATAATATTAGACAGTAGTTTTACGCGAAAGAGTAACAAACATCCATCCATCCATACAAACTTTCGCGTTTATAATATTAGTAGGATTTGCAAAATTCTTCGTCTCCACGAAAGAAACGCGTTTTTTTGCTTTGCGGTACGGAGCACTTCGTGTCCGACTCGCACTTGGCGGCAATTTTTTTTCGCAATTTCGTAGTTTCTTGGGTACAACTTTGACTCTGTGAGACGTTCTAATCAAATATAACATATCACTCAAAGAGCAATAAATAAACCACGAAACACACGTAAAGACGAGTATTGCGTAGGTAAATACACATCGGTTGGTTAACAAATAATCTAAGTAGGTATGCATAGTAGGTATAATATAGAGGGGCTCGTGGCTAAATAAGCCGCACGACATACGGAAACCCTTGGAAAGACTGGTTGTCAGACTTTCGGGCTTCTGACGACCCGTAACGACTGTCAAAGATCCACGAATGACGTGCGTGAACGGCTTAACGTGCTTTCCGAGGCACGGAGGGATCTTGGTATGTAAAGATGGTCACCCATCCACAAACCAACCGCGGCAAGCGTAGCTTAACCTGATCGATCGAAGCGTGCGGCTGTTAGTACTTAGCCACAAGCCCCAAATCCTGTATATGAATATTTGACTGAAATATAGCATATAAATCTCGTTTTTGGCATGTCCTCACATCAGTATATTGTACCCGCGCGAAGCAGGTCGCAGTTCAAACCCAGGCATTTTACTTTGTGTAAATTATTTCATCACCACTAAAAGGTTAACATCGTGAGGAAACCGACATGTCCTAGAACCAAGTACATATTCGAAATGTGACATCTACCAACCCGCACTGGGCCCACGGCCCACTCTTCACAGAGAGGAGGCCTGTGTCCCAGCAATGAGAACATTCATATATTTTCCTGCCCTGATCCCAATTTCTTTGGGGTCGGTGCAACATATCTTTTTCATCCATACTTCTCTATTAGTTACCATCTCGGTAGTCACCCCCTTTCTAACCATATCATCATTCACACAGTCCATCCATCGTTTCTTTGGTCTTCCCATACTCTAATAGCCATCGACATTCATACTCAAAACTTTCCTCACGACTTCCTCATTCCTCCGTATCACATGCCCATACCATGACAACCGATTTCCACACAACTTTTCAGTTACCGGTGCCACTTTCAGACTTCCTCTTATGTACTCAGTGAGTGAGCAGTGAAAAGAAAAAGTATTTATTGCGACTCGTACAGGAAGATCACAAACTAAACTAAACAGAGGAAAAAATAAAAATAAAAAACAATTTTGTTTAAAAAATTAAGAAAACGAAAAATTTAACAGAAAGTCCTATACGACGCCAAAAGGCTCCTACCTCAGCATGATGCAGCAGTGTGAACTTTATGTATTAGGTATGGTTGGGTACAAGAAGGGATTTGGCACTTGTTACATCTATTTTTAAGTTATTTTGTGGAAATATCTCTAACCCGAGTGTACTAAAGGATGTGTGTCTAAACGTGCCTGATAATTACGTGTCGCGGCGACGGAGACCGCGGTTATTGGCGATGCCTCGCGGCCGGACCAACCTGCTGGGTAAAGCACCTTTGACGCGCGCCTTGCACACATTTAACGAAATCGCGGAAAAGGTGGATTTATTTACGTGTTCTCTGAATGAGTTCATAAAAATTCCTTTACATGTAATGGAAAAAATATTGTTAAGACCACGCTACCGATTTGGGGTAACCTGGGGGTCTACTACGAAGTGCAAAGTGCGAATGATTGGATCGGACCGACACATGGCTGAACCGAATATTATTGAAAAATGCGAAAAAAGTTCGGATCGGCTCAATTGGGTCGGGACCATAGTCAATATTCGAAAGAGTGTAGGAGTGTAGGATCGGGACCGACCGAACCAAATAGTAACTTCGTAGCAGGAAACGGCCTATACTACTTCGGAGTAGACCCCCTGTAATGCTAGTTGTGTTGGGAATATAATCCTACTAATATATATACGATCAATGGGCCACACTTACGACCCAGTGGGTCCCGCTTAACGGCAAACGACATCGCGGCAGGCCCAGACGGAGATGGCGGGCTGAGCTGGACTCCTTTGATAAAGATTGGTCCTTGTCAGCTCTGGACAGAGAAAGGTGGATGGAGGGTTGGGAGGCCTTTGCCCAGCAGTAGGACAGTAATGGCTAATAAAAAATATTATAAACGTGAAAGTTTGTATGGATGGATGTTTGTTACTCTTTCACGCAAAAACTACTGAACGGATTTGGATAAAATTTGGCACACACATGGTTTATAACCAGGATTAACATGTAGGATATTCATTATCCCGATATTCCCACGGCATCGAAACTTATGCGGGTGAAACGGCGGTGCGCAGCTAGAAAACAAATAAATTATCGGCTGATTATTTGGTTACAAAGCAGGCGGGTCGCTAGTAAAGCAATAAACCACAAATTAGACGTAAACACAAGTATTGCGTAGTAAGATACACGTCGGCTTGTAAACCAATAGTAATATCTGTAAAGGTGAAGGGCGAAACGTGCACAGAATTGTGTAGCGGTAGAACGGTACTGACTAGTGAGGTATTTATAGAAATCGTAAAACAATCTGCGAAGTTTATATTGAACAAAAAAAAAATGTATACATCCGAATTGAAAACCTTTTTTTTTTTAAGTCTGTAAAAAAGATCAAAAATCAAAATATTTTATTTCACATAAACCTACATGGGTACTTCGTCGTTTCCTACGGAGAAGAGCCGGCAAGAAACTACACGGTTACTCTTTTAAAAATAATTGACTTTTACAATGTTTTCAAATTACAGTAGGTATGGGAGGACAGCGTAGGCCTGTCCACAAGTACCACTAAGTACTTGATAAAATAAAAAATAATCTACAGATCTAAATTCTACAAGGCCTACAAAGTCCTCACATTCACAAAATATAGAAGAATCTATCAAAAGGATAAATAAAGCATAAAAACCTATTAAAACCAAGTGACACGATTGCCATTAAAACCACTAATAATAATAGATCAGTGAAGTTAAACAGAGAATTTACTGTGTTAAAGTAAATATATGTATACAGATATCACCTACGTTAAATATTTATTAAATTTATAAACAGGCTTATTTATAAAAATCTCGCTAATCACCAGTGATCGGAGTAGGTAGATTGAATTGGGGTCATTAATCCGAAACGTATATATTAATACGGACATTCCTCCAGATTTTCGGAATTGGTTGATTATTGAAAAAAAAACCGGAACTTAGGTAGCAATTGTATTAAAATGAGCAATATTATATTTTTCATAAATTGTTTTAACGTTACCCAGTCACGATTCGACACAACCCAACGACCAATCAGAGCAAAGGATCATGAGTGGTGCACTATTGTTGTTTTTATTATTCAACATTTAAATAATAAATTAATTTAATAATATCAATACAAACATTAACCGGAATTACTTTCCGGGAAAATGACTTATCAAAAATCAATCCCGATCACTGCTAATCACTCATTTAAGCTACGGTTTAGCTTACCATTTAGTTAGCTCTTAATCAATGCTTAACTTTTCTTTATTTATAAATGCCAGTTAGCAGGTGATTCGAAGCGAAACGAAATAGAGCTGAAATTATGCGTTCGGCAGAGAGAGAGTCGTTGCTTATAAAACCACAATTCGTTGCAGTCAAGGGCGATCCTATTACCATTGCCTGCATGGACACAAATCCAGACTTGGAAAAGCTAATGGAAATTATCTTTACGAAAAAAGAAAACGCAACCTGTCATCTGTCATTCAAAAGTTTTGGAATTGCATAGAGTGGTGAATTTCTCATGAAATCGTGGTAATACAAAATAGGCAAGGACTTTGAAGGTTGCAACAACTCTATATTAGATCTCATCATCACGCGTTCGTATTTCCGGAGATAGACGATGATTGCCGAACCGCAAACTTTTTTGGGAAATCTGTGAGTCGGTGTGTATTTTATTATTATAATCGCGTCTAATACATTCGTAAGTCTACAAGCCAGAGGTCAAGGTGCACAAATAAGGCATGACCGATGCATAGCATTACGCGGCTATTTCAGGAAATACTCACATTTTTTAATGTGCCTATTTATCAAACCTGGTATTTGTTTTGTTTTTATGTTTTGTGGAGTTTTGTGTCTTATATTGGAAATGTCAAAGCTTTATTATTGTAGATAAGAGGCTAGTCAAAAAAACTTTGTGTTATTTTTCTTTTGTGACACGTTGGTCTAGAGCAGTGGTGGCCCAGTAGTAATGGCCGCGACTTACGAGTTGTAGGTCGTAGGTTCGAATCCAGACAAGTGCTTTACTTTGTGTAAACAATTTCATCATCACTGCTCTCAAAACGGTGAAGGAAAACATCGTGAGGAAACCGGCATGTCCTAGAACCAAAAATTCGAAGACATATGACATCTACCAACCCGTATTGGGCCCGCGCGGTGAATTACGGTCCACTCCCTCCCACAGAGACGAGGCCCGTGCCCCAGCAGTCGGAACATTATAGTGTGATTATGTATAAGAGTAGGGCAAGGCCAATGAAAGAGTGGTTGGACTGTGTGAATGATGATATGGTTAGAAAGGGGGTGACTACCGAGGTGACGAGTAATAGAGAAGTGTGGAAGAAAAAGACATGTTGCGCCGACCTTAAATAAATTGGGATATAGTATTGGGCCCGTGTCCCAGCACTGGGAACATTATAGGCTGTTTATGCACGTTGGTCTAGAGGTCACAGGCGCGACACCTAAGCCCCTAGGTTCGACACCTTAGCCCCTAGGTTCGACACCTAAGCCCCTAGGTTCGACACCTTAGCCCCTAGGTTCGACACTAAGCCCCTAGGTTCGACACCTTAGCCCCTAGGTTCGACACCTAAGCCCCTAGGTTCGACACCTTAGCCCCCTAGGTTCGACACCTAAGCCCCTAGGTTCGACACCTAAACCCTAGGTTCGACACCTAAGCCCCTAGGTTCGACACCTAAGCCCCTAGGTTCGACACCTTAGCCCCTAGGTTCGACACCTAAGCCCCTAGCCGAACATTGAGGGTCAAACAAAGCGCATTCCGGCGCGTCAAAAAAACACACTGTTGGATTTTCAACTCTCGGCGCTAAGCAGGGCGTTAAAAATCCGATGCGCGAAAAAAACTACGTGCTACCGGGGGGCTTCGTTTGTCAGTAAGTCCACGTCCGCGGCAGGATTATTTCCCGCATTGGATTTTTAACGCTCGGCTCAACACCGAGAGTTGAAAATCTAGTGCGCGATAAAATCCTACTGCGATATTCTTAGGTTGATGCGCTCATGGTCTCTGATGATGCAACAGACCACATTTTTGAGAACCCGGAGGTAGATTGACAAATGATACAAATCACTAATATAATTTGTTTTATTTATATTTTTAACTGTGTTTAGTTTATACCTAATATGATCTTGTACGAGTCGCAATAAATACTTTTTTTTTTCTTTCACTATTCATTTGAACAGTCAGTTTAAATAACTCAAAACCATACTAGTTTATATATTCATAATCTCTTAACTATGCCCTGTCCACTAAGTAAAGCGTTTTTTGACAGATGAAACTAGTGATTGCAGCAACACACAATACATTGATTGATACACGTACGGTATTATAATGTCTGTGACAAGCCATAAATAAGATATTCCAATAAGATATAAGGCAGTTTATATATTTATTTTACTATGCATTTTAAAATTGACTTTTACGTAATCTGGAATAAGCACGTTCTAATACAGCTGTCAAAAAACGGTTGACCTAATGGACAGGGTATAACTATTTACACAAGGTAATTACTAAACTAAAAGAGGAACTAGCAGTTGCGCTTGTTACCACTAAATCAACGAGGAAGTCAAACTAACTGAAATCAAATAGTTTACTGTGTCATCTATTTTTAACCGACTTCAAAAAAGGAGGAGGTTCTCAATCCGACTGTATTTTTTTTGTTTGTTACCTCAGAACTCCGTTATTTTATACTATAAGCCGATTTTCAAAATTCTTTTTTTATTTGTAAGGATATACTTTCAGATTGGCCCCATAGAAATTTCATCAAAAACGGATCAGTAGTTTGGTTTTTAAACCAAAATTACTAGTAAAAATTACAACTTAAAAGTGAAAAATAAAAACTTTTTTGCGAAAAAAAAAACAACCGACTTCCAAAAAAGAAACTACAAAGTGAATAATAACTTTAATTACGGAAGTCGGTGGCAAACAACGAAAATGCGAACCTAACGACACCTACTTCCGAAATTAAAGTTATTTTTCACATTGTAGTGTCTTTTTTGGAAGTCGGAAAAGTTTTTTTAGCAATGTTTTGGTTTTGGTCAGCAAATGTTGTCATTGAGAATAGTATTAATTAGTAGGTTCGACCTTCTACAACAAGAGTCGTGTTTACTATATGTTAATTCTTGTATACTTTGTCTGTCTGTAGGGCTGTACAAACATACTTCAATTCTTAAAAAATATGTAGGCTGGTGTACTACCGAGATAATGACTAATAGAGAAGTATGGAATATAAAGACATTTTTTTGTTTATGATATAGTTTAGTGCTTTACTGCGATCCCGCCTGATAGAAAGCAGTGATGCAATCGTTGATGGTAAAGCGCACTAATTTATTATGAGCCTATTCACTCTAGCCTTGAAGACACTTAAATTATAATCGGACGGGAAAACCGCTGCAGGCAAATTGTTCCAGTCCTTCGATGGTCGTGGTATAAACGACGAGGCGAAACGCTTCGTCCGGATCGTAGCAGTTTCAACAACGTAAGGGTGGAAACTCGCCGTGCGACGGGTTGTCCGATGATGGCGGAATTAAGTCATGTAATTCCCGCCATGCATGTTGCGCCGACCCCAAATAAATTGCGATAAGGGTAGCAAAATGATGGTGGTGATGACAGGGTGATGTAAGAGGAGGCGCAAAAAATGAGGGGACAGACCCAGCAGGGCCAGCAACACTCGTGAGATGTAGGCAGAGTACAGGCGAGCAGCACTTTGCTGTCGACAGACCGAACTTCATCTGTCGACAGAGGCAACTGCAGCTGCCACCATTGGTTGACGTTTGCCGTCGACACGTGGACATCAAACGCCGACCAATGGCGACAGCTACAGAATGAGCGCGCCTCTGTCGACAGCTGAAGTTGGCTCTGTTGACAGCAAAAACAATGCTGTCGCTGTGGGCAGCAGTCGGCGTGTCGAATACTGCGACAGTTGTTTTTACAGCTGAAGTTGGCTTTGTCGACAGTAGTGCTGCTCGTCTGTTTGACGCCTTGGGAATACAGGGTGGCAGGGACATCTACGCCTAACCTGTTACCTACAAAAGTGCAATACATTCGCGGTCAAAATGTATGGAACAGCTAAGGTCATTAAAGGTTATCAGGTGCTGAATTCATGGCTACGCCGAAACCCGCTTACCAATCAAGGTTGGTGGACCTTTGGGGTCGCGGGCGCATAGAGTGGGGACTCTGTCCACCCAGCAAGCGACCCCAGGAAAGACGGTGGCACAGTGGTCACGTGCTGCCGTGCATGGCGAAGCTCAGAGGAGGCCCCTTTACAGTCTCCCCAGGGATGTGCCTTACAGGCGTTGCATAGGGGGGGTTCCGGAATTGGTCCTTTAAGAGGAACCGGGACCACCCCTATGTGCTGATGGTGATAACTGGGCGGTTTTCAATCAATCAATCAACTCAGCCTATCGCAGTCCACTGCGGTTTTAGTAAGGTAAAAATCCCACACTCCCCAACCTCTCCACGGACGTCGGAGGCCTTTGAAGGTTTCCCAACGAAAACAAAAAAAAAAACTGCCTGAGGCGGGCAAAACGAAATTTTACAAAGTCGCGGGCCAGTATAAATATGTAAAGATGTATTTACGGAAACCGCAAAAAGTCCCATAAATAAATAAAACCATAGGAATTCATAGCTGGAAGCCTTGAATTAAGCATGTCACCTACGACGGCCTTCATCTTTCGAGTTATTGCCTGACGCAATAACTCGAAAAATGAAGCTGCTGAACATAAAAACATTTTTTACAAAAAAAAAAAACCGGAAGTCGTTGTCAAAAAACTAAAATGCGGAACCAACGACACCGACTTCCGAAATTAAAGTTACTTTTCACCGTTTTGAGAGCAGTAGTGATGAGAAATTTATTCAAAGGTCGTAGTCGTAGGTCGTAGGTTCGAACTAGAGTTGCCCAACTATCGATAGTTTCACTATCGATAGTTGACCTCGAAAACTAGTAACAATATCGATAGTGCTATCGATAGTATCGATAGTATCGATACTATCGATACTATCGATATCACAAATTAACTAATAGTATTGATTGGAAGCAATAGTATCGATAGGATCGATACTATTGCATTATAATACTATCAATAGTATCGATAGTATCGTTTTTTTTTAAGTAATACTATCGGTACTATCGATATTATCGATAGTATCGTTGTATTAAATAATTAAAACTATCAATGCTATTGATAGTTTGTAAAACTATCGATACTATCGAACTATCGGTCATAATTATACCAGCTTTGGAAAATATTCTTTCTGACGGAGTTGACGTTGCAGGTATACATAGATATTTTAAGGCTATTTCTTTTAGACCATTCTCACTGTGATTCCAGTATTCTATAGGAAACTCTGTTTTTGGGATGATATGTTTTTCTACGTACTGCCTGATATCAACGATCGCATCAGCAGTTGCAATACTATCGCCGTTTATAAAACTATCGATAGTGTGAGCTATCGATACTATCAATACTATCGATAGTATTGCTCCTAAACATATGCTGGTCTTCGATAGTATCGATACTATCGATAGTATCGATACTATCGATAGACTATCGATACTATTGATATGACGTCAACTATCGATAGACTATCGATCGTTTAGCGATAGTCGACTATCGATAGGCAACACTAGTTCGAACCCTGACAGGCGATCTACGCCTGTCAGGGTTCGAACCTACGACCTACAACTCGTAAGTCGCGGCTGGTACCACTGGGCCACCAGTGCTCAGAGATGGGAATATCCTTCCAAACCCGCGGATTGTGATTGAAATTGACGGCACAGTTGACGCTGTGGTTAAGCGATTTACTGCTGAGCTGTGTGTCGCGGGTTTGGTTCCCGCACAGAACAAATATTTGTATGACCTACAAGTAGTTGTTCCGGGTCTGGCTGTTTGTGTATGTGAGTTTAAATTGTAGCGGCATCTACAACGCCACATGCGAACAACGCGTCATCCTGACGTCACGCAAATCCTACATCTCGCAAGCAGAGTTTACCGCGCAATTAGCATACATACAAACTTCCCGACATCAGTCGTTGGGCAGTTGCCCGCCAGACACAACACCCGTCTGATCGGAGGATCCTCCCTTTTCTATGGAGGATGAGTGAACTTTACACCCTGTTCCTCATACCTCTATAAAACTTTTGTAAACGCACCCACGATACAGGAGAAATTCCTAGTGTGGGGCAACGTTTTTATATAATAAAAAAAATGTGCGTTACGCAATTACGGTGCTGAGTCCCAGCAGTGGGAACATTATAGGCGGATTATGACGACTAATAGAGAAGTACGAAAGAAAAAGACATGTTGCACCGACCCCAAATAAATTGAGATAAGGACAGGAGAATGATGATAATAATGGCCGATTGATTATGCTACAGGAACTAAAAATGCCTACGAAGGGTCACGGCTACCTGACGCAATAGTATGGGCTGATGAATGTTTGGTTTTTGATGAGCCGAGCCCAGATGCGCAGATAATTTTATGATCATGTTGATAAGAAGGTGGTCAACTGAGCAACCGTTTTAACAGCTTTAATGTACTAATAAAACTATTAAACTAAAATGGATAATAATAAAACTATAGAGGTATGAGGAACAGGGTGTAAAGTTCACTCATCCTTCATAGAAAAGGGAGAATCCTCCGACCAAACGGGTGGGCAACTTCCCGACGATAGATTTTTGGACGTTGTATATATGATAGTTGCGCGTTAAACCCTGCTTGCGCGATGCAGGATTTTGTGTGACGTCATAGTGGTGCGTAGTTCGCATGTGCCGGTGTAGATGTCGCCACAAAACTATTGCCAGTAAAACGTTCTAAATTGAATAAAATAACTCGCCAGGCCGTGTTTGTTGTCGTTGTCTGTCAAGCTCTGATAGACAACATAAAGCCTAGACCACTGGGTGTAGAAGCTTGAAATATTGCTCAAGAGTTCCGTTTTAAAACGACTGTAAGCACTACGGAAGGATTTTTGATAATTCATCCCCTATGGGGGTCAAATAGGGGATGATAGTTTCTATAGTAGTTGTCATCGTTCATTTCTGCCGATGGGAGATACCATCGGGTGCACGGCTGTACTCGAGCAAATTCCTGCTTGATGTGATTTTTACAACCATTTTCAAGCTTTATACGCGCACTGCGTACAGGCTTCCGCACGTCCACAATGGTTACAGTTTGACTTTGACAGCCTATTTACTTGGAAGAAATGAGGGCGTTTACCGTGGTTCAAGTGTTATTATTGACGTGCGGACATACAACATTTCGTGAAACGTACCTACATCATTATATCGCGGCTTGTGCATCGCACTTTTATCTGACACTTTTATATGACACTTAAGAGAGCTAGGGAACTCTGAAAAGGATTGACCAATTTTAAAAACCCTTTTCTTCCTCTTCCACAGTTATGTCAAAATTCGGTGTCCGCGTAGATGCAGCAGTCTCTGCATTAGGAGGCGGCGCTGGCGCGGCTCTAGACGAAAACGACTTCATCGACGCCAGCAGACTGGTCTACGACGCCGTCAGGGAGATCAGACGAGCTGTGTTGATGAATAGGGTGAGTTTTGTACAGGTTTTACGAGAGATTTAACGGATTTTTTGTAGGAAGAGAGTGCGCACGTCCGCTCGGGGCGGCGGTTGGGAGGTAACTAATTAGCTGGCTGCTTGGTGAGTTTAGTTGGATTAAAATGTTGGTGATATTTCTAGGTATTCTATCAACCGGCCTACTGCTTAAATTGATGTCTATTACAGACTTTGTTTAGTGGTACCTATGTATGAAATGAAAAAAAGTTAACTTTTTTTAGTGTCCAGTCTGTCTCATATAGCAAATTATTTATAAATAACTATACACCGTGTCCCGGACGATATACATAAACTTCGACCAGATGTTCAGACCATGGAAATAAAATAAAATAATGGGCACATTAATGAATTCTTTTTTTTTTTTGGTAATTTTCATACAAACTAAAAATACCTTGACGTAAATCACCCGATATGCATGCCTCTTTATCCGAAGCATTTGATAGATTTATCATTTTAATTGCACTAAGTGGCAACATAGGCCAAATTAAGACCGTTTCTTACTGCATAGCTCAGTTAAATTTCATTAAATGAAGTTGCAAATATCTTCGTAACGAAGCCTTTTTAAGTACTACTTCCTTTGTTAGATTTGATTTGTAAAAGCTATAGAAGCGTTTGCCAAAGTTTATGGATAACGTGAAGAACACGGTGTATATAAACAGTTTATGGTCCTGGTTGCTAGTCAACTATCTACCCTTATCGCGATCATTTCAGCCGAAAGAAGTCCACTGCAGGAAATTGGTGACTTCGAGTCAAATTAGGAGAGGGTCTGTGATCTGGCAAAGGCCGAGCGAATACTTAGAATGAAAATACAGATACTTAACGTACTTCTACTTAATTAGGATGAGGAGGAACTGGACCCTGAGGACGTGGAACTAGACGAGCATTACACCCTGGAGACGCGCAGCAAATGTGAGAGCAACCCACAACTTCAGCTAAATTGGTTGCTTCCGGTTGCCCGAATGTCTTGTCCGTTTTAATGTGGTTGCTAATCTCATGTCATCTAGGTTGTTGTTTTAATTGTGAATGTGATTTGGTTGCTAATTTTTATTGCTGAGCCATACTGAAATCAGTGAAATAGTGACAATTCAAAAGTGCCTGTAATTGGTTTAATTGAAATAAATACTTTGAGTTTGAGTTTGAGTTTGAGTTTGATAGATACTTAATGAAAGAAATTATTCTTATTTACTTAAAATTACATAGAACAAAAAAAAAATTGGGGAAAATATTTGTCACAGCCGCGCAAAAATGTTATTGCTCAGCATAATACTGTGTCACAATGACAGCTATAAATCTGATGTTGGTATGGGCCAGCTAATAATGTCATAATAGGATATGTGTTAATAGATAGCTGCTAATTAGAGAAACCGTTGGTTGTGTTTGTGTCCATTTTCAGTGTCATTCTAATATGGTTTTTTAACAATGTGAAATGAAAGCCACCATAGAACACATGGTTACTGGCAACCTTGCGCTTCGCAGTGAGAGCTTGGTTGCTAGCAACCAAATGCTTCGTGTTATTGTTGCTTTTGGTTCATATATTTACAGGTTTTTTTTTGTGTTCGTTGCTAGTTAGTATAATTTAGAGTGTTCAACGGTTTCCTATATTTCTGAACGTTTTACGCTGATTTTATCCTAACGAATGAAAGATCAGTCATATTAAGCCCGAAATCCAAAATGGCCGGCCGACGAAAAAAAAAAAAGTGTTATAAGGTCTCCTTATTGTATTAAATCCTCCTTATATTTTTTTACTAATGCGCTAAATCTCTGCGACCATTCCTTCACCTGTTTTTGAAAGTTGAAAATCAGAGATCAAGTTTTAGCGACTTTGGGTTCTGGGCGCAACTTTGTATGAAACGTGACTGGTCTCCTTTAGTAACCTCACTCTAAATTGTATTAAATGCTCGTGATTTCATATTTTAATGTCATTTTGTCCCATCATTCATTTGTGTTTAAATGTAGAAAGGATTTTGTTTAAAAATTTTCATTAAATAAGTGTATGTTTAATTGTTTAACTAAGCGAGAACACGACGTTGTTAATAACTTGGAACATAGTGTTTCTCTGTTTGAGCAAATAACTTAAAATTACAAAGTAAGCTAAGTTTATGAGTTTGTTCAGCAATACTATTGATCGACAAATCTTAACATGGCGGCTCAACAAAATCTCATAAATATCTGTCGAAATGTCAACTGAATACGAATTAATTGACAGTTTTCAAAAGTGATTTTAATAATAAATACACACTAACCGCGCACAATCTCGCATAAATCCTAATAAATGAACATCAAAAGTTACTAAACAAAATCCTATCTACCCGCATGCTACATGTGTATGTTTGTTTGCATGTTCCGTCACTAACGCAGACCAGCGAGGATTTGGATACCGATACCGAGTTCGAACCCGTTGAGGATATGACCATGGAGACTAGGAGCCGATGTGAGTAACGATAGGGTAACGAGGTGGTGGGGTAAAAGTGCGCAAATGTTTACTAAATGGCGTTATGTCACTAGTTGTAAGACGTAAGGTTCGTAGTGTTGAGGTCATGACTATGAAGAATAGAAGCTGATGTGACTTAAATTATAAATGGTGAAGGTAAACGTGGACAAAATTTTATTAAAATGCGTATATTACTAGTTTAAAGGAGTAGAGTAAGAGTCAATATGAGTAACGCAAGGCTAACTAAGTAGGTAGGGTAGTAAAAGTTCGCAAGTAACGTGTTGAAAGAAGTAGAGGTCAAACTCGTTAAAGATATAACCACGGGGACTAGATGCCGATGTGAGTAACGTTAGGGTAAATTGTGGTGGTAGGGTAAAAGTGCGCAAATAAAGTGGGTGGGTGGGTGTTGTGGGTAAAGTGAGCAATAGACAAAAGTGTCAACATTTTTTATGCATGAGTACGTGTCTTTTGACTATGTGTATCTTATGTTTTTTTCGTTTTTTTTTTTAATTTATTATTATTATTTTTTACTTGTAATTGCGCGTTTTGTTTGTGCAGAATAAAATATTTTTCTTTCTTCTTTCTTTTCTTTCTTTCAAATGTTAAAAAGACAAAGGAAAAAACGTTTAGTATTTGCCACAGCACCATAGGCAAGGAAAACATTTGTACAAAACTAAAATATGGGTTTTCAAAGTGGCGTGTCACTAGCTAAGTGAAAGAGCGCAAGAGGTAATGTAAGTAACGTAAGGAATGGTAGGGTAAAAGTGTGCAAATTGTAATAACGTTTCGAACTTTGAACGTTAATATCTCGGAAACGTGACGCTTTACGAGGTTTGGTCTTATTATATTTTCCGTTTGCATTGATTTCAGCTATTGATTTATATAGGCTTAATGAGTGGCCGCCATTTTGAAAAATAATCAAAATTATGAGTCAGTAGGTATGCCACGGATCCTCAAATGCCTTTAACCCTTCATATACGGATGGAACGTAGATCCACGCGAGACACAATGGCTTTTTAATTGTGTCTGTAATTACGGCATTCAACGGGTTTATACGAAAGGGTAAAACTGCGCAAATAAGTTAAGATAGATGTATGTCGCAGGGTAATTTATTATGGTAGCAGGGTAAACTATTTATTTTACCATCTATGTACACACATATATAAACCGACAAGAAAAACAGAACAGAAAAATAGGTACAGAGGTGATGCTTATTTCATAAGAAATCTCTTCCAGCATACCTGCGATAGGACAATAGATAGAGAGATGTAAACAGCGTGGGAAAGAGTATAGGAGACAGAAAAATATTTTGTTTTTTAACTATATTTTTTCAATTGTATTTTTTTTTAATGAGATTTGTACTATTTTTGGTAGACTTATCGACATGCGTCTAACGTACAGCCCACTTTAGGGGTGCAGCATGGGTAAATGTTCATAATCTCATCTCATCTTTGTCTTATTTCAAGCTTGATTTGGATGCTTCCGCTTTCTTATTTTCATTAAAATAATTTCCGTTATACCTAGACTTGAATTTTTAATCGTAGATAATTATCAAGTTTTGGAAAAGCAGGTCAAGCTACCCGAAACTGTCAAATTTTCCCAGTCAGCCTTGAACCTTAATGCTTTAGCGATAATGTTGAAAATTTATTAAAGACATTTGACAGATTGTAGTAGCTTGACGTGCTGGAGTCTGTACGTTCCAATAAATCTATCAAGTCAGCCTACCGCAGTCCACTGCTGGACATAGGCCTCTCCCAGGCTGCGCCAGAACACCCTGCAATACATTCCATTGCAACCAGAATGTTTTTGACCGTTTTACTTCAAATGTTACACAAAAATCATCTTAGATTATACAGCTGACTTTTTTTACCGTCTGGGCAAAAACAGGGTATAAAAGGTGAACGGAGTTACAAGTATGCGAGAAAAATACTTTTTTTTTTTTGCATTCAATACTTTGATTGAAGCCATCGGCCGGCTTCAATCAAAGGATTTAATGTCGCTACGAATTCAATGATAATTTCCGAGCATAGAGAAGAGTGCCTTTAGGTTGAATTTTTATATTAATTGTCGATTTATTTAATCTTTTCGCCCAAAAAAAGGTACAAAGGCGGACTGGTAGAGAATGATTAGTGCCTTAAGCATTCTCTACCAGTCAACCAAGGGTGGTGAAGAGATTAGATGGCAAGTGCTTTGGTTGAGCCGAACAATGATAGAAAAAAAACTATTAAATTATAAATAAAAAACGTACACAAATACATAAATAGCTTAAAAACCTATAATACACATACATACAACGGCACAGTTGGCGCTGTGGTTAAGCGATTGACTGCTGCGCTGCGTGTCGCGGGTTCGATTCCCGCACGGAACTAATATTTGTATGACCTACAAGTAGTTGTTCCGGGTCTGGCTGTTTGTGTATGTGAGTTTAAATGTTTGTAAACGCACCCACGATACAGGAGAAATTCCTAGTGTGGGACAACGTTTTTTTTTTAAAAACAAACAAAACAAATACTTTTTACATATTCGTTGATTTTCGAGAAAAAAAAAATATATCTGTGCCATAAGCTCCGTTCTCCTTTTATACCCTGTTTTTGTCCAGACGGTAAAAAAAGTCAGCCGGTATAACGGTAGTCTTCTTTATAACGTTTCCATGGCAAAAATATGTTTTTTTTTTGTCTTAAATTATTTGGCCCTAAATTCAGCAACGCGACGCAGCCATTAGGTCCTCACGTGTGCAGGTGACAGGGCATGCGGTGCAAGGTGGGAGGTGAACGTAGATAGTTGATTTAGTGGCAATACATGAAAATTGTCTAAGATTCTAAATTCAAGTCTAGCTAGAGAGTCCACTGCAGTGTTGCCAGTTATTGTAATATTTGTTTAAATTATGTTTACAGCGAGCGCTCACACCGGAGAACATGGAGTCGACGAGTATCCAGATATTAGTGGCATTACAAATGCTAGGGTGAGTAATATTTATTATTTTGAACTTGATGGTAACTAAAATAACCTGAACGCGGGATATATTCTGCGGCCTTCATCAACACCTGCCTAGCCTTTTGCCAACTATGTTGGGGTCAGCTTCCAGTCTAACCGGATGCAGCTGAATACCATTATTTTACATGGAGCGACTGCCTATCTGACCTCCACAGCCCAGTTACTGGGTAATACGATACCCCTTTTTTTTTTTTTTTCTGGTGTGAAATCATCAAATGACCGCTCCCGCTCTGGGTGGAGCGGAAGGGAGTGTCAGACTCTTACTGACTAAAACCCACCCATGTTCCTTCCTTCGCCCTTTATGTTCCGGGTTAGCGGTAACCCTTTCGGACAATCCCGCTGATAATACGATACCCCTTGGTAAGACTGGTTGTCAGACTTTCGGGCTTCTGACGACCCATAACGACTGTCAAAGATCCATGAATGAAATTAGCATTCTATTATTTAAATTATACTATACATTAGCTTTACATAAAGTAAGAAACTAACGTCACCCTTGAATCTTACAGGAAGCCATGCGAAAGATGACAGAGGAAGACAAACGCAAGATCCTGCAGCAAGTGGAGCTGTTCCGTCGTGAGAAGATGACGTTCGACAACGAGGTGGCGAAGTGGGACGACGCGGGCAACGACATCATCATGCTGGCTAAACACATGTGCATGATCATGCTGGAGATGACAGACTTCACCAGGTACTACTAGAACCAAAAAAATAATATAAAAAACCGAGTGTGCTTATGACCACACACGACTGAAGTGAAACTTCTTTCTCAAAATATTAATTCATTAAATTGTTCAAAACGAAATAGAATTACGAAAAATAACCAAATAATCACCGTTCGCGTAACGCTAGTAAACTCGCAAACGAAGTACTGACTGGGGTATATACATATTTCACTTACTAGCTATAAGAGAAAGAGAGAAAGAAAATGTGCGCGCGCACTGCTTTCTCTTGCATCCCCCACTCAACTCTTGTACGCGTCGCTCGATCACACTTTTCGTAACGCTTACGTCACGCGTTCGCCAGCTTACTCCCCAAGTCAAGCGTGCGCAAACAAGTTTCACTTCAAAAATCGGAAGACATGTCTGATTTGTCAGATGTCAGGAGAGCGCGCCAACGACTGGACCACAGATAACATTTTTTTTTTATTATGAAGGCTTTCATCTTTAAATAATGTGTTTAACGAGTTGTGCAGGTGTGCAAACTGTGAAACTCCAGTCTAAAACTCCTGCAGCTCTATCATAGCTCACAGAATAAGCAAGCTGAAGTGGCAATGGGCCGGCCATATTAGCCGTAGAACCGATGACTGTTGGGGTAGACCTGTTCTTAAGTGGAGACCGCGAATCGTTAAACTTAATATCTCCCTCAGGCTAGGTGGAGCGAAGATCTTTGCAGGGTGGCTGGTGGAAGCTGGATGAGTTGCCGAGAATCGGGATAAACGGCATGCAATTGGATTGGCCGATGTCCAGCAGTGGACTGCTGTAGGCTGATGATGACACTATAAAATAAACGTCCAGAACTAAACTTCGCATTCTGTCCACAGAGGTCGTGGGCCTCTGAAGACCACGATGGATGTCATCAACGCAGCAAAGAAGATCTCAGAGGCTGGCACCAAGCTTGATAAACTTACCAGGGAGATTGCAGAGCAGGTGAGAGATTATGTCATCGTCCTTGTCTTTATTGTACCGGTACCGGTGTGTGTCCGGGAGTTTATCAGCGCATCGCTCTGTACTGTCATCAGATACAGATCACCAGCACCACCACCAGAGAGGTGGTACCAGTCAACTCCAACCGCATGCCGCGTTAAGGAACTTGGTTCCAAAAGGGCGGACCTTTTGTTTTCTGGCGTACAGTCGCTTGGCAACATTATCTGACCCACCCTAAAAACAAACGAATTTGGACCCTCTGCCTGTAACATTAAGGTTTATTCAATTTATATGAGCTTATCAGACAAGTGCACGAAGACTCAACCAAGAATTACAATAATAACACAGACATGCAAATTTGATCTTTATAACGTTACCATTAGGTTATATGTTAAAACTACTTGTTATAATATAATTAGTGTAATAGCTTATTTTAATAATTGCGTTCAAGTAATTCTGGTCTCGTGGTCTGTGTATAAGACTGAGAAAAACAACTTTCGAGATCAAATCCTGCGACGAAGATATTATTTTGCTTTCAATTTAGAATGTATTCCAAAACTATTTAATATATTATTGTAAAGAACTATAGACGGATGATCTTCATACATAAACTTTCTAAAATGGTAATATTTTCGCATAACTTGTAATAAGTGGGTAGTTGAAAAATAAATAGTCGTATTCATTATAAAACTGGTAGGTATTCAAAAGCAACTAAGGGTATGCAGTGACTACGCGCAAACATGTTTTACCTTGCCTTACTAAATTGCAAAAACAACATCTCTTTACAATTTTTTATTTTCTATTTTATAGGTAGTTTTTTTATTATCATGTCTCAATGGAGTGATTATTTAAAATACAAAATAATCTATTTGCACCAGGAGAAGGTTGGCTGCTTGTGCTGTGCAAGAATAAACTTTATAAAGTATACTATATGGTTCAAATTCTTTAGAATATGCGTCTAGCATTACAACTAAGATCAAATTTCAAAGCGCTTTATAAGAGTTGAGTTGGTCTTGTCACTATGGTAGTGCGGTATTTATCGTTGTCTACGTTCGAAACCAAGTTTAACCTAAATATATCTTTTTGCTCAGCTGTTTTTTTTTAAATTATTTTATTACACTAAAGAAATGTAAAAAACATTTCTTTAATGGACGACGTAGGGTCTTGTCTTTTTACACGGGTAGGTTGTATAGGAATAAAAGTAAACAATTGCAAGTTTAAAATGTTTATTATTTCATTAAAACACTTAGGTAAGATAAAGTATGTAAATGCTCATATATATCCAAATTAATAGACATTTTATATTAGTATGCCATAATCAAATCTAACCATTTATAAACATTAAAAAAGGCGTGCTTATGCTTAAAAGTTTGTCATCGAGAAAATGAATTCATCTGTGAAATGCTTTACAGATTTATAGCTGCCTATATGTAGTGAATAAACATGATATTTAAATAGAAAAAATCTATTTATAACAATAACATCACCACATAATCTGCAACATTTTAATGGTTTAACAATCAATCCATTGAGCATTTACTTACATGGTGTGTTTAAAAATACCTACTAGATTACATAATTAGTAGTCCCCTGCTATAACTTGCTGTAAGCGGCTACGCATAACGCGCACCATATTCCAACACAAATCTTTGCCATTTAAATATTCCTGGGCAAAACGAACCCTTTCTTCGCGATGAGCAGGTGTCAATGTAATTTTCTGTGCTGGTTTATAATTCCTTATCTCAGCAGCGTATAAATGCCTTCTCACTGTTTCCTCTGAAATATTGTGGTTTATTGCGGAATGGGAAAAAATGGATTTTCAACATGCCTTGAAACAATGGGTGGCCTTCGAATTCGGGACTATACTTAATGGCTTTTGCTCCTGGACGAATACGCTGAATATCTCCATTATCTCCATAACGTTTTAGCCAAAGTCTGACCGTATTTCTCTGAACTTAATGGGACTATACTTAATGGCTTTTGCTCCTGGACGAATACGCTGAATATCTCCATTATCTCCATAACGTTTTAGCCAAAGTCTGACCGTATTTCTCTAAAACAAAAAAAAAACATTTTTGGAACCGTGTATGTAACTTGTAAGGAGTGAATGTAGTGGTAAAATAGCCAACTACGCATTCATTAATCACAATCAATAAAATAAAATAGGTATAAAAACACTTACTGCTATATTAAGTCGACGACCAATCTCTCTAATTCCAATATTCTGCTCATGTAAAAATATGATTTTTTGTTTGGTATAAGTAGTCATTAAGTTGCGACATGCTTTTTTACACCAAATTGCTTAAAAATACTTAACGAGTTATGTGAAACGATTTACAAATGTGTGTGCGTAGTTACTGCTATTAGGCGTAGTTTAACTTTTGTCACATAAATGAATTTATTATCTACCTTACGAAGCAAATATATGTTTTACTTCGTATCCAACCATTCTTGGTAGGTAAATATAAATTCTGTGAACTTAAAGTTTTTTAATTTACCCACCTGTTTACAAGATAAATTATTAGGCGTAAATCATATTGGTCGTTCTTTAATAATGCAGGCAATATTGTAGAAATGAAAACAAATTAAAAAAGAAACCGATAATAGGTGGACTGTGTTTTCGAACCCACATGTTGTTCGTCGCCAATCCAGCAGCAAACCGTTAAGCCACAAGAACTTGTCAGGAATACGCGAAATTAAAGATTGGGTTCTAATTATGTAGTGTGATTTAAAAGCTTTTCAACTTTAATGTCAACGAGATAATGATTAAAATAGCTTAACAATATAATGCCGGTGGCTCCGACAACGTTGCACGAGCGCCGTCTGATAAGCTCATATAAATTGAATAAACCTTAATGTTACAGGCAGAGGGTCCAAATTCGTTTGTTTTTAGGGTGGGTCAGATAATGCTGCCAAGCGACTGTACTCAGAGACGTCACTTAACATTATTTTCATTTAACTTCAATTGACTAGAACATGTAATATAATTGAGATGTGCTCAATTTGTCACACAACTGTGTGGGACACAGGTCTTCTCCCTGTGAGAGGGAGTAGGCCATAATCCACCACGCGAGCCCAGTGCGGGTTGGTGGATGACACGTCTTCAAATATCTGGTTCTAGGACATGCCGGTTTCCTCCGATGTTTTCCTTCGCCGTTTTGAGAGCAGTGGTGATGAAATAATTTACACAAAGTAAAGTGCGTGCTTGGGTTCGAACCTGCGACCTGTAACTCGTAAGTCGTGGCCGTTATCACTGGGCCACCACTGTTCACATACCAATACATTGACATGATTTATTAATCCGATAATGTCATTATTTATTTCTAGTGTCCGGAATCGTCAACGAAGCAAGATCTACTCGCGTACCTGCAGCGCATCGCTCTGTACTGCCATCAGATACAGATCACCAGCAAAGTGAAGGCTGACGTGCAGAACATATCCGGCGAGCTCATCGTCAGCGGGGTGAGTCGATTTAACTGTCCGGCACTGTGCGGTGGTGTCCGGGAGTGTATCAGCGCATTGCTCTGTACTGCCAACAGATACAGATCACCAGCACCACCACCAGAGAGCTGCAGGCCCACGGTCCGCACCGACGTAAAAATATCGCGGCGGGATTTTATCGCGCACTGGATTTTTAACTCTCGGCGCTGAGCAGTGCGTTGAAAATCCATTGCACGGGAAAATCATGCCCGTGCGGTACTGGGCTTAGACAATATCCGGTTTTTTTCCGGTTCGTTATAGCATGGTCTAGTTCCTAGCCGGCAGCGTCCGGTTCTGTCCCGCACTGTCCGGTTCATAACAAACCGACCTCTTCCATGTCTTCATATCCAGTTCGTACATCCGGTATGTCCGACACTACCCGGATCCTACCGTACGTTGTCCGACTCGTATATTTTTATGACGATAAGTTGAATTTTCTTCAGAACAACACGGAAATGCAGTCTCAAACGAGCGGGGGGTTGATAGTATCAGGGGTGAGTTATATGTCAGGGATGGTGACGGTTCCTGTCCGGGTGTTGTCCGGTTGAAGTTTTCCGATTGGTCATATTATGGAAAGAAAGATAAAGTATTTTGATTTGTACAGGAACATCACAAACGAAAGTAAACACAATCATAAATAAAAAAACAAAATTCTACACCGTGTTCCGGACAATATACATAAACTTCGACCAGATGTTCAGAGCATGGAAATAAGCATTTTTCATTCTGGACACAATAATTAATTCTTATTTTTTATTAATTTTCATACAAACTAAATACCTTGACGTAAATCACCCGATATACATGCCTCTATATCTCTTCATCCGAAGCATTTGATAGATTTATCATTTTATTTGCACTAAGCGGCCACATGGGCCAAATTAAGACCCTTTCTTACAGCATAGCTCAACTAAATTTCATTAAATGAAATTACAAATATATTTGTAACGAAGCCTTTTTAAGTACTACTTCCTTTGTTAGATTTGATTTGTAAAAGCTATAGAAGCGTTTGACAAAGTTTATGGATAACGTGAAGAACACGGTGTATAGAATAAATTTAAAAAAAGTCAGTCCTATACGACGCCAGAAGGCTTTATCTCAGCATGATGCAGCGACATTTAAAAAATAAATGTCGCAGCGCTGGTATTCCGATAGGGACCGCTGTGATGGACTTTTTTGGAGACAATACGTTTTTGGGAAATGCGTCTGTCCGATCATGTATTAACGGATATTGTATATAAAGTCTATTCAATTTGATGTTATTTCAAGTTGAACAAATATCAACTTTATTTTAATGGTTATTAAGTTGATTTCAGAGTGACTAGCACTATTGAAATAGTTATAAAAAATTTTGAAGTTGTAGCGTCAAGCGTCAACTGAAATTTATTGTGTAGGAATTAAAGTTGTTTTTCCATAAGGTCATATTTGTTTACATTTTTTGGCAAATAAATCGCGAATGCAGATTAGATGGTTCGTCTTGAATGAACTGTCATTTTTGACAGATTTGTACTTTGATGTCCTGTATTCGGATTGTCTGAAGGTTTCTGGGTGCGTTCAAAATGCTTTGTTTATGTCTCGAGTTGTGAGGGAGGCAGAGTTTTTGTTAAAAGCTCCATATTGCGGCTTAAAGAGGATGGGGGAATGGCTACAACATGCTTTGTGAATGTCCAATGTCCGTTTCTTTATGTTATTTAGGTATTATTGTCTATCGTATTTTTATACATATGTGTTTTGCGTCGGGTTGATGTATCGTTCATCGATACTTGCATTATCTATACAAGGTCAAATTAAATTAAGTAGCGAAACCCCGCAGACGTGGTGGCAATCGATATCTCAACATGAAAAAACAAAAAAAAAACATAATTTAATGACATTTTTTGACATGACAGCTCGCTAAATCTTTTCGCCACATCTGACTTGGGTTGTGCTAAAATTGATTGAATTAAACCTACCTGTGATATATTTAAATTAAACTCATTGATTAAAATTCTCTTTTCCTCTTGGTTCTTGACGCAATCCATCAGCAAATGATGTACATCCTCAAACACATTGCACGTGTCGCAGTTGGGAGAGCTTACTTTCTTCATGAAAAATGCAAACTTTGCCGATGGATAGTGTTCCAGACCGTAATCTTACAACTTCTAGCATCTTTTGAATTTTTGCCATTACTTGAATAAAAACACTCACAGACGTCAATTTTATTCCACGAATAAAAATTATCTGTCGATTTAGAAGTCAATCCTGACTGATGTTATATTTGTTTGTTGTTTCTTTATCCTGAGGCCTGGGTTCCAGCAGTGGGAAATTAAAGCTTGTTTTTGAATTTCAAATACTAATCAATTTCCCCACAAATATTTCAGCTGGACAGCGCCACATCCCTCATCCAAGCGGCTAAGAATCTAATGAACGCTGTGGTCCTGACGGTGAAAGCATCATACGTCGCCTCAACTAAGTACACGCGACAGGGGACCATTGCTGTAAGTTGAGCTTTGTTATTTCACTATTAGAAAGGATTTAAACAGACATAAAATGGACGTAGTTAAGCAAAAAGGACTCAACCCACATTCTTCCTAATAACTCGAAAATTGGGTTAGTCTATGTAATACAACTTGACTCATAAAGATATTGGTATATTTACCCCTAAGTGACAATATTTCAAAATATTCCATATACAACATCATTGCAGCAACACATACCTAAACTTTAAACCTCGATAACTCAAAAATTACTTTTTTTGGGTTGACTCCTTTCTGCTAAACTACGTCCAAATATACCCTGTCCATCGGGTAAACCGTTTTTTGACAGATCGAACTAGTGATTGCAGCAACACACAATACATTGATTGATACACGTACGGTATTATAATGTCTGTAAGAAGCCATAAATAAGATAAGGCAGTTTATATATTTATTTTATTACGCATTTTAAAGTTAACTTTTTACGTAATCTGGAATATGTACGTTCTAAGACAGCTGTCAAAAAACGGTTGACCTAATGGACAGGGTATAAATAGACATAAACTAATTTAATAATAACAGACAGGGATTTTGTCTGGAACTGCTGATGAAATTAACACAGAACCAAAGCCAATGGGTCGGTTCTTGAGGTCCTCAGATAAACCCGAAATAGGGATTGATTCGAAAAGGGGTATATTGTTTACTGAGTGTTCTGAAACATATTTTTATTTAATATACAAGTAACAATGGACTCAAAACAATAGAGCAGTGGTGGCCCAGTGGCAATGGCCCCGGCCTACGAGTTGTAGGTCGTGGGTTCGTACCCAGACAGGCGCTTTACTTTGTGCAAATAATTTCATCACCACTGCCCTCAAAACGGTGACGGAAAACACCGTGAGGGAACCGGCATGTCCTAGAACCAAAAATTCGATGACACACATTTACCAACCCGCTCTGGGCCCGCGTGGTGGATTACAGCCCACTCCCTCTCACAGACAGGAGGCCTGTGTCCCAGCCATGGGAACATTAAAGGATGATTGTGTTTACTATTATAATTATAAGCAACCGCGTACTAACTATGACAAGCATCGAATTACGATTGACTTTTCACTGCGAATGTCCAAAAATACGACATAAAGTTTATACATTTAAATTCATTATACAGATGAAGGCAGACCCAACGACTCAATAGCTAATTCAGAAGCGCTATACTAACTATAATTACGGAATATTCAACGCAAGTAAATAACAAATTAATACAATAAAAATATTAGTTAAAATACCAATATTAATCAAGCATGAGTATGCGGAAATATAACATATATACATGCAAATGTTGATTCGAGTAAGATCCAGTAAACGCTTCTTAAACATATATGCTTATATTATACAACTGACATATAAAAGCACTATAGTATTAAACGATTGGCTTGCAATTGTCATAAAAGTTGAATTTTTACCGACTTTCAAGAAGACGGATCCGTATTCAACTGTATATAAATTATTTTGACAACCTCCCCTGTATATGAAAATTTAAGCATGAGTATTAAAAATATATTACATTTTGAAAACAACGCCCTGTAGTTTTAAAAAAAGTGCTTGAAGATCTGTATTGAGAAAAATGTCGCTTGGATATGTGCTTTCCCTGCGTTTGATAAGCAGACATATAATATGAGAGTGGCTTGTTGAAAAGGTGATTATGTGTTATAAGTATCAAAGTGGCTTGAAAGCGCCCCCTTGCGTAGTTAAGCTAAGCTAAACTTAAGTACACAATTATTCACATAAGACGCGTCCCGTGACATTTATAATATTTAAGTCAGTCTTTTGAACGTCAAAACTCGAGAAGATCAGAGAGGTAATTCTCGTAATTTTAAGAACGCTCACAGTCTGATCTCAGTCTCAATCTGTCAAAAATACCTCAAATTTCCCTATATTTTGACAAGTTTTTGACATTTGTTTGTCGCCGAGATGAGACTGCGACTAGATTTTGAACGTTTTAAATTACGAGAATTGGCCTTCTGGTTTTACCCGCATAAGTTTCAATCCCGTGGGTTTATCGGGATAAAAAGCATCCTATGTGTTATTCCTGGTTATAAACTATTTATGTGCCAAATTTCATCCAAATCTGTTCAGTAGTTTTTGCGTGAAAGAGGAACATCCATCCATCCATCCATCCCTCCATACAAACCTTCGCGTTTATAATATTAGTAGGATACATCAGAATAACACATAGGATACTTTTTATCCCGATAAACCCACGGGATTGAAACTTATGCGGGTAAAACCGCGGGGCGCAGCTAGTAATATATAAGTACATTGATGAGATTTCGCGAACTCACACCATAAATAAATACAATGAAACCCTGTCAAATGTCACAGGACACGTCTTACATAAAACCACAGATGTATAAACTAAAGGGAGATATGGTGTGGCTGCCCAACTGTTCGAGTCCGGCTGTCGCCTTCAACTACATATGCACTACAATACGAACACGCGCTCACTCACACTATAACAGTCACTACACTCAACGCGAGCCAATCGCGTAACGTAGATCGCAACGTTGAGACACACAACTACATTGACAATTCTTATTGACAAATCAACGGCGCCCGCGTTTGTTTCTGTTTTGTGCATACATTGTTCGCACGCGCCACGTCCCCTTGGCATATCTCCCTTTAGGTTATAAATCTGTGCATGAAACACACTATACCAAGATGATTAATGAATACGTTGCTAATTTGTACCTACGCTGTGCTGTGGACAGAACTATGTGAGTTGTAGCGCTGTTACATGTTTACGTAGATGTTTCGAGCTTACATTTATATCGTTGTTTATTTTATAGATTTTTTTTTTTCATATAGCTTTGTATATCATGTTCATTTTCAGTCTTTTTTCAACCAATATTCGGTATGTTCACACTTGTATCCGTCATGGCGATTCATATATTTTTTTTGTATCTTATTGGTAATTTTTACACGATTCGGGATCGAGTGAATATTACGCTCTGGTCACACTACGCCGATACGCGCGCTGGACACGCGATGATTTTTATTTGGCATCTCGCAGTTCAACCTGTGAGGTTGTCATCTGCTTAACCAGGCTTGCCTGTGGATGCCTCAATAAATTAAGGCCTCCAGCCAGGGCTTAAAGAACTTAAAAACTCACGACTACACGCTAAGGGGGGTGCATTACAAAGTTCCACGACTAATCGCCCAGTTAGAACACCTCAATACAAGTTAGCCCACAGACGTAAGAGTACCTATCGCGGCGAGATTTTATCGCGCAATCGATTTTCGATTCTCGCTGTAGAGCCGAGCGTTGAGAATCCAACAGCGCATCAAAAAAACACACTATTGGATTTTCAACTCTCGGCGCTAAGCAGAGCGTTGAAAATTCAGCGCTCCCGTGTGAACTTGGGCTTAGTTAGCACAATCGTCGGGAGTGAATTTCGTCCAGCCGCGGCCTTCGCTTTAGTTTGGCCAGAACTTTATTGTTAGATCAAGATCCAAGACAAAATGCGTTGTTAGTCATGCTTGTATTCAATACGGCATTATAATAAATTTTAGAGAAATTGAGAACAGTGGTGGCCAAGTAGTGACGACCTCGACTTACGAGCTGTAGGTCGTAGGTTCGGACCCAGACAGTAGCTTTACTTTGTGTAAATTATTTCATCACCACTGCTCTCAAAACGGTGAAGGAAAACATCGTGAGGAAACCGACATGTCCTAGAACCAAAAATTCGAAAGACATGTGACATCTACCAACCCGCACTGGGCCCGCGTGGTGGATTAAAGCCCACTCACAGAGAGGAGGCCTCTTCTCTTTTTGCAATATGTAGTTCAGTGGCAAGTTGTATGTTGATCAAAATATGATTGAGGAGAGTTGTATTGATAATTCAAATAGTTATGATTTTGGAAATACATAATTGCTACGGTCGCGAATCATTTGTAGATCAATATAAAATCCTGATACTGACAGGAAAATTGAGGGGCCCGTGGCTAAATAATAACAGCCGCACAGGTCGATTGATTAGGTTAAGCTAAGCTTGCGCAGTTGGTCTGTGGATGGGTGACCATCTTTACATACCGAGACCCCTCTCCGTGCCTCGGCAAGCACGTCAAGCCGTTGGTCCTGGCTGTCATTTGTGAATCTTTGACAGTAGTGCGTAGTCAGAAGCCCGGAAATCTGACAACCAGTCTTACCAAGGGGTATCGTATTACCCAATAACTGGGTTGTGGAGGTCAGATAGCCAGTCGCTCCATGTTAAATACTGGTATTCAGCTGCATCCGGTTAGACTGGAAGCCGACCCCAACATAGTTGGGAAGGGTAGGCAGGTTATGGCTGACATGAAAATTCCAAAAAACGACAGAAAATTTTAATTTCGCCGGTTGCCCTAGCGCGTTTTCCATAAGTTGAGTGGCTCAAATATTTTTTCCACACAAATACTTTCACATTTGTTTTATTACTTTAGAATCATTATGTAACAATTAGTGTGGTTCCTTAATTGCATGTTCTAGTTCCGCTTTTATTACACCAGGTTTCTGAATGGAGAATTTGAAGTAAAGAGAAAAAGTCAAACTCAAATTTTGCAGTACTAAAAGGTCATGCTAGAGCATTTACTTGCAACAGAACATCGAGAATTCGCCGTTTTTTAAATCATATCGAACCGCACTTCGAACACGACGCTCAATGTTTTGTTACAACCTGATTTTAAAAATCAACAAGTGTATTGGTGTAACATTTTATCGAGCAAAGCCACGAGCGGTACCTGTAGGTCCGATATTTCAACAATGGACGCAAGGAAACATTTCTTCCTAAGAAATGTTTCCAGGTAAATGCTCACTCGCCGTGAGCATTTCTGTTTAAATTATATTTTGATTATTATTATTTGACAGTTTAATTTATATTTTTGATTATTATTATTATTTAACTTAATTATTCTTTTATACATGTTTTGAAATTCACGATTAATTTTTATAATATTTTTAAATTATTGTATTTTTTAAATTTATTCATCTTTATGTTCTATATTGTTTTTATGTAATATTATGGATTTTTATTATCTGCAATAAATAAATTGAATTGAATTGAATTAAATTACGTCGAACGCAACGTCGAGCATTCGTAGAAACGTTACGTTACATGGAAATGCTTTTGTCTGTATTGTACCATTCGTAAGAACGTTGCATTACATGGAAATGCTCGAGAAAATGCTCTAGTTTATACTCGTATTAAGATTCAATGGGCAACTTCAACGTAGGCCGTGATATTCAAAATTTACTTTTCTGCAAATAATTTCTGAATTTCGCTTGTAAATGACGTTATGTTACCCACGTTCGTACCGACGTAAAAATAACGCAGCGGGATCTTATCGCGCAGAATCCAACAGAACGCATCCCAGCGTGTCAAAAAACCACACTGTTGGATTTTCAACTCTCAGCGCTAAGCAGTGCTTTGATAATCCAGTGCGCGGAAAAAAATCGCCGCGGGAAAACCTAATGCTGAAGTAGAATTTGACAAGTTAAACTTCAAAATTCTCTATTCTGAAACCGAGTGTAAGTGTAGGCTTTATATAAACCGATCGTACAGACGCCAGCACACAAAGCTACTGCAATCTGTCAAATTTCTTTAATAGATTTTCAAATTTATCAAGGTTCAAGGTTGATTGGGAAAATTTCAGTTTCGGGTAGCTTGACCTGTTGGCGTGTGTACGGACGCCAGCACATCAAGTTACTACAATCTGTCAAATTTCTTTGATAGATTTTCAACTTTATCGCTAAAGCATTAAGGTTCAAGGTTGATTGAAAAAATTTGACAGTTTCGGGTAGCTTGACCTGTTGGCGTCTGTACATTCAGTAATGTTAAGAGTTAGCGCATATTACAGCCGCATCGGCCGCTGCGGGCCCCTTAGGGCCGGTTTTTTGATCCGTAGTTAACTCGACCAATTGTTAAAAATAGTAACTAATGGTTGCATCTTTCCAAAAGTGTTTTTTGATAAATTTTTAGTTTATCTAATGATATAATATCATTGCTAATGGTCAAATAATTAACTATTAGTTTAAAAAATTAACCGTTAAAAAACCCGGCCCTTAGAATGCATCATTATTAAACAGCCTGTATTCTAATATAGTTTAACACATTTACTGATTTTTTTTTTTTCTCCATTTTGTCATGGTGCATTTTAATATTACTTTAAATGTTGGCTTTACTCGTCCTAAAAGCGTTTTGAAGTTCTTAAAACTAAACTTAAATTCTAATAACTAAAATGAAGTTTCTATAGAATTACAAAAAAAAAAAAATTTTTTTTTTTGGTTCTTAATCAAAATCTATTCTTCCCGTCATTCAAATTTTGATGTCTTCCTATTTCACAGTCACCAATAGTAGTATGGCGCATGAAGGCCCCGGAGAAGAAGCCCTTGATCCGGCCAGAGAAGCCGGAGGAGGTGCGCGCCAAAGTCCGGCGCGGCAGCCAGAAGAAACAGCCCAGCCCTATACACGCGCTGGCAGAGTTCCAAAGTCCGGCTGAGAGTGTCTAGAGTAAGTTTCATAAACTTATTTACTCAATACTCAATATCTTTATTGCTTTACCATAATGTGTACTTAGGTGGTATACATATAATTTAGATCATTATGGACCCTGTAGGGCACAGCAAAAGGATAGAAGAGAGGAAGCCCTGCTTTAGGAAATAACTAAGTTGCTTTTGTGGGAGCAAGTTTTAGTTCACATAAAATTTATATACAACATGTCCCGGAATTAACGCACACCACCAGACACCCTAATTAGAATATTATGTTATAATCATAATTGAACACTGAATTTTTATTACTATCTAAAAACATTGTTTTTTTTAATAAATTAGTTATCCTGATTGTGGGAGAAAATTCGGGTCACATAACAAATCTACGCATGCACACAGTCGCACACGTATAAGGGTCTAGCGTAGTAGGTACAGAGGCCAGCACATCAAGCTACTACAATCTGTCAAATTTCTTTAATAGATTATCAACTTTATCGCTAAAGCATTAAGGTTCAAGATTGACTGGGAAAATTTGACAGTTTCGGGTAGCTTGACCTGCTGGCGTCTGTACTTCGTCCAGTTTGGTTTGTTTTGACAGTACAGCGGAAGTGTGACAGCAGCTTACGTAGTTTTAATTGTTTTTGGCATAAAATATTACCAATATTAAAAATTACAAAAATCGATTCAGTAAACGATTCTGGACAAACTATTTTCGTAATGTGCATTAATTCAGTTACACATTGTATACTTTATTGTACACCGGAAAATAGATAACAAACAATATGATTATCTCTACAAATCATACAATATCGTTACTTTTTATCCCGATATCCCCATGGGATCGATACTTATGCGGGTGAAACCGCGGGGCGCTGCAATTAACAATCTAGTGTAGTAGAACCAAATGCGAAGCGCATATATTTTCTGGTTAACCTGTGTTAAGAAGAAAGTTTATTTGGACACAGTTCGTGAAACACAAAATACAAACTCAAACTCGAAAGTATTTATTTCAATTAAACCAATTACAGGCACTTTTGAATTGTCAAGGGGTCGGTCAGTCAGGAAGATGAAGCTAGTTGCCCATTCCAAAGCGTAGTAGGTATCTATGGAGAAGAACGGGCAAGAAACTCCATGGACACTCTTTTAAATCAAAATATGGTTACAAAGTATTAGTTACATAATTCATGTTAAACAAAATTAACAAAATAAATATAATGTTTCAATTAACAATAACGCCTCACGGCTGCGCCAAAAAGGTTAATTTCAGCATTAATGCCAGACAGATAATGGCGCCGATTCCCTTGTTCACAAACTAAACTAAATTTAAGTTCAGTGCATCTTTTTCTTTATATTTCATTAAGAGAAGGACAGAAGATAAATATTAGTTAAGTCCTGTCAAATTAAGATACTCCATAGACAATTTAGACGTGATTAAAAACATAGCTACTAAAAATACGTCAATTTACGTCAGGCTAATAATCTAAGTCAAACTAATATTTATCTTCTGTCCTTTTCTTAATGAAATAGAAAGAAAAAGATGCTGAACTTAAGTTTAGTTTAGTTTGTGAACAAGGGAATCGGCGCCACTGTCTGGCGCTGGTTTTATAATAAACCTTTAGGGACAAGTGATACATGTTAGTGTTACTACACAGGATAACCAAAGAATCTATGCGCTTCGGTAATGTTCGTGTTTCCGAATTAACACGAATGTGCGGCAATGCTTCTAAATTTCATACTGTAGCGTTTTGTGGCAGTGCACCTTGTATTGCTCGTTTGTGTGCAGTTTTCTCTAAATATACGATTTCTGATTTTTTTACGTGGGGTTTAAGACATAAATTTTGAGTATGAATGGCACGGCTATAAGAGTAGGGGAAGACCAAAGAAACCGGGCCTGCGGGCGGAGAGCAATGGGTAGCTCACCGCCCGATCAGGACCAGGCCCGTGCCGGACGGCGCGTAAGTGTTCTACGCGCGCCTCAAAGAGATGTCAGCATAATCCGAGGGGCCCCTTAGGGCCGAAGCCTGCCGGGTCAGCGGGATTGTCCGAAAGGGTTACCGCTACCCCGGAACATAAAGGGCGAAGGAAGGAACATGGGTGGGTTTAGTCAGTAAGAGTCTGACACTCCCTTCCGCTCCACCCAGAGAGGGAGCGGTCATTTGATGATTTCAAACCAGAAAAAAAAAAATCCAAAGAAACGATGGATGGACTGTGTGAATGATGGTATGGTTAGGAAGGGGGTGACTACCGAGATGACGACTGATAGCCGCAAAACCGCAAATAAATTGGGTTAAGAGCAGGAGAATGATGATTTGTGTGAATGATGGTTAGAAAGGGGGTGACTATATAGAGGTATGAGGAACAGGGTGTAAAGTTCACTCTTCCTCTATAGAAAAGGGAGGATCCTCCGACCAGAGGGGTGTTGTGTCTGGCGGGCAACTGCCCGATGATTCATCGCGGGCCGTTGTATATATGCTAGTTGCGCGGTAAACTCTGCTTGCGAGATGCAGGATTTTGTATGACGAAAGTATGACGCGTAGTTCGCATGTGGTGTTTGTAGATACCGCTTTAACTACCGAGATTATGACTAATAGAGATGTATGGAAGAAAAAGACATGTTACGCCGACCCCAAGTAAATTGGGATAAGGGCAGGAGGATGAAGTTAAGACATAACCACAGATTCATAAACTAAAGGGAGATATGCCAAGGGGGCGTGGCGCGTGCGAACAATGTATGCACGAAACAGAAACAAACGCAGGCGCCGTTGATTTGTCAATAAGAATTGTCAATGTAGTTGTGTGTCTCAACGTTGCGATCTGCGTTACGCGATTGGCTCGCGATGAGTGTGGTGACTGTTATAGTGTGAGTGAGCGCGTGTTCGTATTGTAGTGCATATGTAGTTGAAGGCGACAGCCGGACTCGAACAGTTGGGCAGCCGCACCATATCTCCCTTTAGTTTATAAATCTGTGGTTCTAACTAAATGTAGCTGTACCGTACATTTCTACCTATCCCTTTAGAAAATTCAGGCGCGATATTACATTGTGTTTTTTATTTGTTTCAGATCCTGTTCAACACACTATTTATTATAAACCCATTGTATGAAATATGATCACAAAAATTGTACCTTTATAGCGAAGAAGCATTACAAAACTAGAAACCAAATTATTATCAAATTTCAGTACATAATAATAATCATCAGATGATGATTGACCGACCTAGACATAGTTGGGAAAAGGCTAGGTAGATACCTAGCCTTTTCCCAACTATGTCTAGGTCGGTTTCCGGTCTGACCGGATGCAGCTGAATACCAGTATTTTACATGGAGCGACTCCCTGAGTAATACGATACCCCCTATATACTTTAAAACCAAATTACAAGGAATTGTAAAGTCATAAAAACAGTCTTTTTTCCCAAGTTGCCTTTGTTCAGTCATATTATTAATTTTTTTATTGAATATCGTTTTTTTTTTTTTTCTAAAATACTTTTTTCTCCGTGTCAATCACCAGCATACCTATGACATGAAACTTCAATATAACTGGAGAAATGTGATTGTACGGACGCCAGCACATCAAGTTACTACAATCTGTCAATTTTATTTAATAGATTTTCAACTTTATCGCTAAAGCATTAAGGTTCAAGGTTGATTGGGAAAATTTGACAGTTTTGGGTAGCTTGACCTGCTGGCGTCTGTACTAATATATCATCATCATTCAGCCGAAAGACGTCCACTGCCGGACACAGCCCCCCCGACAGCCCCCTCCCAAGCACCTCCACTTCTCCGCTTTGTACTAATACACCTCTGCCTAACTCTTAGGGGAATACAGCCGTGATGTTTTGTTGGCAGCTCCTCTTCGCTGTAAAGCCATGTTTTACAGGGTCAAATTAGATTAGCTAGCGAAACTCCGCAGACGTAATGGGTATCAATATCACTATCATAAAATTAAAGATGTCAACGACCTCTGGTAGTTTTGTTACTTGAAATATGAGTTAAGGAAATATGTTTTTATCGTGTTTCGATATCGATAAATTCAAATTCAAAAACTTTAATTCGAGCGAAGACATATAGGGTTAGTAATATTCACCTTACAACTCAAATTGTCAAAGAAAAAAAGGCCCATTTTGAAATTTGTGAATGCGTTTTTGACACCTGTCAGTTTCATACAAATGAGTATGTGTTTTGCGAATTTGATCTTTATTAACTACTGGAACTGTCAATGTCAAAACGGGCCTTTGATTTTTTGACAACTTTCAAGTGCTAGTAAACAACACGATACGATGGCACATGTATGTGACAACAGTGAATCGTATACGGACAGTCCCCTCGGTGAGCAATCGTTTTCAGAACCCTGTTGGGGCTGACCATGCCTCGAGTCACCATCGACGCTGATAAAATCACGTCTGAGAAATTAACAAAAAAAAAAAAACTGATTTTTAAACTGATATTCCAAGTACTACACTAACTGAAGTCGATGACCCCACAAAAAAACCCATCACGTCTGCAGAGTTTCGCTAGCTAATTTAATTTGACCCTGTAAACAGCTCATCGATTTATTCCATGTAATAATAGTATTTAGAGACAATATTATTAGTATTTCTTATTAATTATTATTAATCGCATTTTTACCGGCATTTTAACAATAAGGCACAGTTCAAAAACATGTATTGTTGTAAAATGTAAAGTGGACTAATGTTGGGCAAATTGGCCACAGGCGGACTAACGTGACATTTTTTGTAAAAAAATACATGTTCTTTTTTTAGGTTCGAAGGCACTTCGTGTAAATTATTTCATCACCACTGCTCTCAAAACGGTGAAGGAAAACATCGTGAGGAAACCGGCATGTCCTAGATCCAAAAATTCGAAGACATGTGACATCTGCCAACCCGCACTGGGCCCGCGTGGTGGATTACGGCCCACTCCCTCTCACAGAGAGGAGGCCTGTGTCCCAGCAGTGGGAACATTATAGGGTGATTATGCTATAATGCATCAGACGAGAGGATCGAACAGGGGATCGAACTCACGACTCACAACCCCTAAAAAAATGTCGTACAATATTCTTGCCAAATAAGCAATATTACGAATAACTGCCCACACTTCAGGCTATATATTGCCCAACATTGGTCTACTATCTAAGGCTCTAGGCAGATAAAGTAAGGCAGCCTGATAATTCAATTATAATCTAGGTAAATGCTAAATTTAAGGCTGTGGTTATCTGCCCAGAAATAGCCGTAACGCATATAAAATAACAAAATGTAAGAATGTTCGGAAAAGTATTGAGATTGTATACAAAACTTTGAAATAAGTTACCTAAGCACAAGGAAAAAAAGAAAATACGTTGTTTATTTGCGGTAAACATGACGCATGCGTCACATCCACGCAAAACGGCCATCGCTCAGCATAATGCTAAGACCCGGGCAAGCCAGAGCCTCAACGCTGGTTCACATTAAGGGACCACTCACTCACTGGCAACAGTGGCGGATTTACCAGCAAGCTGAGTAAGCTGGCAAATGAATAACAACGTTGTCTTTCTTAAAATAAAGTTGAAAATAAATAAACTTCTAACTAGGATTACTCCGAGTGAGCATCAACGCAATTGGAGGTACGCAGTTGGGTTTAATTTTTTTTCGACTTTATTTTGTGAGACGCAATGCTGATATTTGTTTGGCAGTGAAAACTGACCCGGCACGGTTTGCTGCAGCGCTGCGTATCAGGGGTTCGATCCAATAAATATTATTTCTATCGGATCGGCATCGTCTTGTTCATAATTTTATTATGTGTAAAATAACCCCTTTTCAGGTTTAAGGTAAACAAAAACAGCTTGGAAATGCAAATGTCGACTTATTTCAAAGTTTAAAATCGAAACAAAAAAGGGACTGATGCGAAAGTATGAAGACAGCCAAATTTTGTTTAGATATAACCAATTTATAGTAGGTAGTGAACTAATAATTATCGTAAGGGATTTGTAGTCTTTAGTATTCAGTTTTTAGAACAAGAATATTTTGATTATTGTCCCACTGGGCTGTAGGCTCGCCCGGCTGTCATTTGTAGATCTTTAACAGCCGTTACGAGTAGTCAGAAGACTGGTCTGACAATCAGACCAATGGGTGTCGTGTTACCCAGTAACTAGGTTATGGATGTCAGATAGGTAGTCACTTCAAGTAAGATGGTGGTATTCAGCAGTGTAGCGACATCTGCACCGCCACATGCGAACTACTCATCATACTGACGTCATGCAAAATCCTGCATCGCGCAAGCAGAGTTTACCGCGCGACTAGCTAACAACGGCCCGTCATGAATCATCGGGCAGTTTCCCGACACGACACACGCCTGGTCGGAGCATCCTCCTTTTTCTATAGAAAAGTGAACTTTACACCCTGTTCCTCATACATTTATAGCATCCGATTAGGCCTCGTCTATCTGACCTCCACAACTTAGTTACTGGGTAACCCTTTTCTTAAGATCAGTGTAATTATAATCAAAATATTTCAACAAAAGTATTATTGTATGTAAAAATAAGACTTCAATGTTTTGTATAATATTATTAATTCTTACTACTGGGCAAGCGACCGTCGACCACATCAGGGTTTACCATCAGGGCCCCAATTCTGTATGGCAATTATTAGTCCCCGCCAAATCTTACCACGTGCAAACCACGTCAATATCGTGTCTTGTAGAACCCCTGGGGGTCTACTCCGAAGTAGTATCGGCCGTTTCCTGTTACGAAGTTACTATTTGGTTCGGTCGGTCTCGATCCGACACTCCTACACTCTTTCGAATATTGACTATGGTCCCGACCCAACTGAGCCGATCCGAACTTTTTCGCATTTTTTCAATAATATTCGGTTCGGCCATGTGTCGGTCCGATCCGATCATTCGCACTTTGCAATTCGTAGTAGGCCCCCTGCATGCAACGGCAAGGAATCGAAACGTCAACCGTACGGACAACATGTATTTTGACAGTTCAAACCACGCCATTGTGTCATAGAGAATGCGTTAATAGCAGATGTCTGTGACTAAGGAATTGACGTGGTTTCGAAGTAAGGAATCTTGTGGTCATAGTGAATTAGGGCCCTGGTGAGACCAAACGCCAGACTTTCTCATAAAAAAATAAACTCCATATAGTACTTATTTGACAATAATAATTTTAAAAAAACTGTTTAAAATTTTCTCCCTTCAATCATTATGAGAGACTATGAAAATCGTCACAAGCAAATTGCCTTGAGGTAAATAATTTAATGATATTATACAAAAATAACTACATGTATGTATGGAATGTGAGATCATTTTTGTTCTTTCCATGAACAACTAGATTCTGTCCGTGACTTCGTCCGATTTAAAAGAACAATATTGATCTCACATTACATTATACAAAATGGCAGCTACAAGATTCATATTTTTCCATCACTTCGATAGTCGACAATTCTTTAAAATATTACGACAAAAACAAATAGGGAACTTAGTATAAATCTTGCAACTGCTTATATCGTCGCTAATTCTCTTGTTCGCCAACTAACCTAAAACAGGAGTATTGCTATCTTTGTCGCACAAACAAAGCTAGAAAGGGATGGTGATAGTTTAGACCTATCAACCTTATTTACGACTCTCAATTATGTCTTGATGTGAGCTATCGATCTGTATAGGTTACTACGTGGCCGCCATTTTGAAAAAATAATACAAAATGTGCGGCAGTAGGTATGACAGGTTCCATATAAATTATTTATTTTCTGTAAGTAGGTTTGTAGAGACACTTTTACACGTCAATCATATTTTTTTAAACTAGATGAGGTTGGCTTTTCCTATCTGACTAGTCTGAGAAGAAAGGCCGAAACAAACTCAGAGGTCACAGTCTCTTTTAAAGTCCAGACATAATCTTGGTCAGATCTTGAGAAGAAAGGCCGAAACAAACTCAGAGGTCACAGTCTCTTTTAAAGTCCAGACATAATCTTGGTCAGATCTTGAGAAGAAAGGCCGAAACAAACTCAGAGGTCACAGTCTCTTTTAAAGTCCAGACATAATCTTGGTCGGATCATGTGAAGACCATATAGATTGGTGTCTGGGATGGTCTTTTGAGGAAAGAACCACACAGATTGAGTGGACCTTGCACGCATTTGTCAATTTTTCATACACCTAGCAATTTAGGCAGTATGTCAGTAAATTTGATATTTTTAATAAGTAGATTGGTTTTAGGCGGTGGTGACCATAAAGGTTACGGTTGACATAAGCTTAGACAATAATTTGACAGTTCTGTATTTCCATCTCTTTCTTGCTTCATTTGCGAGAAAGAGACAGCAATAGTTTTTGTTTAGTTGGTGCACAAAATTAGAGCTTTTAGTATTAAGTTTTGATTGACTATAAATACGAAGATAGATACTACATGTATGATTTAATTATTCGAATTGAAAAAAAAATCCTAAGATATATAGATAATTTGTACTTTTAGAGATGTATTTGACAATTTTCTACCATTTTTATATTAATTTATCCTAATATGCGTAAAATGGGGGTCATTAAGAACTATGGATTTATTGCAAAAAGATATAACGAAATTTATGTTTTTAAACTCAATATCCTACAAATTTTTCGAATATTTGATTTTATAACGCTTTTAAGCGAAATAATTAGGTCAAAAAAAATCTTCACTGAATTCAAATGAATCCAATGGTTCTTATTTACCGCTGTTTTACGATACCTACTATAATGTTACATTCTAAGGTATATTAAAAAAAATATATACTTTATTTTATTTTGTAGAAAATATGCTCTGAACAAATCTTTTGCTTTAAAAAAAGTGTTATAAAGATTATTATTAAAAACATGAATATATTAATCCCACCGTATTATGACACTGATAAAAAATTATCTGTTTCATAAAAAATCTGCCTGCCTTTTCCGAACTATGTTGGAGTCGGCTTACAGTCTAACCGGATGCAGCTGGATACCAGTATTTTACGTGGACCCTGTAAAATACTGGGGTATCCACAACCCAGTCTGTAATGTCTTACATAAATAAAGTAAAAATAATGCATAGAAAGCATTTCTACAGCCAACTGTATTCCGGTTTGAAGGGTGCAGTTACAGGCACATGAGATGGTTCAGCTTCGTCTCAGTGATGCCAACGGATCTGCGACGCCTCTGGTATTGCAGATGTGCTATCGCCAAAACCTATATCTGACCATTTTGAACACAAAATCCCGTGCACATGATGACCACAGCTGCGTCCGTAAGTAAAACAAAAGAGGATCCTCTTTAGGTCGACTAGTAATATGCGCTGCAAGCAGGAATAGTCCTTACGGTGATCAGATATAGATTTTGGCGATAGTACAGACGCCATCACATCAAGCTACTACAATCTGTCAGATTTTCAACTTTATCGCTGAAGCATTAAGGTTCAAGGTTGATTGGGAAAAGACAGTTTCGGGTAGCTTGACCTGCTGGCATCTGTACATGGGCAGCGGAGACCACTTACCATCAGGTGGGGGGTCTACTTGTTTGCCATCCAATAATATTAAAAATGTCTTGCAAAAAGTTGGTTTTAGAGCATATTTTCCTAGTTAAAGATGTTTCTTTAAAATTATATCGTTTGAAAACTGAAAATGCAGAAATTTATTTTTATTACAAAAAACAAATTGTGATTATTTATTATTAAGTTAAGCCCTATGTAACACTTTTATACGCAATTACTTTAAATTTTCTACGAATTAGTGGATTTTGTAGAGATTATTATAGAACAATAAAATATATAAATATTATATCTGTTCGTTTTATTTCACTCAAACACTAAGAACAGTCCTCTGATAGCAGTAACACAACATCAACCTTAGATTAACCAGAATAAAGATCACTGTCATTTTTACAGACTTGTCAATGGCTGCAACCTAATAGCAACCATATTGTAACGAGTACAAAGGTCAGTGTTTTTGTTTTAATGATTCTAAATCAAGGGTATAAAGGTTCAGCGGGATTGTCCGAAAGGGTTACCGCTACCCCGGAACATAAAGGGCAAAGGAAGGAACATGGGTGGGTTTTAGTCAGTAAGAGTGACACTCCCGCTCCACCCAGAGCGGGAGGGGTCATTTGATGATTTCCCATGCGGAAAAAAAAATGGTATAAAGGTTCAGCGGGATTGTCCGAAAGGGTTACCGCTACCCCGGAACATAAAGGGCAAAGGAAGGAACATGGGTGGGTTTTAGTCAGTAAGAGTGACAATCCCGGTCCACCCAGAGCGGGAGGGGTCATTTGATGATTTCCCATGCGGAAAAAAAAATGGTATAAAGGTTCAGCGGGATTGTCCGAAAGGGTTACCGCTACCCCGGAACATAAAGGGCAAAGGAAGGAACATGGGTGGGTTTTAGTCAGTAAGAGTGACACTCCCGCTCCACCCAGAGCGGGAGGGGTCATTTGATGATTTCCCATGCGGAAAAAAAAGGGTATAAAGGTTCAGCGGGATTGTCCGAAAGGGTTACCGCTACCCCGGAACATAAAGGGCAAAGGAAGGAACATGGGTGGGTTTTAGTCAGTAAGAGTCTGACACGCCCTCCTGCTCCGCCCAGAGCGGGGGAAGTCATATGATGATTTCCCATCCTGAAAAGAAAAAAAGGGTTTAAAGGTACCTCCATTGTGGTAACAAATAAACTCGCACGGTACTCCCAGCACACAACACACCGATCGGTCACTTGTTTTATTTAGGTAAGAAGTTCTCGCAAAGGAACAGTTTATTAATTTTAATCTGTTCGAACACTCACTCAATGTACTGTTATTGTGATTTGCACCAAAAGTCAACAAGTAACACATTATTTATAGTCAATCAATATCACTGTACTTAACAACTCATTTGTCAAAATGTTTTATAATTTGCACATTCCGACGAGTCCTTATCGCACTCAGGTAATATTCTGTTGTTCTCACGGGTCAGCCGGGCTCGATGACCATTAATACGCTCCGGTTCGAATACGGACCAAAATTTTGAATATAAGGCTGAGTTTTGCTTACCGGGATTTTTTGAAGGAAAACAACGAGTGGTTAGTAGGCTTTATTCGCAACTGACAAACATAGTGAACTGTAAATATGTATATATCTATAGATAACTGACTTAAAAGTATCTATAGGCACCACAGAACAGATAAAAGATCTGTTCTGTGATAGGCACACTACTCTTAAACGCTAATCTATTCGGACAACGTACCTACTGTCTGAAAAATATTTGCGAAATACTCAAAAAGTTCATTCCTAGTTAGCCATGTTAGGACGCAACTTACGTTTACTCAGTAGGAAAGCGGTTCCGTAATGAAAATCTATAATTTTCACCAGTATTTGACATTCAGTCAAACCAACAATTTCAGATTGAAAATGCCAAAAATCATACTTTTGTTTTTGGGTACGAAATGAGTGATGTCCTTTGATTGTGGATCTGAATTCCTAGACGACAACATTCAGCCAAGAGTTCAAAGGGATAAGTAATCTTACTAATATTATAAATGCGAAAGTTTGTGGATGGATGGATTCATGGATGGATGTTTGTTACTCTTTCACGCAAAAACTACTGAACGGAGTTGGATGAAATATGGCACACAGATGGTTTATTACAAGGATTAAGATATAGGATACTTTTTATCCCGATATTCCTTATGCGGGTGAGACCGCCGGGCGCAGCTAGTCCTACCTAATATTATAAATGCGAAAGTTTGTATGGATGGATGGATGTTTGTTACTCTTTCACGCAAAAACTATTGAACGGATTTGGATGAAATTTGGCACAAAGATAGTTTATACCTAGGATTAATATTTAGATACTTTTTATCCCGACATTCCCACGGGATCGAGACTTATGCCGGTGAAACCGTGAGGCGCAGTTAGTATGAAATAAAACACTTAAATGATGTTTGTTATAAGTTAGTTTTATTTTGGTCCAGAAAGGTATCTTGGGAATCTTATTCTTAAAAACGCAAACTTAACTAAACAATGGTATTCTTATATTCTAGGTTCCTTAAGTATTCACATTAATATTTCCTTACGATAGAAGTATTGTGTTATCCAGTAACTGTGTTGTGGAGGTCAGCTCCATGTAAAATACTGGCATTAAGTTGTATTCGGTTAGATTGAAAGCCGACCCCAACATAGTTTGGAAAATGCTAAGGGTAATACATGCCGAAGACGCCTCACTGCGATATCTCGCGGTCGCGGTCCAGCTCGCTACCTCGATGTCACCTCCATGTAAAACAAATGCACGCACATGCCGAAGGATACCTCACTGCGATACATCGCGGGCTACTTGGGGGGTTTAACTCGATGCCGAAGTGGTATCGGCCGAATGTTCGGCCGTTTCCTGCTACGAAGTTACTATTTGTTTCGGTCGGTCCCGATCCTACACTCCTGCACTCTTTCGAATATTGCCTATGGTCCCGACCCAACTGAGCCGATCCGAACTTTTTTCGCATTTTTCAATAATATTCGGTTCGGCCATATGTCGGTCCGATCCGATCATTCGCACTTTGCACTTCGTAGTAGACCCCCAGGACTCGCCTGCTCCACCGGCCATCGGTCTTTCGACAAACATGGCCAGGACAGATGACACAGACCCCCTGGCATGTCCTACTCTAAGCAGATGTTGATTCTCTTAAGAAAAGAAGTAATTTTTAGGCAAGCTAGCTGGGTGACGACGCTCATAGTGGTCGCGGCTGCCATCCCAGAGAACGCTGAACTGCCTCATGTGCCTGTAACTACACCGACAGCGACACAGATACCCTTCAAACTGGAACACAGCACCGCTGCTTGGTGGTAGGTACACACATGTATGATGGATAATAATTGTACTTCTATCAAAAGACAATGGCGCCGATTCCCTTGTTCACAAACTAAACTAAATTTAAATTCAGTGCATCTTTTTCTTTCTGTTTCGTTAAGAAAAGGATACAAGATAAATATTAGTTTAGTGCTGTCAAATTAAGACACTCCATAGACAATTTAGACGTGATTAAAAACATGGCGACTAAAAATACGTCAATTTACGTCAGGCGCTGACTAATTTAACAGGACTAAACTAATATTTATCTTCTGTCCTTTTCTTAATGAAATAGAAAGAAGAAGATGCAGTGAACTTAAATTTAGTTTAGTTTATGAACAAGGGAATCGGCGCCAATATTAATGTGAATAAGTTTAGTAACAAAATCTTAGGAATACATTTCAAATACTTCATGATTGTCTTAAAAAAAAAATCTTACTTTAGTAGAAGAACATTTTGTCTTAAAATTAAATACCCTTTCGACGGTTATTCCGTATATCCACCCCATAAAATCCACCACGCGGAAACGCATGTCGAAAATCCATCCTAAACCAATAAATTGCATTTATCCAACTAGGCCTAGAGTGGATTCTCGGACGTGCGTTTCCGCGTATCCACTTTAGGGTAGTTTTTTTTGGGGTGGATAAATGGAATAACCCTTTTTCGGGGTTGTTCGTTGCGCGAGGTTGTTCGTTCAAAACCTTACACGTACCATCAAACAAAAATTTTGGTATACAAGGATAAATATTCATATTTCCCGTACACTGTCAGTTTTCATTTTTATTATGTGCTTCAATTTTTTTAAAGATGAGACAAAATTATGATGAAGACTAGGATTATTTAGCACAAACAATACATTGTTTTTTAAGTATTTGCAAGTTAGGTTAGAGCAGAAGCTGCCCAGTGGTAACGTATAGTTTCCTTTATCAAAAATACTTCTATCCCTGTATTTCATACAATACTTTATAAATACGATTATGTCATAATGGTCAACATCATAAAATGATTATCACTTTAGCTTCTGAGACTCTCTGATTACAACCCATCATACGGGTGGCAGGGACAACCGACGCACTACCTGCTACCATGGATTCAGTACATGATTCTGAACACCCCTGAAAAATTTCTATGCTAGGAGCTATATATAGAATCATGTACTGCTTCCACGGTAACGGCTTGCGCGTCGTGGTCCCTCCCACCTTGTATGATGGGTTTAATCATGAATGGATCTTCAGAAGAATGTTGTTCTAAGCTGATTTTAATTCGTAGTTCAGTTAATAATCTAGGCCGAAAGTTAGGCTTTATTTTTCAAGATAACAAGACAGAGTTACAAAAAAATTCATTTGGGAATCGAACCCCTGATTCGTAAAAAAAAAAAAACAAAAAAAAAACCTCATCAAATGCATAACCAACTCTTTTTCCGAAGTTGGTTAAAAAAACCAGCAAATCATTTAATAAAATATTCAGTTGAACAACCGGACCGTTGCGCAAGTGCTGCTCCTAACTACTGCACCAAAAACCATGGCATGGTTGCCAAAATTATTATATTAATATTATTTTAATTTAGTTCAAAAAATTATTTGTTAATTTTAGGGCTGATTTTTAACCAACAGATTATTTTTATACATAGAAAAAAAATTGACATCCGACTAATTTTGTATCGAAGAACTGTCAAAAATTCAAAACAATTTCTCGGATAAAATTTACTGGCTTTGGAAATAATTCATAGTTATTGGTCTCGTTAATTAACTGAAAAGCAAATTAAAACATTCTTCCGCACCATTCAATTTACTTTAACCCTTTTGCTTGTGTTCTCAACCTCCTCTTCCTCCCTGACCCTCTTGTTCTCTTTACCCTTAGTTCTCTTACCTATTCCTTTACCCTTGGGCCCTTTGGGGTAATACTCCTCAATTTTATGACTATCCTCTCCCTTTAGCGGTTCCAGAGTAATGCTCTCATCTAAAGATGTGTTGTTAGGTTTTTCTGATAATATTTCTTCTTCTGTATCTGAGTGGATCACATTGGACTTTTGTTTTGGTTTTGAAGTGCCAGCTGTGAAGGAAATATGTGTAATTAAGATTAAATAATGCTTGGTGAGAACGGCTGGAAAGACATGGAGTAGACAGGCAAGGAACAGGGAGAATTGGAAAAGGTTTGAGGCCAAAGGGCACACAACGACCCAGAAAAGATATCGAACACAACATGATGTACAATCACTCTGAAAAAAGGCTATAAATATAAATCCTTCCAGTGTAGGTAGGCCCTCCCAAGGTAGACAGATGAGCTAAGGTCTATTCAAATTTACGTTTCCAATTGATGTTATTTCAAGTTAAAAAAATATCAACTTTATTCCAGTGGTAATTATGTTGATTTTAGAGTGACCGGTATCATTTAAAAAGTCTTGAAAATGTTTGAAGTTGTATTGTAAACTGAACATTATTGTGTAGGAACTAAAGTTCTTTTTCCAATAACTCATAGTTGTTTATATTTTTGGAAAATAAATCGCGAATGGAGATAGCGGGGAGCACAGTAGTACTATTCTGTAAAAAATTCACCGCAGCCCTAGCATCAAATGGAGTGCCAACTCACTTCACCTAAGTTTTCACAGTGAGATTTTAAAGAATAGATTGGCTACGAGACGTAATGGCGATGCCTTTCAAATGATTGAGGCTTACTTATAAACATAACAGAAAACTGTTACTGGGGTGTTTGTTATGCCACTTCTTCCCAGCGGAAGCACTAGAAAGTGGTGAAGGGCGAGCGTTTTGGGGACTGTCTTATGTAACTTTGTCTCATTCAGAAAGATGAAGCTAGTTGCCCATTCCAAAGAGTAGTAAGGTACCTATGGTGAAAAACGGGCAAGAAACTCCACGGACACTCTTTTAAATCAAAATAATATGGTTACAACATCCATGTTGAAATTACGAGTATGTATGTGTAAACGATGCAGAACGTTAAAAGCGCCCATAATGAAAAGATTAAAAAAAACAATTTAAATATAAACCCTGGCAGCAAAGAGATGACCAGGCCCTGATGGCGCCCGTTCATGAGCATGACGCACATGAGGATATGGATGATAGCACCATTCAGCTCAACCATTTTGAAGGGAGCTAAATGATCCAGCACATTCGCTACCATCAGTGTGACTAGATTGATAAATAAATGATAATACATAAATAATTATCAAAATGTATTCTTAGTCTACCAACCCGCACTGGGCCCGCGTGGTGGATTACGGCCCACTCCCTCTCACTGAGAGGAGGCCTATGTCCCAGCAGTGGGAACATTATAGGCTGATTATGATTGTGTATTCTTAGTCTTGGTCCCGTAATTATTCACATTCATGAGTATTCACCTAACACTATTTTAGTAAGATTTTACATAAATGCCTTACCCTCCTCCTCATCTTGATCCTCCATATCCACCTCATCATCTCGTATCGGCTCACCCTTGTTTATAAAGAAGTTGGTAATCGGTTTCTGCCACTTCGGAGTCTCCCTAGGACAGACTGGGTTTCCACCAGAGCTGCCTTTAGATGTGCTTGCTGAACTACCTATGGAGATGTAACACAGGTTTTATGAAGGCTCATCGGCGCACTGGATTACATTACATGTTTATTTATTTCTGCATAAACTAATGCTTTTACAGAAACCTTATCAATGGTTCGCATTTGATGCTCAGAATAAATCCTACTAATATTATAAACGCAAAAGTTTGTGAGTATGAATGGATGTTTATTACTATTTTACGCAAAAACTACAGAATGGATTTGGATGAAATTTGGCACATGGATAGTTTATAAATAGGATTAACATATAGGCTTATTTTTATCCTGATATTTCCAAGGGATTGAAACTTACGGGAGAAACCGCGGGGCACAGCTAGTACAATATAATTACATATACAGTTACCAACAAATATAATTAGAATGTCAATTGTAGCAACAATAATTTTTGTCTCCGCAGCTTATTTGTCTCTCACATCAAGTTTACAGGTTTGTATGAAAGTGCGCTCATGTAGCGACGTAACAGCTGGGAGACTGTTACGTCGCTACATGAGCGCACTGGGCGACGCAGCTGTCGCCCGTCTATTGGTTGCAATGCAAGTGCGCGCACAGCGACAATAATAGTTGCCAGCTAGCTAGTTGGCGCTCAACCAAAAATTTAACAAAAACTTTGCTTGGGTTAAGTGGCTTGTGGTCTCTTAAGTGAAATATATGTTCCTTACCTGAAGCCCCCGAACTGCTTGGTGTTGGAGCTACACTGCATCTTGCTTTGGTGCTTTTACCAGCAGCCACTGAAACAATGCAATTAAATTACCAACTCTGTTCCTTTCTCAATCAAACAATGTTTTTTTTTTCAATCTTTCTTTTTGCTCTTTTTTTGTCTTTTTTTTTTGTGTTCCTTTTTATGCGTCATGTTTGCCGCAAATAAATGTATTTTATTTTTCTTAGAAACGGCTAAGCTGATGGTGGTCAAAGTGGCGCCGCCTGGGGCTGCAGTCTCGACATTCATAGCGATCGCTTTACGACCGAAGTCGGTCGCAAAGTCCCGGATTGGCAGGTGTAATGTACGGAGTGACAGGACTTTGCGACAGAATGCGGTCGTAAATAAATAAGTAAATTCGTCTGCAGCCCCTGGACCTGCTATACCAGAAGCATCGCCGGTACAGATGCCAACACATCAAGCTACTACAACCTGTCCAATCTCTATATTAGATTTTCAACTTTGTCGTCCTAGATCTTAAATTATGGAATATGGCGTTGATGCTAATGTAACAATGTATTTACAATCGCAAAACTCACCTTTAGACCCAACAGACGCCTTTGTTCGAGCCATATTCTAGTTCTTTAGTCGAAAGCACGTTTATTTGTTTAAATACACATTCAATTAATATACCTAATAATCTTAATTTGATTTCATTAAATCTTCGGCACTTGCTCGGAAAACGCGCGAAATGTTATTTTCATTGTCAATCTGTCAAAGTCAAAAATATGTGCAGCTTTTTTTTTTGTAAAGTTTCGGTTTTTGTTTGAACTATAGGCTTTTAGTATAGATTAGTAGATGATGTGATGATTATTACATACAGTTTGGCAAGAAAGTCCTGAAACGGAACTAAAATATTTAATCATTGACAACGCTCGCTCTGCCTCGTCGAGTAAGGTACAGACGCCAGCAGGTCAAGCTACCCGAAACTGTCAAATTTTCCCAATTAACCTTGAACCTTAATGCTTTAGCGATAAAGTTGAAAATATATTAAAGAAATTTGACAGATTGTAGTAACTTGATGTGCTGGCGTCCGTACATATTCTGTCATTTCTTGCAATCGGTGACTGTTTCTCGTGTTTATCGTTTATTTATTTGCTTTATCGTGGTGATACTGGTGACCCATTGTGTTCATAATGAACAGATCTGTTATTCGCAGCTCCGCAAGAGCAATAACTTATAAAGTGTACGTGAGATGTTTGGCGGAACTCGAGGTCGGACAAATTTTATCCGATCTCAACGATGTGTCTAAAAGAACCGCTGAAATGACAGGTAAAATTATATTTTATACATGTAATCAGATCTAATGTGTGTATTTCAAGGTGCAATATCTATTATAAACCTTTCATACAATTATTGAAATGTACAGACGCCAGCAGGTCAAGCTACCCGAAACTGTCAAATTTTCCCAATCAACCTTGAACCTTAATGCTTTAGCGATAAAATTGAAAATCTATTAAAGAAATTTGACAGATTGTAGTAACTTGATGTGCTGGCGTCCGTACATTCACGAATTTGAGGTTATGTTTACAAAACACATTCGGAGTGCAGCGCGTTCGTATAATTTTGATACTTTTTGTTAATATTGCATAAAATAAATCACTGAACAAAAATAACTATAGTATTTTTTAGGTAAATCCATCAGTACTAAAAGGCTATATTTTTAATTCATTACAATAAGTAATTGCAAATGTTAAGTGGTTTTTATTTTATTGTTCTAGGCAGTGGCTGAACAAGCGTTTCAGAGCATATCAGTTTTCGACTGGAAAAATTCATGTCAACATGTCACGAAAATAGAAAAAAGCTATTTTCGAAGGGGGCAAACTGTATACAGTGACATTGAAAAAAATATCATACACCTACAAGATGAAAGCAGCAACAGTGACACATCTGAACATGGCCAGCAGAGTTTTGGTGAAAGCTCAAACCAAGACATGGATGAAGAGTTTTCGGGCGTGGAATACCTAGAGGAAAACATTTTTTATTCTGGTTAAAATTTTTGATTCTGATTAAATAAAATTATTCTGATTATTTTTTTAGTTTTTGATTAGAACACCAACTATGGAACATTTTGCCTGTGGTTAGAGGAGAACTTGGATTTGTGGGACACAGTCACACAGTAGTAAATCTTCCAACTTGTCAATGGGATCTAAACCCTATTGAATTGATCTGGGGTCTTGTGAAACATAAAATTGTCTCACATAATGTGGGATTAGTTGACATCAAAGTATTTTGAAATACCTAATAATTTTATTTTTAATTCTTTAAATTAAATAACTGCTAATGTTATCGTTCTAGGCAGTGGCTGAACAAGCGTTTCAGAGCTTTTCTTGTTTTCATAAAACCCGCCAATATTTACATTAATTAAAAAAAAAACTAATATCAAAACCGTTTTAGTCGTACTATTTAGGGTTACAACATGCACGATAGTGGCGCCACCATTATTTTCACGACTTTTTGGCCAAGCTGTAAGTATCGAGAAATATGGGTAAAAACTATGATGCACTCCAAAGTTACACCGTCTTATTTGGAATTATTAGCAAGAGAATGATGATGTAATTAGTATTCATGACAGAAAATATAATGTTGCCTGCATAATAATATTCAAAATCTTCACACTTCATTTAGGCTACATTCCGAATTATGCCATAATCACTCACACCCACTGATCTATATTATACAAGTACGCTTGACTAAATATACAATGTATATGAAATTACAGTTGTTTTTTGTGCAGATTCAAAGCAACTGTCTAATCGGTAAAACTGACGAATCAGTGAAACTGACTAATCAATGATACTGGCGAATGAAATAAACTGACGACATCACTGACAACATCACGTTCCACGGACACTCACGTTGCTGTCAGCGTCAAAATGGCGAAATGTCAAATGTCTTCATTTTGTCATCGATTGTATGAAGTCCAGCGTAATGCCGGCGCCAGACATAGCTTCACTTGTTTGAACACTTATTTGCTTGCTATGTGTGGCACGAGACTTTGAATACGTGTTCAAAGTTTGAACAAACATTTGCACTTTGCTATGCGGTATCGGTTTTTTAGCGCACATCAAAGCGTTCAAAGTTGACTGTGTTCAAATGTTTGCGTAGCCTGCCACACTCGCGTAAACTTCAGAGTCCAGTTGCGCGAGCAGTGTTGAGCAGAACGGTTGTGTATATGGAAGCTCTGAACAATTAAATATAAGTAATTCCATCAAGAATCTTGAGTCAAGTCAGCCGCTCGAATATTCATTAATTATAACTATAGATTACATACCTTGATCTATTACGACACATTTCACACATCCACTCGCGCCTTCTTCTCGAACGTTTCCTTATATTTTATGCAAATGTAATAAATAATTAAATGCGCATAAATAGTATAGGCACACTGAGTCCATGAAATCGTTGTCTATCTTGTTTGTTGTCTACCAGCACACTGTGGATAAAAGTATTTGCAAAGCATGTCTGGCAGGTTTGAACAATATGTGTTCAAATGTGTTTTCAAAGCTTTGCAAAGTCTTCAAGGAAGTCTCTGCAAATCTTTGAAGCTATGTCTGGCGCCGGCATAATAATATGTTAGCTTTGTTCTAATGTCGCCTGAGCATTAAACCAGACTTAATGCTCTAAGAATGTCGCTGATCGGTTCAGTGTTCGCGCGCGCTCCGACCAAAGAGTATAATAATAATACGGGCTCCGACTTCGACAGTCGACGCTGAGCTGTAATTTATTGTGTTTATTACTTGTTTGTGTTTGAGAAAAAAACATCATTCCATCATGAATGGGTAGGTACATAATTTTTAATGCATAGATTATGTATTTAATAAAGATTTTGGACAGAAATAGTTATTTGAACAAACATCGTTAGCCATTTTTTTTAAACTTTTTGAAATAATAGTATCTTTTTTTGAATTATAACGACTTTTGTGCAATACACTGGAAAAAATAGCTCGAATAATGATTTCTAATTACTTTCAAATCAGAATAAATAATACATTACACTGCATTACATTTTTTAAAGTTATCTTGCTTCATAAAGATTCCAACAACATAACTTTTATATACAGCTCCCAACAAACTTTAGAGATATCGTCATTTTAATCACACGTGGCAATATACGGTACTGCCCGGCCACAAACAAGTGCTTTTTTTACAAGATATATTTGTGGTACATTTAATCTATTCATTGGTACTGCAAGAACAATTTAATTAAGAACATTTAATTGGTACGTCTATAAATTACGAAATCGACTGTGGCCGGGCTGCGACGCAACACACAATATGGCGCGCGACCACCCGGAAGTACCGCCACAGAGTGGCGGCTAAAGACTAGAGATGTTATATTAAGGTAATTTTTAGGTAATCCTATTATTGAATATATTAGTTATCGCATATTATGATACCATACGTATTACTGGTAATAGTCAAATATTAGTGAACCGATTCATTATTAGCTACTCAATTTAGTTGAATTTAGTATTGCCTTACCTGCGTAATATTCTCCATATTAATTAATATGAAATACAAGATTATCGTGAATATGCACGTTAAATATTCATTCGTATTACAGAAGTGAAACGGTGATTAAATTTCCGTCATACTTTAACAGGCTCAGGACTGTCATCGGTGATCAGCGGGGAAATTGCGTAACACATTATCAATCGGAATCGGTTTCATTTTGACAGTTCAACAACATACATTGCGTTATTTACGTGTTGAGCAGACAAATTTTTCAAACTTATGAAGCAATAGTTTAGCAATTTGCTTCAAAATGATTCAGATTCCGATTGATAGTGTGTTACGCAATTAGGGTGCAGGTCGGCAAATAATAATAGTATATCGAGTCCAGTCGCCTCGCAATTAGGCGTCCCTATTATTTGACTAATACCTCGTAACCTAATTTATGAATATACAAGGCTTGTATTATATACTAATCAAACCTAAGAATGTGGCGGCCATTTTGCATGAAACGCAAATTCAGTCAGTCGACGCTTTTTTTTTCCGGATGTGAAATCATCAAATGACCCCTCCCGCTCTGGGTGGAGCGGAAGGGAGTGTCAGACTCTTACTGACTAAAACCCACCCATGTTCCTTCCTTCGCCCTTTATGTTCCGGGGTAGCGGTAACCCTTTCGGCCAATCCCGCTGACAGTCAGTCGACGCTGAGCTGTAATTTATTGTGTTTTTTAGTTGTTTGTGTGTTTGAAAAAAAAAACATCATTCCATCATGAATGGTTAGTAATAAACAGTTTTTAATGCATAGATTGTGTGATTTCCAATTAGTTTCAAACCAGAATGAATTCAATTGAAGCTATACGATACACATGCATCAGCTAATTAGCTGCTAGTGTGTCTAACCAAATAATAATAACTTTTATATACAGCTCCCATACGAGAAGAACGGTTCTGGGTGCAAATTCTCCCATATCTATCCATACAAATTTTCACGTTTATAATATTATAGTAGGATTCATTTTATTTTCTACATTTTGAAACTACCATATTAACGACTAACTACTGCATAAAATACAATTTAAATAACCTATCTAACCCCTAATTATCAAAACTACTCCATATTTGAGTCAGTAATGGAAGATGTTCTAGCAAAACTTGGAACTGGCAAAAAATCGCTGATTATCTGTGGTGACTTCAATATTAATATCTTAGAGAATAGTTCAAATAGCAGTCGATTATTAAGTCTCTTTAAATCATTCAATTTATCAAATGTGTTTTCAGAACCAACCCGCGTAACTATAAATTCTGCTACATGCATCGATAATGTTTTTTGTTGCTGCGAATACTTAGATAAAGCCATAGTAAACTATCTCCCTTCTGATCACAGCGGTCAAACCGTTGTGTTCAAGTCTAATACACCAGTACAAAAAATTCTGATACAAACTAGACAAATAACACCAAGCAGTCTAAATAGATTTAATAATCACTTAATTAGTAAGTTAAGTGTACCAGGCCATATGAAAAACAATGCAAATGAATTATATGAGAGGTTCTTTTCGGTAGTACGCACCGAGTTCAATAATACTTTAAAAAAGAAAACTAAAACTATTTGTCCAAGTTTTTTGTTCAGTGACTGGGCAACTAAGGGTATTAGAAAAAGTAGGGAAAAATTGTTTGAGCTGTATGGTCTTAAGCCTTATATTAACTCTGAAACTTTTAATAAATACGTTGCTACCTACTCTAAAACTTTTAAAAATATTTGCAAGGTAGCTAAAGCCTTGTATATTAGCAACAAGATCAAATCAGCCGATAATAAAATAAAGACGGTTTGGAAAATTATCAATGACGAAACTAACCGGAATAAAAGACATAATAATGATTTCACAATAGAGACTTCGCGTGGTCCCATAAGCAATAACAAAGAAGTTGCTCAAGAATTTGTAAATTTCTTTACCAGTATCCCACATACAACCACTGAAATCTTAAATTCCTCGCCCTTGCGTTCTATTAATTTATTAAGAGCAAACGTCTCATCCTGCCAGATTGAATTTAAATTCAAGCATATAAACCCCATAATAGTAATAAAAGCTTTCAAGCAAATCAAGATCAAAGTAACCGAAGATCTATGGGGAATGTCTATCAAAGTTTGTACCTCCATTATTGAGACTATAGCGCCGTACTTAGCCTTAATATTTAATTTGTGTGTGGATCAAGGAGTCTTCCCAGATCTAATGAAACACAGCAAGGTGATACCCCTTTTAAAATCAGGGGACAGTAAACTTACCAATAATTATAGACCCGTATCCGTGTTACCGGTCTTCAGCAAGGTGTTTGAAAAGGTGATGCTGAACCAAATGCTCAATCATTTTAACACCAACAGAATATTACACGACCAACAGTATGGTTTCACCAAGGGACGTTGTACGACTGATGCCGGTATCACCTTATTAAAACACATTTTTACAGCGTGGGAAGAGTCCCAAGACGCCATAGGAATTTTTTGTGACCTCTCCAAGGCTTTTGATTGCGTCGACCACGAAACCTTACTTTTAAAACTTGAGCATTACGGAATGGGAAAACTTGCGCTCAGTTTAGTAAAATCTTATTTAAATGATAGACAACAGCAAGTTCAAATAAATGGTGTCAATTCACTCGGTTTAAAAGTAAAAATGGGTGTTCCGCAAGGCTCGATATTAGGTCCTTTCCTCTTTTTAGTTTATATAAATGATCTACCCCATTTGTTAAAAACCCAACCACAGATGGTGTTATTTGCTGACGATACTTCCTTGATTTTTAAAATTAATAGACGTGCATCAAATCTTGTCGACGTAAATAACGCCCTACTGCAGATCCAAAATTGGTTCACTGCTAATAATTTAGTATTAAATGGGAAAAAAACAAAGTGTATAAGATTTTCTTTACCAAATGTCAAAGGTAGTCATTGTGAGATAAAATTGAATCAAGAGAAACTAGAATTCGTCGATGAAACTGTTTTCCTGGGGTTCACGCTCGACTCAAGGCTTCAATGGGGTCCTCATTTAACATCCCTTGCAGGACGACTAAGTTCAGCAGCGTATGCTGTGAGAAAAATCCGTCAATTTACTGATGTCGATACCGCGAGACTGGTCTATTTTAGTTACTTTCATAGTATCATGTCGTACGGTATTTTACTATGGGGACGGGCTGCAGACATCGAGTCTATTTTTATTCTGCAGAAAAGAGCCATCAGAGCCATATATAGCCTCCGCAGGCGTGACTCTCTGAGAGAACTGTTTAAAGATATTAACATCATGACGGTACCTTGTCAATATATATATGAAAACATTATGTACGTAAGGAAAAATCTGCATATTTTTAGTAAAAGAGGTGAAAGACACAATTATATCACTAGAAATAGGGACCAATTAGTTCAACCAGGTTTCAGGCTGGCTAAAGTAGACTCATCTTTCATGGGGTACTGTTTAAAATGTTACAATAAAATACCTCCCCACATAATTGAACAGAATGAAACGAAATTTAAATCTTGTATAAAACGCACACTATGCAGCCAGGCATATTATAAATTGGGAGATTACATCGCTGATAAAAATGCTTGGCTAAACGCTGGTCCTGCTCCACAGGACGCATAAATAAATTCATTAGCATTTGGAAGTACCTACTGTTGGAGCCGCTGAAGATTGTAAAATACTATTTTGCATTATATAAATTCAATCTCCTAGTATTGTATAATTGTATAGCTCATGTGTGAGTACTATGTAGTTACATACTATAAAGCTACCATTTACTGGGTACGTCTTTCATTGACTTGAATGTGCCCTGGCGGCTGAGAGTATGTCATGCTCACTCAAATGTCTCGCTGATGGTGGCACATGTGTTGGATCATTTAGCTCCCTTCAAAACGGTTGAGCTGAATGGTGCTAATCCGTGCGTCATGTTCGTGAACGGGCGCCGTCAGTGGGGACTGGTCATCTCTTTGCTGCCATGGCTTATTTTAATTTAATTTAATATTTGGATTGTTTTAGGCTTTTCATTACGGACGCTTTTAACGTTCTGCATCGTTCTCACATGCATAATTTTTAATATGAATGATGTAACTAATACTTTGTAACCATATTTTGATTTAAAAGAGTGTCCATGGAGTTTCTTGCCCGTTCTTCTCCATAGGTACCTACTACGCTTAGGAATGGGCAACTAGCTTCATTTCTCTGACTGACCGACCCCTTGACAATTCAAAAGTGCCTGTAATTGGTTTAATTGAAATAAATACTTTGAGTTTGAGTTTGAGTTTGAGTATCTAAATCACGATATTTCTAAGAATCACAGTAAAAAATTCGTAGACGCCATTATCCTTACTGATTGTTTTTGAGCTGCTAACGAAATCCTGTTTTAAGACAATACTTTGCGAAGGTGTTAGAGAGACATGTTTAGTGTGCTTTCACATTAATTTTATCTCTGTTGAAAGAAAGGATTAAGTATGTAACTACCTAATAGTATTCAAAATGCATAATTTAGCAATAAATGCATTGAAGGCTGCATAACACCGAAAAACTTTTTCCTTTGAATACGAAAACTGGCAAATACTGGAAACTGTCGAGTTAACGCAACTTTCTAATCGATAAAATTGACGAATCAGTGAAAATTACTAACCAATGAAACTGGCGAATTAAATAAACTGACGACTAAGGCAAACTGACCACTGATACGCGGAGTCTGAGAGTATGCACATCTTGCAATACTCGCTATCAAACACATTAGTTCCACGAACGCTCACGTTGCTGTCAACGCCAAAACGACGAAAATCAAATGTCTGAATCATTTTGTCATCGATATTAAGAAGTCCAGCGTACTTGATTATTATAGGTCAGTGCTCACAGCACTCACATCAACAATTCGCGTTCCGTAATGATCGTGTAAACTGTATCTTTCCTGCTTTAACTTGCACAAAGTGTGGGGAAAAGAACAAAGATGGTATAACGACTAACGACGACGAGAGACTCGACAAGTGACGACAATTAATAATATGTTTTAAACTTTAAAAGCTTTTTTTTTTTTTCTGGGTGGGAAATCATCATAATTATGACTTCTCCCGCTCTGGGCGGAGCAGGAGGGCGTGTCAGACTTTTACTGACTAAACCCACCCGTGTTCCTTCAGTTGCCTATGCCAGGGACCACGGTATCTCTTTCGAACAACCCGCGGCCCTGGCAGAGGCTTTGTTCTAAAGTCGCTGATCAGTTCAGTGTTCGCGCGCGCTCCGACTACGACAGTCGACATTATAAAGTGCTCTGTGCAGTCGACGCTGAGCTGTAATTTATTGTGTTTATTACTCGTTTGTGTTTGAGAAAAAACATCATTCCATCATGAATGGGTAAGTACATAATTTTTAATGCATAGATTATGTATTTAATAAAGATTTTGGACAGAAATAGTTATTTGAACAGACATCGTTAGCCATTTTTTTTTTACTTTTTGAAATAATAGTATCTTTTTTTGAATTATAACGACTTTTGTGCATTACACTGGAAAAAAGTCGCTCGAATAATGATTTCCAATTACTTTCAAATCAGACTAAATAATACATTACAGTGCATTACATTTTTTAAAGTTATCTTGCTTCATAACGATTCCAACGACATAAGTTTTATATACAGCTCCCATACAAAACTAGAGATATCGTCATTTTAATCACACGTGGCATTAAGGCGCTCGACCACCCGGAAGTACCGCCACAGAGTGGCGGCCAAAGACTAGAGATGTTATATTATGGTCATTTTTAGGTAATCCTATTATTGAATTTATTAGTTATCGCATATTATGATACCATACCTATTACTGGTAATAGTCAAATATTAGTGAACCGATTCATTATTAGCTACTCAATTTAGTATTGCCTTACCTGCGTAATATTCTCCATATTAATTAATATGAAATACAAGATTATCGTGATTAAGCACCTTTAATATTCATTCGTATTACAGAAGTGAAACGGTGATTAAATTTCCGTCATACTTTAACAGGCTTAGGACTGTCATCGGCGATCAGCGGGAAAATTGCGTAACATATTATCAATCGGAGTCGGTTTCATTTTGACATTTCAACAACATACATTGCGTTATTTACGTGTTGAGCTGACAAATTTTTCAAACTTATGAAGCAATAGATTAGCAATTTGCTTCAAAATGATTCAGATTCCGATTGATAGTGTGAAATAATAATAGCATATCGAGGCCAGTCGCCTCGCAATTAGGCGTCCCTATTATTTGACTAATACCTCGTAACCTAATTTATGAATATACATGGCTTGTATTGTATATTAGTCACACCTAAGAATTTAGCGGCTATTTTGCACGAATCGCAAATTCAGTCAGTCGACGCTGAGCCCCTGTAATTTATTGTTTTTTAGTTGTTTGTGTGTTTGAAAAAAAAAACATCATTCCATCATGAATGGTTAAGTAATAAACAGTTTTTAATGTATAGATTGTGTGATTTCCAATTAGTTTCAAATCAGAATGAATTCAATTGAAGCTATACGATGCTGATGCATGATCAGCTAATTAGCTGAGTGTGTTTAACCAAATAATAATAACTTTTATATACAGCTCCCATATGAGAAGAACGGTTCTGGTTGCAAATTTTCCCTACTAACAAACAGCCATCCATCCATCCATCTATCCATACAAACTTTCACGTTTATAATATTATAGTAGGATTCATTTTATTTTCTACATTTTAAAACTACCATATTAATGACTAACTACTGCATAGAATACAATGTAAGTAACCTATCTAAATCACGATATTTTTAAGAATAACAAGTAAAAAAATTCGTAGAAGTGCAGGTAAAGAAAGATTTGGAGTACCTACGCCATTATCCTTACTGATTGTCATTGAGCTGTAAATGAAATCCGGTTTCAAGACAATACTTTGCAAAGCTGTTAGTTAGCATTATCCTTTCGCCAAAATTTCTATTGTTTTCAAAGTGTCGTTTTTCTCGAAAATTCATTGTTTGTGATATTGGTGTGCCATGATTATTCAAAAAGAATGTACCTTCCACATTTTTAATCCTATTGTGTTTACTTTAACCCTGCCATTATTGGTAACCAGCACCGTCAAGGAGAGGCTTTGACATTTAATAACGAAATAATCTCTTGTTTGTCTAGTTTCAAAAACTGTAACGTCTAGGTCATTGTAAGGACTAGGTCGTATGTAGATAAACTTGATACCTTAGGAATTTTTGTGATTTTGTTTTTATTTTATTCTGGAGGGGCCACCATCAAGTGTTCTTTTCTCGAATGGTTGTTTTAAACACCTGGTTATCTGCGACGAATAAAGAAAATGAGGCAGATAGATCTCGTGAAGTGTTTGGAATGCTAGCAGACTCTTTACCGGAAAATATGCCAATATATTGTATGCCGATTAACATAGAAATTTACTGTCGCCAGAAATGTCTGCAATTTGATTAGCTAAACCAAATTAGCAAATACTAGTTTCTAGTTACAAACGATAAATATTATATTTGCAATGTTTACTTGTTTCCGAACTGAAGACCTAACATCGAAATAAAATTGTACTGTATTTACATTAGTTATTTTTACTTTGATTAAATACTTAATATCAGAAGGCCAATTCTGGTAATTTAAAACGTTCAAAATCTAGTCGCAGTCTCATCTCGGCGACAAACGAATTTCAAAAACTTGTCAAAATGTAGGGAAACTTGACGTATTTTTGACAGATTGAGACTGAGATCAGACTGTGAACGTTCTTAAAATTACGAGAATTGCCCCTGTGATTTCCCACTGACACGACTAAGCAGTTATGTCTGAAATACACAAAAAAGGAAAATTGGAGTCCTAAATCTAATTAACATCTTGGTAGTAAACATTTCACTGAGGACTGTTTCGTTAAACGTTTTAGGCAATTATATTTATAATTATTTTGACTACATCTTCTGGATCAAAAGTGGCTTAACTTAATAAATCCGATGTTGGTGTTTAAAGTGAAGCTGAAAACATGCGTAGCATACGGACGCCAGCACATCATCAACTTACTACAATCTGTCAAATTTTCCCAATCAACCTTGAACCTTAATGATTTAGCGATAAAGTTGAATCTCTATTAAAGAAATTTGACAGATTGTAGTAGCTTGATGTGCTGGCGTCTGTACAATAAAAAATATCGCTTAGAAGAAATTTAACCACCTTCTTTAGAAGACGAATTAGGTGAATTTTTACATCTGTTGTGGTCAATACCAGATTCTAACGTAAATGACACACACTCAGATATCGACACAGTCTGTGGGATACATCGCTGGGTTTGTTATTCGAGCTATTCGTAAAAATATTAAATGTGATGATTGCTTAGCTTGCAAACACGTATCAGAAGACGTAGTTTTGAATCATAGAAGTGATAAAGCACTCATAATTCAGAAAACAACAGGAGGTTTAACTGTACATACCTTCTACAAGTGTTGTCCAGACGCCAGCACATCAAGCTACTACAATTTGTCAAATTTCTTTATTAGACTTTCAACTTTATTGTAAAATCATTACGGTTCAAGGTTGATTGGGAAAATTTGACAGTTTCGGGTAGCATGACCTGCTGGCAAGTACGTACACACGTTTTTATTGGTAGACTCATTATTTATAAAAAATAATAATGGTAAATCTCCAATCAAGCGAGATTTCCCAGCCGTATTAACTACAAAAGTAATACGAGATATTGTAAATACTACCAGAAGTTTCCAGATTCAAAGGACCATTTTAAGCACGATCAAATCGTTTACAGCGCAACTCGGAACGCATCCGTAGTCTTTGCAAATTATACTATCTGTGCAACAGTTGAAATTTCAATGCTGCCAGTCTCTGAAAATTTACCCATTTACCGGGTAAAATCTATTTTTTGCCATATTAGATTTTAAATTCCTCTTTTTCTCTATCCCAAGCAATCCAAGTTTTCATAAAATTAGCAAATTTTATTTCTAATCCTAGAGACCAATAGCGTTTACACAATAGCAATACCTTGCATTTTGACCATTTATTAATTTTCATTCTAACGAACAGCCGAATAATTCAAATAAAAAAAGCAGTGGACAGTGACTATTTGTAAATCCCATTCAAAATGAAGACGTTAGGAATTATTAACAAAGTAACAGCGTAAAGTATGCATGGTGTCTAATTCATAGATTCCTAATGATTCGGCAAAAAATATTAAAGATAGTTCTTTTCTTTTACTAATGCTTTCGTTTTTTTTTTCAATACATATGACTAAGTCGTATTAACCGACTAAAATAGAGAAATACGAACTTCATTGTAAGAACAAAAATTATATGTTCATAGTTATTTATTTGTTGCAAATTGGGGACCCATTCGCAACAATTAACTAATTATCACTATCAGTAACTGTCACATCCTGGAAGGAATACGATAAATTACAAGTCATAGTGTAGTTTTTTTGCAACAATTAACTATGTATTTTACTAGTGGACACGGTGGCCGACGGGCGTGGATTGCTTAGGGCTTAGGGCATCAAGTAGTCTTAATCTGGCACTGTCTGCAGGAGACTTGCGTAAGTCATGTACGGACGCCAGCAAGTCATGCTACCCGAAACTGTCAAATTTTCCCAATCAACCTTGAACCTTAATGCTTTAACGATAAAGTTAAAAACCTATTAAAGATATTTGACAGATTGTAGTAGCTTGATGTGCTGGCGTCTGTATAAAATACTCAAAACCGCAGGACAGGTACAAAATCAATATATAGTTATGTTATAATAAAAATATTACACAGTTAAAAACAAAACATTTACACTACACCGAAGGTTTTTTTGGGGTACCATACTACGTCTTCGAATCAGGGGCTGGGTCATTCATCTTCAGTAAAACTGAGTAAAACCAAAAATCTGTTGTGGTAACACTGACATATTTCACGAACAATTTTTTCCTATTTTCTGTCTGTAAACCAAAGTTTATAGGTTATTGTTAATTTAATAATTGCAAATAATAACAAACAATTGCGATTGTGTGTAAAATACCAGTTATTTCTTAATAATATGTGATTGGTTTGAAGCAGAACATCGCTTGAGGTAACCTATGTTCCACGTAATTTTGCAATTTTGATAAAAGTATATTGTAACGGTTTTTGATGCATTTTACAATTAAAACAATATAGAAGAGCGCTTATTAATAATAATCTCTAATCTGATGCGTTTCCAAGCCAATCCGTGCGATGAACAGTACAGTTATGTTATTTTTGTGTTGTTGTTCAGAATATCACAAACTTACTACAATATTTTTGCGACATTTTATCATCTAAATAACAAAATAAATACGGTTTACGTTACAATACAAATAGCAAAAACATTTACATAGTTGTGTTGTTTATTTGTATGACAATCATTTATTATTCTTCTGACAACTATACCTGGACTAACTATAGTTTATCAACATTAAACAGTTGGATACAAACTTATTTGACTACTCGTCATCTTCTAGCCTAGCTTTTTCCCTATGTTAGGGTCAGCTTCCAGTTCAATACCTAGCCTTTTCCAACAAGTTGGGGTCAGCTTCCAGTCTAACCAGATGCAGCTGAATACCAGTATTTTACATGGAACAACTGCGTATTCCTGGTTCAAGCAGATACCTTTATATTTTCTTTCAAAATTGAGGTTATGGTTTCTTTCAACTGGAAAGCACATATTGAGATTTTATGTAAAAAACTTAGTATATCTGCATACACTTTACGCAGACTTTCATTCACATTATATACGGATGCTCTACTTACAGCGTTTAGTAGAATCCCTTCTACGCTATGGGCTAATATTTTGGGGTAACTCAACAGAAAAAGAATGGGCATTCAAGTCTCAAAAAAGATGTTTGCGGGCGATGTTTAAACTTGAGAAGACCAACAGCTGCGTGCCTTATTTTAAAAATTATAAGATATTAACTTTACCGTGCTTGTACATATTAGAAGTAGCTGTGTTTGTTAACTCCAATCCGCATCACTATAAGCGTCTAGCCGACATATTCCCACGCAATAGACGTGACAATGGTCAAGTTTGTCTCCAATCCGCTACGACAACCCTAATGCGCAAAAGTGTGTACTGTATGGCTCCAGTCATACAGTACACATACCAAGACATGGTCATACTGGGTGACCATCTTTACATACCAAGACCCCTCCGTGCCTCAGAAAGCACGTTAAGCCGTTGGTCCCGGCTGTCAGTCAAGGATCTATGACAGTCGTTACGGGTCGTCAGAAGCCCGAAAGTCTGACAACCAGTCTTGCCAAGGGGTATCGTATTACCCAGTAACTAGGTTGTGGAGGTCAGATAGGCAGTCGCTCCATGTAAAATGCTGGTATTCAGCTGCATCCGGTTAGACTGGAAGCCGACCCCAACATAGTTGGGAAAAGGCTAGGCAGATGATGATGATGATGTATGTCTCCAGTCACTTATAACAAACTACCTAAAAGTTGGAGAGAACTATCTCAATCTACGTTTAAAAAAACTTCGTACTTTTTTGACCACCAGAGCATATTATAGCGTTACTGCGTTCCTTGAAGAAAAGGAATATAAATAAATTCATTTGGAGCTACTTATATAATAATGTTGATTTACTCTATAATGTTAATAACCCAATAATAATAAGTATGACAACTTTTAATATTTTGTTATTTTTTTTTAAATTGTATCCTTAAATCTATTATTTTGCACGTCACATAGTGACTAACATGTTTGCACTTAATTTACTATAACATCTTGTATGCACTTTTCTATGTATGTACACACACATGTTTAAGCAAATAAAAAACTCTTAACTCTTCATTTCATTTATTTATTCACAAACAAGTTACACTGTTTGAAACCGTTCCATATGATAAAAATAATAAAAAAATAATAACATTCTTATTACAAGTAACACATTAAAAAAATAACAACATAACTCAGTCATAACTAAGATTACCTACAATAGAATTCTTAATGTCAACTCATTAAGGATTTCAGATTAGAAATAGAAATCATTTAAAAATTACAATAAAAATAAATATTTCAATGTCAACTTAAATTAATAATATATATATACTTCAATGTCAAATATTTCAATGTCAACTTAAATTAATAAGATATAATAAACTTGTCATTTAAAAATAATGTCCATATCATTCATAAAACAATAATTTCAGTCGGCTCTAGTAACATAACTTAAGTTGACAGGAGAAATCGCATGGTCATAATATTATATGTCGTCAACAGAGTAGAGACACTTATCTAGTAGGAATGTTTGAAGCGTTGTCTTAAATGCAGATGTATAGATCAAGCTTTTTGAGTGTAGTGGTAACTTATCTTTGAACACTTTATCCTTCTACTCATGGTTTCGAATTGACCCCTAATGAGCCGCCGCGGGAGACGCCCCGGGCGTCGGGAGTCGAGTGACGACTACCGGCCACCGTAGGCGCGGGCCTGCGGGCGGAGAGCAATGGGTAGCTCACCGCCCGATCAGGACCAGGCCCGTGCTGGACGGCGCGTAAGTGTTCCACGCGCGCCTCAAAGAGATGTCAGCATAACGAGGGGCCCCTCAGGGCCGAAGCCTGCCGGGGCAGCGGGATTGTCCCAAAGGGTTACCGCTACCCCGGAACATAAAGGGCGAAGGAAGGAACATGGGTGGGTTTTAGTCAGTAAGAGTCTGACACTCCCTTCCGCTCCACCCAGAGCGGGAGGGGTCATTTGATGATTTCCCATCCCGAAAAAAAAAAAATGTCCAATCGCATCCATCATGTTTATTTACGTGACTGACATACAGGATTTTTTTTTCCACCAGTGCCAGTGCATATGGTTCTAGACCTGTGTTCTCAGTTTCTTATATTATTATTTATGAAATGTCTCTCTTTTCCAGTCATCCAGCAACCATGGACGACGATATAGACATAGAGGAGCATGACGTGCTCGACAACCCGCGGATCAAGAGCATCTTCCCCGACCTGTCCCGCGTCAAGCTGGAGATACCTGATGAGGAGGACATTGATGAAGGTATGATATAATATAATTATGGTGAATAGGGCTCAGACAGGCTTTCGAGTTCAGACCAGTATCGGCAAGCGAGGGCGCCCCCAGCTAGATGGACTGCTGAATTTAATGGCAGCTAAGGCAGACTGGATGCAGGTGGCGGGAACCGGTATTGTGGATTTGTGAACGCAATTTAGGGAGAGCCTGAGTTAATTGAGTTTCAAATGAGCAACCTGCTTTTTGTGACAGCACTAATTGCTGCCGTTAACAGAAGTAGGTACAGACTGTTCCCAAGCCGCAGCCTACCACTCGAAGGATCACCGAGAGCACATCAACCCCTAACTTGCACTCAATCTGAAAGTTAGAGGGATAGATTTTTGTAATTAGTATTTAAGTTGAGATTTTTAAGTTGGCATTTGTTAATTTGTTATTAATTTGATGTATTTTTTTCTCTCTTTGCGCCCTCGGCAGCATGTACAGACAACTGTACAGGTTTAAGTTTTTTTTTAATATTTTATACATAATTATGTTCGTGCCGCGCGTCAACACTTTTATACGGTATTTAAACTATAACTGTCCCACTATTTATCGCTGCACCTTATCGTTTTGTATCAATAAACAAATCAATCAGACACTCGCCGCAGAGGGTTGTGTTATTTATCATCTAATCCGCGATCTTCCTGCCTATATCAGCGAGAAGCAGTCAGTCATCTATCATTTATCATCTAAGTGTAGGCGTGAATCAAAACCCCTACATTTTTTTTTGAAGATTTCAGCCGAAAGACGTCCAGTTCTCCAGAACTGAACGTCTTTCGTCTTTGACGGCACTTCGACCGATTTTGCGCTTCTCGCATCCAGCGGATTTCTGCGGCCTTCACAAGGTCCACCTTGTGGGACGCCTTCCAACGCAACGTCTTCCGGTACACGGTCGCCACTCCAAAACCTTTCGCCCCCATTGGACACATATCCTGTGAGCAATGTGCCCTTGAGTTTGGCAATTCTTCGGGCTATGTCGGTCACCTTGACTCTCCTGCGGATCTCTTCGTTTCTGATTCGATCACGTAGGGAAACTTCAAGCATAGCCCTTTGGGTGAGTTAGACGGACTTAGCGGCGCAGACCACGACTTGCTGCGACCAAGCTACAAGTAACAAGACAGCTGTTACTCTTGGCTTAGAGATGTTCTCAATTTGGATAAGCCTAGAAAGGCTATATAAGCTTAAACAACATAAAATCATCATCTGCCTAGCCTTTTCCCAACTACGTTGGGGTCGGCTGCCAGTCTAACCGGATGCAGCTGAATACCAGTATTTTACATGGAGAGACTGCCGATCTGACCGTATTACCCGGACACTGGGACCCTCCCCAATACCTCTACGATACGAAACCCCTTGGTGAGACTGGTTGTCAGACTTTCGGGCTTCTGACGACTCGTAACGACTGTCAAAGATCCACGAATGACAGCCGGTACCAACGATTTAACGTGCTTTCCGAGACACGGAAGGGTCTTGGTATGTAAAGATGGTCACCCATCCTCGGACCAACCGCGGCAAGCGTAGCTTAACCTGATAGCCACGAGCCCCTTATTAATAATAACATTCAATGGTATCTTTTAAAAGTTTTATAACAATTACTAATTTAATTTCAGAACAATATGGCATACTTCAACCAATGGAGGAATCTCAGGAGATGATGTACCAATACGAGTACAGCTTCGAGACTACGAGAGGCGATATACCGGAGGAGACACTTTCACAAGAGGAGGATCCTGAGGAATATGAGGAAGAGAACACTCCGTATTTTTATAATAATGAGATTATATTGGGTAAGAATTATAATATTTTATATCTATACTACCAGCGCCTAGCGGTTTCACCCGCAGTTTCGATCCCGTGGGAATATCGGGATCAGAAGTATCCTATGTGTTAATCCTGGTTATAAACTATCTGTGTGCCAAATTTCATCCAAATCCGTTCAGTAGTTTTTGTGTGAAAGAGTAACAAACATCCATCCATCCATCCATCCATCCATCCATACAAACTTTCACGTTTATTATATTACTAGCTGCGCCCCGCAGTTTCACCCGCATAAGTTTCGATCCCGTGGGAATATCGGGGTAAAAAGTATCCTATATGTTAATCCTGGTTATAAACTATCTGTGTGCCAAATTTCATCCAAATCCGTTCAGTAGTTTTTGTGTGAAAGAGTAACAAACATCCATCCATCCATCCATCAATCAATATAAACTTTCACGTCTATAATATTACTAGCTGCGCCCCGCGGTTTCATCCGCATAAGTTTCGATCCCGTGGGAATATCGGGATAAAAGTATCCTATGTGTTAATCCTGATTATAAACTATCTGTATGCCAAATTTCATCCAAATCCGTTCAGCAGTTTTTGCAAACTTACACGTTTATAATATTAAAGTAAGATAATAGTAGGATGTCGGATGTCGGATTTGGGGGTATACTCGCTGAGACTGTCAGTGAAGATATGGGCCCGTCCGAAAAGTGGACCCGTCAGAACAAGTGTCAAATTCAATATTTCCGAAGGGAAAATACATATCGGTAGTAGGGACTATTGTCAAATCGTGTTGTCAGAGCAGCAGCACTGCTCTGACAACACGATTTGACAGCAGCACAGCAGTGCTGACCCGCTGGTAACGGCCGCGACTTATGAGTTCTAGAGTAGGTTCGAACCTAGGCAGGCATTTTACTTTGTGTAAATAATTTCATCACCACTGCTCAAAAAACGGTGAAGGATACCATCGTGAGGCCTGAAACCGGCATGTCCTAGAACAAAAAATTCGAAGATCGTGACATCCACCAACCCGCACTGGGCCCACATGGTGGATCAAACTCAACGCATTTATTTCAACTAAACCAATTGCAGGCATTTTTGAATTGTCAACGGGTCGGTCAGACAGAGATGACATCTATCTGTCATGGCTGAAACATACGTCTGCTAATTTCATTGAGTAATTTCTATTAATATTATTATTGCGGACTTGTGAGCTCGTCCTATTTATTGTATTTCTTCTGTCTATACTCCTGTGTCTATATTTATATACCTAGTCTTGCCATAAATATTGTCACGAAAAAAAAAAAAAAATTTTTTTATTGCAAATAATATTTATTACTTTTACAATGTGTTAGGTTAATACATAAATATAAAACAATTTAAAATATAAAACGCTTATTCGAAGTGGTCTCCATTGGCTGCAATACAGTCCTTTAAACGTTGAGGCCAGTTATCAATAGAAGCACGCACTCTTTCCATGGGAAAATTCTTCACTGCCAATCGTATGGATTGTTTTAGGGACTCCAAATTATCATGGCGTTTAGAGCAAGCCGTACTCTCTAAAACTGACTATAAATCATAATCCAGCGGATTAAGATCGTGACTAGACGATGGCCGGTCTTCAGCTCTGATGAAATCCAAAACGTTCACTTCCAACCAAGACTGCGTGGACCGAGCTTTATGACCCGGCGCCGAGTCTTGTTGGAAGGACTATACTTGGTTATTGAACATGGTGTTGTTAAGGGGCTTAACTACCTTCTCAAGAATGGTATCTTGATACACTTGTGCCGATGTTTTGATACCTTTTTCACAAAAATATGGCTCAGTCACTTCTTCATAGCTAACACCTCACCAAACCATCACTGAAGTCGGATAATGCCCACGTTGCACTCTATCGACTAATTGGGAAGCTTCCTTAGAGCTTTGAGCATAAATACGGTCATTTTGTTTGTTAAAATGTTGCTCAATTGTAAAGATTTTCTTATCCGTAAACAAAATTTGTAACGTAATGTACATACTCACAGTTATCTACATTCATTCCTCCAGGTCAGACAAGCATTCCGTTACCGTTAGGCGCTGATCTGACTATTCCTCACGACACCAGGTCACGTTTAATCCATAATCAGTACACAGACAGTCATCAAACTTTAACATAACACTACGACGATTTAGTAACATCTAAGGGCTGGAAATTTCGCCCACATGGAACACCCTCTACTGGGCCGCGCCTCAACCGAGGGCCGTCTCTCCTGGCGGGTTGACCGCGTGCTGCCGTGCCTGCTCTCTCGCGCCGCCGTGCCTGTTCCTCAACCCACCAATCACTCATCTTCATCCTTCCTCACCCACACACTACACACCACTGTCATTTCAACTCCATCCTTATCTTACGAATAAATCTGTAATTGATTTTACTTCCCTCTCTTTAATTTCTTAATTTAGACTTAGTTTCTTGTCGCTACACGACAAATTTTTCTGTGGCCTGCCTTTGCGTACCGCTTCATTAGTTGTTTCGATTTTACCACCCTATTCTTTTTTTAAATTATCAGTTAAAAAATGACCAGTGCGTCTCTTATAGGCTGCAAGTCCTAAGTCATCTTTTAAAATACGCGACATGGTTCTGGGTGCTATCTTCATCTCCCGAGATAAAATCTTTTGCTTACGGACAGGATTTCTTCGAATTCTTTCCCTTACTGCTTTGACCACCTTTTTCGTACGAACACTACGTGGACGGCCAGATCTTTTTCTGTCACAAACAGAGGAGGTCTCATTGTACCTATTAATAGCCCGGTATACAAACATTTGACTAATACCAAGCGTATGGAGAATTTTAAAAATTGCATTTGGCTCCATACCAACTTTGTGTAATGCAATCACAGCGATTCGGTTCTCTTTATCACCCCACTCCATTTTAATATCGCAAAATATTGTACAATGTATTGGCGCCAAAATTAGAAAACACAATGAACAATCGTATAAAAATGACAGATTCCAAATTCAAATGTAATATCTTTCTTATTTTTAATTTTAACAGTATTTATGGCCAGACTGTGTAGATATTGTGCTGTGTACGGACATTATATTTACATAACTTCTACATTGACTTTTGTTTCTTGTTCGCCCATACATTTCCTATTTGAGCTAAATACCTATGGAGAAGAACGGGCAAGAAACTCCACGGACACTCTTTTAAATCATAAAATGGCCCACTCCCTCTCACACAGAGGAGGCCTGTGTCCCAGCAGTGGGAACTTTGACTGACTATGCAATCTTTATTTTTCAGGTTCCAAACCACCACTAGACCTAGAAGTATTATATGAAGAAGCGTTAAACTCCAAACCCATAGTCTACCTAGAAAATTGGCAAGCCAGACTGAAATCAAGCCCATGTTATTGTAGCATATGCGAGATACTATTCCCCACTGTGAATGCCTTGGATGCGCATAAAATGGTCAGCCATTCGTATCTCGTAGCTTTGGATACACAACAGAAAAATACAGCAAGGAAAAGTACGGTCACATCCAAGTACTGTAATCACTGTTCCAAAACGTTCCCCGATGACACTTCCTTGATAAAGCATCTGTATGAGCTCCTCCCCCTAAATAACTTTTCTAAACTCAAAGAGGAGAAAGAACCAGAAACGGGAAAGAGTTTTGCGACGCCCGCACCCTGGCCAAAAAGGCTAAAAAGTGCTACGCATGTAATCTCAAAGATACACCCGAAAAGGATAAAAACTGAACCGAAAGAAGTGAAAATTGAACCGGACTTAGGTACTGATACTAAGCCCAAATTGAAAAGCAACAAGTTATCAAGAGACGGAAAATTCTTCGCGGCTTCGTCCCTAGTGCCAAAAGGTACCCTATTCCAATGTAATATATGCCAAATAGCGTTCCTTTCATGCTTCAGCGCATCGCAACATACCAAGTACTGCAAAAAGGTGTTAACTTTCAACAAATGTGGGATTTGTAAGCGGAAAATCAGGACGAGGGATGTGGAAACTCACGAATTGCAGCATAGTTATAATGACAAACTAAAAATCTATACCATGAACAAGAGCATATACGAGAGAGTGCTATGCAAATGCCCAAAATGTTCAGCCTGCTTCGATGAACTAGGTTTCTGGGCCCATTACCAGAAATGCAAAAAATCTGATAGGAAATCGATTTACTGCCCCGACTGTGATGTTAATATATCTTCCACGCGCTACAAGGGTCACAGGCAGAAGCATTCTACAAAAAAACTAACGAAGAAAGACTTTATCATCGTTGAGTTTTATGATCAGAAAAACCTGAGAATGAGCAATGACAGTAAAGAGGATCTCATGAGGAGAGAGCGGAAAGACAAACAGAAATTATACAGACAGAGACTCAAAGTGAAGAAGATGCATCTGAACGATTCAAAACAAAATGATAGTGAAATTACTTTGTACTATTGTGAAGTCTGTGGCTGCTGCCAATATATATTAAACTATAAAGGACACACGGACGGATCATGCAAGGAAATTACCTCGAAAAAATACTGCGATAAATGTGGTTTATGCTTCACCACAAAAAGTATTGAAAGCCATTTAGTTTTACACGAAAAACGAACGTTTTCGCTGAAAGATATCAACATTATAAACCTGTCTACAGGCAAAGTGATCGACCCACCAATGTCAGAATTCTTTCAATGCCTGTCCTGTTTCAAACATTTCATTTGCCGTCGTACATTGAACATCCACAACTGCAAGACGGAGAAGTATATAACATGCAAGATTTGTACAAAGAAATTCAACCTTCAAGCGTATAAAATCCACAAAATTTTCCACTCCGGTGATAAGCTGATGCCGGAATTGATGAAGAAATACAACCTCATAAATAGTATGTGGAATATCATGTACATGTGCATATCTTGTGAACTAGTCACCATGACCTACGACGCTGCTGTCACCCATTCGCAAGGACACCTTAATTATATAATAAGTGATTTGCACAAGCAGTGTGTTGTATGCGATTTGAGGATTGCTGAAAAGGAATTTGGCTTACACGAGAAGTTGCATTCAAATAATGAATCAATAGAAAGGGAGTCGTTCAAGATTTTGAAATATAACCACAATGATTTGTTCAAGAAGGAATGGCTGATGCTGTTCAATGACCTGCCAAAGGAACACCGACAACAGATTTTGTCGAAAAGCATTTATAGGTGAGTTTTTATCTTTTCCATACCTTTTTCTTTTTTCTTCGGGATCATTTGATCCTCATCCGGGACGAACGGATGGTCATGTCGGGCTAAATATTTTTTCTACTACTATGAGTTACCCAGGAGATACTTGTACCATCGCCGCCCCCCCCCCCCCCCCCCGAATGGCATCAGCCCGCCATGTCAAGCGGGCCCTATCACCAACTGCGGCCGCTCCGACCGCTCGTCCTCCCATAACAGTGACGAGGCAGTCTTCCTTCAACTTATGTGTAAATTTATTATTCCTTTCTTCTTCCAGGTACACAAGAACTGTAAAGATGCAAATCGAAGTAAGCGTCCCTTCCGATGAAACGGAATATTTCTGCATGAACTGCAGCAATTTTGTCGACGGCACGAACATCAAGCAACATATGCGATCGATGTGTTCCCGGAGCAATAAACTAGTCTGCAGCATCTGTAACGCACTATTCAAGTCGCTGAAACAGTTCTTGACACATGAGGGTAGTCATGACAATGCCCCGAAACGTCAAACTGTAGTGACGTTTAACAACGAGTGTGACAAGGAATTTAACAATCATTTGAGTTTGATCGAATCGCAGTCCAGGAAATCGATCAAAGATGTACCTCTGTCGCAGTTACGAGACTTGCTACTGTCAGATAGTGCGAAGGCTAAGTATAAGTTGTACAAATGTGCGAAGTGCGAGATGTGTGTGACTTTGAAAAGTAGTATTAAACGACATCGGTGTGTTTCGGGGAACAAGAGGAAGTTCTGTGAGACGTGCGAACAGTATTTCTGTGCGAAAAAGGGCTCTTTGCACTTAGAAGCGCATAGGAAGAAGCCGTATATAAACAAACATAGTTTCTACGTTGTCTACTTCAATTGTGGCGCGAAACCTGACAAAGCGTCATCGACGAGATGCGTCCCTACCAAAGTCTCACCTAAAAAAGACACAAATGCGAAAGGATCACCGAAAAGCCTGGTGATTGCGAAAATTTACGAGTGCAAATGCGGTTTGCATTACACGTCAATGAAGACTGTGGAGAAGCATTTGGATGAATGCAGTCCTAAGCTGGAAGTATCTAAGGAGACGTGCAGCAAATGCCAATTGGTCTTTCCGACAGATGTTTTAGTCACGCATTTAATAAACCATCATCACAAGGAAACGAAGATCGTGGTGGAAAAGATTGCGAAAACTAACCTCTTGAAATGCCCCAACTGCGCCATTTTGTTCATCAACATGGACAATTTTAATGCCCACGCAGAAAACTGCTTCCCGAAAAATGGTACCCAGTGCAAAAACTGTCGGTTATCATTCGGCAAGAACTGCTTCCCGAAGCATTTGTGCAGCTCCGTAGATATGACTTATATTAACAAAGTTACTGTGGTCAGGAAAAAAGTCGTGAAGCAAGCAACGGTCTATAGATGTACTCCGTGCGATGTCACATATTTACAGCGCAACTCCTTCAGATATCATTCTCATGAGGTCAACCATATGCTCAAAAAACCACCGACTACCTGCGAACTCTGCGGCTTGAAATTCACAAACTGTTCTTTAGTGAAACATCTTCATTTGCACAGTTTTCCCAATGAAGACTTTAAGATCAAAGTCGTGGATCCGCTTAGTGGAGCTTTTGAATTTATAACTGGCAACAATCGTAGTAAAGATAATGGGAACACTGACTCTATAAGATCTCATAGGAAGAGGAGAGGCGAGCATTTGGAAGAAACAGATAGCGCACCAGTTAAAAAAGTAAAGGATAGTCCGGAAATTGATCTACTGTTGGCTGAAAGAAGGATGTCTAGAAAATCTAGGAACAGACCATCTACATCCAGAAATTCTAGAATTGATTTCGATGAGACACCAAACGAGATTATCGTTCCAGATGAAATATCAGCTCATATTACTGAAAATACCGGTAATATCAGTGATGTTGATACTGACACTGCAGGAATAACATCACCTGACAAAATGAACGAGACGTTAGATACAAGTGGTATATCAAACAAATTGAAGTCTAGAATTATGGTCAAAGGTTACAGCAAGGAATTATATAAATGTGTTCATTGCAATCAACATTATATGAAAGAAGCATCCTTCGATTATCACGTCAAAACTTGCAACCACAGCGAGAAACCAGAGAATTACGAATGTGATATATGTGGGATCGAGTTCTCGAGGTATACTCTCCCACGACATAAGTACGTGCATCATGATCACATGGGATTGAACAAAGAAGACTTTGTTATTTTAGTAGGTTCCGCTTATAGTAGAGAGAAGGATCTAAAAGCTAAAAATGGCTCGAAAATTCTCGATGTTTCCAACGAAACTCGTGATGACACAGAAGAGAGTGAAAATGACACTATGGAACTCAATCATGTCAATGTCAGTGATACTTCTGATACTAAAGAAGTCAGTGATAATTGTGACGCTAAAGAACTCGGTGATGTCAATGTGAGTGATAATTGTGACGCTGAAGAACTCAGTGATGTCAATGTGAGTGATAATTGTGACGCTAAAGAACTCAGTGATGTCAATGTGAGTGATAATTGTGAAACTAATAGTGAATTACAGGAGAATATCAGTGATATTGACAAAATTTGTTATTACAAGTGTTCAGACTGTAATGTATGCTTTGTGGATCAAAAAATGTGTTACGAACACACTCTGAAACATGAAATTTTGAACCCGAAAACGTATATACATTGTAAAATATGTGACTTTCAATTTTTAATTGATTCATTGAAGGAGCATATGGTTTTGCATCACAATTCTGATTTTAGGATTGAAAGTCTTACCATTCAGGAGTATAAGGCATCAGGGGTAGGCAGTGAACCAAAAGTAGACATATATCAAGCTGTTGATAAAGTTCAGTCCAGGTTAGTTAGCACTACTACCGATATGGGGGTAGTGTAATGTAAATAGATTCTGTGTCATACTGAGCCAGAAAAAAAATTATGTTCTTTCTTGATTTTTTCTTAATTATGTGATTAGTTGTTAGTGTAATTAGTAATTATAAGTCCTTTGATGAGAGCAATGGAGACCCAGTGGTAACGGCCGCGGCTTTCGAGTTGTAGGTCGTAGGTTCGAACCCAGATAGGCGCTTAAATTTGTATGTTTGTGTGTGTGCTTTCATACGGTGAAGGAAACCGGCATGTTCTAGAACCGAACATTCGAAGACATGTGACATCTACCAACCCGCACTGGCCCGTGTGGTGGATTACGGCCCGCTCCCTCTCACCGAGAGGAGGCCTGTGTCCCAGCAGTGGGAACATTTTAGGCTGATTATGTATATCCTATGATTCTGTTTTCTCAGTAATTGTACTGTAGCAGTACTTTCACAGTTATTTTACGCTCCTCTGACAGCAGCAACCGTAGGCTATGGTCTCATTAAAACGTCTCACGTTACGAACAGAGTGCGGTGACGAATGAGAATAAAGATCACAATGATTTTGTCAGATCTATCAGTGGCAGCAGCCCAACAGCAACCTTATTAGAATGAGAATAGAGATCACTTTGATTTGGACAGTGATGCAATCACAAGTAAAATAACTGGCAGGATTGTAGAGAGCATACAGTCGACCCTGCTGCCATCTTTTTTATGGCAGCCGTCTCAGCAGGCCGTTATGTGGCTTTTTCATTTGCTAAAACCGCTATGAACAACTCTTGAGATTTAAATATCTCTTACAAAATGTATAATTATGTAATGTATTTTACTTTATATATAAAGTGCCAATGATATTTTTATTTATTTAATAAGTATCACACTGCCCTGGAAACCTGTCTTGAATAACGGGTGTAAAAAAACCCTTGACAAAGCTGAGCGTAACTTGTTCTTCCCGAAATTATGATATTTTTTTTGTACTGGCCCTCACGTGTGAACCTTCTGATTACGGAGATATTGAAGGTTAAAGTTCCAAGTTTTTTTGAAGTTTTTTTTTTTTGACGAAAACAAGTTTTTATGTTTTAACTGAACTGTGAATACTCCCACGATCCTTGTACCGTTGAATGCACCCATAAACACGATGTTTTGCGTGCATTAGGTACAGACGCCTGCACATCAAGCTACTACAATCTGTCAAATTTCTTTAATAGATTTTCAACTTTATCGCTAAAGCATTAAGGTTCAAGGTTGATTGGGAAAATTTGACAGTTTCGGGTAGCTTGACCTGCTGGCGTCTGTACATTGCGCACTACCGTCAACAGTGCATTTTGTCTTCCCAGCAGTTATTTTTGGATAAACTTAGCATACATGACGTCTTCGTGAATAGTCTTACCAAGGGGTATCGTATTACCCAGTCACTGGGTTGTGGAGGTCAGATAGGCAGTCGCTCCATGTAAAATACTGGTATTCAGCTGCATCCAGTTAGACTGGAAGCCAACCCTAACATAGTTGGGAAAAGGCAGGCAGATTGATTGATCCTCAATCAAAGTCAACTAACTAATATAATATAGTTTTGCTTGAAGACATAAATGGTTTAACAAAATAACTGTTAACGTAGACGCAGCATCAAAATGCTCGAGACATTTTTCATTGATATGAAATAAAGTTCAAAATCGCGTGCAAGAGATGATTTCTTGTGGCGCAAGTTCGCGCATGCTCGCGTAGACCCTGTGGGGTGAACAATCATCATTCTCCTGCCTTTAACCCAATTTATTTGCGGTTTTGCGGCTATCAGTCCTAACCATATCATCATTCACACAGTCCATCCATCGTTTCTTTGGTCTTCCCCTACTCTTATACCCATCGACATTCATACTCAAAACTCACCTCACGACATTGTCCTCTTATCTCCGTAATCATTTGAGTTGTCTTACTACTTTGATTGAAGAGTAGGTAAACGTATTTTTTAAATAAGAACAGAAAAATTTATTGAAAAAAAAAAAACATAATTTCGAAGCGCTAAGGTTGAAAAAACTGTGTTGCAAAATAAGATCCCAACATTATTTGTGGTCTAATTTTTCCGGCTTTTTTGATGCGCACGTGAAAACAAGTAGCCGAATTCTGGGCGGTGTCCATTTAGATGGCAATCTGCACGCTAAGAAGATGCGCTCGTGGGAAATGCAAGTACTTGTTGGTTGATCCAGGTCTACGAGTCTCGTATTCATTCTCGCATTTCCACGGGCGAGAAAATTTTCTCGTGTAAATGGTTCTTAAAATACTTTTGCAACAAGCATTACGTTTGACAATATGTAAGGATTATATTTCTAAGCTTTTCTAACGATGTTAATGTCGGTTTTTCTTCCAACCACCACGATAATTGCGTAAAACACTACCATCGCTTCATATGTTTGAGAAATTTGTCTGCCCAACAACGTAAATAGCGCAATGTATGTTGATGAACTGTCAAAATGAAAGCTCCAGCTACTGTTAGTGGGTTACGCAATTACCCCGGTGCCCCTTGATTTTGATATTTGATTATTTTGATTATATTGTACATTGATTGCTATGGATTCGTAATTTTTATGAAGTCCCAAAATGAAAGTCTATTTCTTTACTATTTTTAGTTAGGAATAGCCGTTTGTGTGTTGAAGATTACGAGCGTGCGTAATGTCTCTTTTGTCATTGGCATAAGGTTTAAATTGCTATGATTGGCGTGCGTTTTTGACTTGCAAATAGATACAAAAAGTATGGCATCTAGAAATAAGAGTTTAGTTTACTAAATATCAGTATAGTTGTTGTAATTTTGCGTGGCAATATCGGTCACTGACCCACCTGCTTTTTGTAGCACTTTTGGGACGAAGTTCTTTAAAGGAGCTGGCGGTAGGAGTAAACGGGTAGAAATTATCATGTAACGCAAAAGCGTTATGTCTATGCGACTTTTTATTATATTTATAATATAAAGAGATAGTTTTCAGTTTTTGAGGGAGTTGAAGCCCTTAGGTCAAAACGAAAATCCAAGATGGCAGCTACATAAAATTTTTCATCATGGGTGTCGTTTTTGTGGCTCTCTACGGTGCTGAAACCGTTAGTGAGGTCAGAATAAAAATCCAAGATGGCGGCTGCGAAAATTTCAAAATATTCGCAGCTACCATCTTGGATTGTCATTTTGAACTACCTTCCTGCCTCGTTTCCCCCGACTCCGACACACATTTTTTTATTTTATTTCAAAAACTGAAATACAGTCAGTCAACGTCCTGAATGAATATCTAACGTGATCAACATGTTCCAATAACGAAAATCCATACATATTTTATTGTTTGTGTTCGTACGGAGAGAAAGAAAGAAAAAGTATTTATTGTGACTCATACAGGAAGATCACAAACTAAACTAAACATAGGCAAAAATAAAAAACTAAATTATATAAAAAAAAAAATGCATTGGAGAAGGCTCAATGTCCGCTATTGTCATTCTATAACGCAAGAACTATATTTATTTTATTTTATATAGAAAGTCTTATCCTGTCTTCTACAATTTATTTTTAAGTTCTCAAATTCTCGATCTTTCAGGGTTCTGACTAGCCTTAACGACAATCATATATATTTGTATGACAGACTAATATTATGTATCAAGACTCACGCCTGTATGTATATCTGGATTTAAAATCACAGTCACTGATCTCATTTATTATATTGAATATTGAATGTGTCTGTGAATTAAGCTATTTTTAAATAAGTAATTTGTCCCACCAGAATCAACACTGTATAGTCGATGTCGTAATGGTTTCACCACCCAGCAGGATGTTACTTACACGTCATAAAAAGACCAAGTTCTATTTGTCTATGTGCGTGTGAGATAGTTTCAACCCTAATGAAGTTTCAAGTTACTGGGAATTGTTGTCAAAGGTGGTAAATTAATTACGAGGTCGACTATACAGTGTACATGTATTATTGTATCTACTTCAATTCAGAATCTCAGATAATTCTCAAGCTTTGGAAAAACAAACTCAAAATCATGCTGGACAAATTTTAAAATCCAGTGCAACCGATATTTATTTAGGACCTATTTCTTACTAATGGTTACTCGGAAATCAACCTAAATTACATAATCATAAAGTAGATAGTTGAGTACGTGGCTATTGAATGTAAATTATCAAAGATTCTGAATTCAAGTTTTAATTGTATTGCATTCCCCTTTGTAGAGCCAAAAGTATACATTCCATACGAATATGGACCTTATTCTTATGAGTATAATGTTCATATTCGTTGAAGCGAATGTGAGCAAGCGTTTCATTTGAATATGAACATTAATGCTATACGAATAATGTTCACATTCGTGTTTGATGCTTACTTAGCAAAAAGTTCAATACGCTTTCAGAATTCGTGTATGTACCTATTTGGCGGCTGTTTTTCCTACCATTTGCAGCTTTGAGCCCTTTACACACATTCAGAATTAATAAGTATTTTTGATTTATTTAATATTAAGGTTTTTTTTTAAATCTTTCTTGTTTCAATGTACCTATGTAATGTAAATAAATGATGTGATTTTTTTATAATCTTGTTTTTTTATTCAAAACCAATTTTTTACCCTTACTCGAATGGAATGTACAGACGGCAGCACATCAAGGTACCTGAAACTGTCAAATTTTCCAAATCTACCTTGAACCTAAAGCTTGAGCGATAAAGTTGAAAATCTATTAAAGAGATTTGACAGATCGTAGTAGATTGAGGTGCTGGCGCGGTTTCGTTTATTGTGTCATATAGAATACGCTTTTAACAGGTCCCTAATTCACTATGACCACTCAGTAATTCCTTACTTCGAAACCACGTCAATTCCTTATTTAATCACGCCAACTTCGCGTTAATTTCGCGCGGTTTCGTTCATTGTGTTACAGAGAATACGTTAATAGCAGATGTCTGTGACTAAGGAATTGACGTGGTTTCGAAGTAAGGAATCATTGTGGTTGTAGTGAATTAGGGCCCTGCAGGTTCCCTCACGAGGATAAAATCAGGAATGAAATTATCCGGAAAAGAACCGGAGTTACCGACACAGCGCGCAGAGTAAGCAAACTGAAGTGGCAGTGGGCTGGCCATGTTTGTCGAAGGACCGATGGCCGGTGGAGCAGACGAGTCCTGGGGGATCTACTACGAAGTGCAAAGTGTGAATGATGGGATCGGACCGACACATGGCCGAACCGAATATTATTGAAAAATGCGAAAAAAGTTCGGATCGGCTCAGTTGGGTCGGGACCATAGTCAATATTCGAAAGAGTGTAGGAGTGTAGGATCGGGACCGACCGAACCAAACAGTAACTTCCTAGCAGGAAACGGCCGAACATTCGGCCGATACCACTTCCGAGCAGACCCCCAGGAGTGGAGACCGCGTATCGGCAAGCGTAGTGTGGGACGCCCCCCAGCTAGATGGACGGACGACCTAAAGAAGGTGGCTGGGACAGACTGGATGCGGAAGGCGGAGGACAGGGTGTTGTGGCGCAGCCTGGGAGACGCCTATGTCCAGCAGTGGACTGCGATAGGCTGAGTTGATTGATTGATTGAGGTTTCCTCACGATGTTTTTCCTTCACCGATGTCCGGTGATAAACTCAGAATTTATACAAAATGAAAAACTCACATTGCTAGGGGTAACAATACGATTGGGAAAAAAGGTAAAATAAAACAAAAAGTCAACAGTAATGTCTTGTTCTGGTCCGAGATCTCGTCCTTAAGTTAATATTAAACAGTTTCTCTTTACGCCTCAGCCGAGGAACATTCTGAGGTATCCATATATTGATGACGTCACTATATATCATATGAGCTGGTTTCTTCACGAACCCATAATTTGTGAACTTTTTTCTCATTCCTTCTGAGAATGAAGTTAGGATTGTTGATATTATGAACACTGAAAACAAAGAATTACATATTAAATCCAAACTATAACTCAAAGCATTTATTTCAAATAAACCAATTACAGGCACTTTTGCATTGTCAAGGGGTCGGTCAGTCAGAAAGATGAAGCTAGTTGCCCATTCCAAAGCTTAGTAGGTACAGACGCCAGCACATCAAGCTACTACAATCTAGATTTTCAACTTTATCGATAAAGCATTAGGTTCAAGGTTGATTGGGAAAATTTGACAGTTTCGGGTAGCTTGACCTGCTGGCGTCTGTACCTATGGAGAAGAACAGGCAAGAAACTCCACGGACACTCTTTTAAATCAAAATATTGGTAACATCATCCAGGTTGAAATAATATATGTGAGAACGATGTATGTACGTTAAAAGCGTCCGTAATAAAACAGAAAAACAATTTAGAAATTAAAATAAGCCGTGGCAGCTAAGAGATGACCAGTCCCTAGCCCTATTGACGGCGTCAGTTCACCAACATGACGTATGGATCAGCACCATTTGAGTTAAGTATATAATTTGGTGTGTGGTGTGTATAACTCCAGGTTCCTCATATGTGATAGAATAATTGTACCTATGCCAATATTTATGGCATAATAGCTGCAATCAAAGTTCCCAGTCTTAATTTAGCTGCCACAAAAACTTCGGTAATATGAGTCGTTTAGTGTGTGTTAGCTGGAGTGACGTCACCCCAGCTTCCTCATTCAATACAGGCAAACTAGTGAGGTTAGGGTTTTGGACTACAGTCAGAAAAATAAGGCATAATAGCTGCACAAGGAAGGAAAAAACTGAACGATAATACTTAAAAGTGTTGAAACTACGATCAAAAACGTGTGTGTAAGCTGGTGTGACGTCACCCCAGCTGCTCATGTCATAACTTCCAAACGAAAGAAGATATGGTTATATAAGATAGCTCAAAAAATAAGGCATAATAGCTGCCATTGGCAGCAAAATTTTCAAATATCTGGTCAAAATACTCTATGAGTTATTAGGCCGATAAATATGTGTAAGCTGGAGTGACTGCTGCGCTGCGTGTCGCGGGTTCGATTCCCGCACGGAACAAATATTTGTATGACCTACAAGTAGTTGTTCCGGGTCTGGCTGTTTGTGTATGTGAGTTTAAATGTTTGTAAACGCACCCACGATACAGGAGAAATTCCTAGTGTGGGGCAACGTTTAAAAAAACAAAACAAACGGCTCCCCAGCTGCTGGGTAACTCACAATGGGCCAGAAGACATATTCATCCAAAGTGCAACGTAAAGGCCTATGATCGGAGTTTCCATGCATGATCGAATCAGAAATGAAAAGATTCGCAGGAGAATTGTAGAGTAATGTGAGTACTATGTACATAGGTACTATAAAGCTACCATTTACCGGGTACGTCTTTCATTGACTTGAATGTGCCTTAGCAGCTGAGAGTATGTCATGCTCACTCTAATGTCTCGCTGATGGTGGCGCATGTGTTGGATCATTTAGCTCCCTTCAAAATGGTTGAGCTGAATGGTGCTAAGCTATGCGTCATGTTCGTGAACGGGCGCCGTCAGTAGGGACTGGTCAACTCTTTGCTGCCATGGCTTATTTTAATTTAAATTAATATTTGAATTTTGTTTATCTTTTCATTATGGACGCTTTTAACGCATCGTTCTCACATGCATAATTTTTAACATGAATGATGTAACCAATACTTTGTAACCATATTATTGTGATATAAAAGAGTGTCCATGGAGTTTCTTGCCCGTTCTTCTCCATAGGTACCTACTACGCTTTGGAATGGGCAACTAGCTTCATCTTTTTGACTGACCGACCCTTGACAATTCAAAAGTACCTGTAGGTAATTGGTTTAGTTGAAATAAATAGTTTGAGTTTGAGTTTGAGAGGTATGAGGAACAGGGTGTAAAGTTTAACCGGATGCTAATTTATAAATAAATAAAACTGAAGTGTCTGTTTGTAATATCAAAATAACATAGGTATTTTACTAAATGCGTATGAAAATATAGCGGTACGCTACCTACTTAGAAAAAAAAAAACATTTTTTAAAATTTTTGTCTGTTTGTTCCGGCTAATCTTCGAATCAGCTGGACCGGTTTTGACGGGACTTTCACTGGCAGATAGTTGATGTTATGGAGTAACATATAATTAATTACTAGCTGTCGCCCGCGACTTCATCTGCGATCCAGGATGAAAACTAACCTATATCCTTACCCAGCTCATGGTCTATGTGTGTGCCAAATTTCATTGAAATTCGTTCAGCCGTTTTGGCGTGAAAGCGTAACAAACAAACTTACTTTCGCGTTTATAATATTAGTTAGGATTTAAACTTTTCGCACACCAAAAAGATACAAAGGCTGACTTAATGCTTTAATACGCTTTATAGGCTACTTTTTGTCTCGGTAGCATGTTCCAGTGGGCTAATTTCCGACATCCACGCGGGCGGAGCCGCGGGCAGAAGCTAGTCTGGAATATGTACGTTCTAAGACAGTTGTCAAAAAACGGTTAACTTAATGGACAGGGTAGGTATTTTTTTTTTTTTCGGTTGGGAAATCATCAAATGACCCCTCCCGCTCTAGGTGGAGCGGAAGGGAGTGTCAGACTCTTACTGACTAAAACCCACCCATGTTCCTTCCTTTGCCCTTTATGTTCCGGGGTAGCGGTAAGCCTTTCGGACAATTCCGCTGACACAGGGTAGGTATATGGGTGCGGTTCCGAACCAATGACATTAAACAGGCTCCCAGTTGATAAAAAATAATACTCACGAACTAGTAACATGTCGTGGCAGCGAACCATTTTAAAGTGCACTCATAGCAAACTAACTTATCAAATTCCTGTCAACTTTAATGTTTTAATGTTAAAAATCAATGAAAATTAAAGTGTGAAATTAACTTCCATCTTTTACATTATTATAGTGATTATATGAACCAAGTAATTTGATAACGAAGTGATATGGTTTTGAAATTACGTAGGTATTGGTAGTTTTCAACAAGGCGTTCAGCGGAGTACCTAATTTCGTTACACACATAAAATGACAGAGAATGATGAGGGGCTTGTGGCTAAGTTATAACAGCCGCACGAGTTGATCGATCAGGTTAAGCTACGCTTGCCGCGGTTGGTCCATGGATGGGTGACCATCTTTCCATACCAAGACCTCTCTGTGCCTCGGAAAGCACGTTAAGCCGTTGGTCTCGACTGTCATTCGTGGGTCTTCGAAAGTCGTTACGGGTAGTCAGGAGCCCGAAAATCGGACAATCAGTCGTACCACGGGGTATCGTGTTACCCAGTAACTGGGTTGCGGAGGTCAGACAGCGGGCTGCTACTGAGATATTCTAGATGGAAAAACTTAATAACACTGCCCGACCTGGGAATCGAACCTACGACCCCACACTTGCACAGGGGGGGGTCCGGAATTGGTCTATTAAGAGGTAACGGGACCCCCTCCATGTGCTAATGGTGATCACCGGGGTGGTTTTGGTGAGGTAAAAATCCCACACTCCCCAACCTCCCTCCCCAGGGGTCAGCAGCCTTTTGAAGGTTTCCCCTCGATAAAACAATAATAATAAAAGGACCCCACACTCATTAGTCGCGCTTGCGACCACGAGACCAACGGCGACCACTTCTGCTTACACCTTCCGAGACTACAAGCCTGATGTTACATTATGTCATATTTACTCAAGGCTCTTCAAAACCAGTTGCAACATAAAAACAGCCTTGTTAATAGCAAAATAATGTTAGTATTCTGTTAGTAAGCAGGTACTTAGTTTTTAAAGACATCGGCGTAAGGTTTTCAGCTCCCTATATCCTGGTTAATAGGTTAAAGTTGCCAAAAAATAAAAGGCCCGTTTTGACATTTGAGAATGCGTTCTTGACACCTGTCAGTTTCATCCGAACGAATACGTGTTTTGAGAATTTAATTTAATAACTGTCAAAGTCAAAACAGGCCTTTTGTTTTTTGACAACTTTAACCGTTTTGTGAGAGAGCTGTCTTAGAACGTACAGACGCCAGCGCATCAAGCTACTACCAACTGTCAAATTTCTTTCATAGATTTTCAACTTTATCGCTAAAGCATTAGGTTTAAGGTTGATTGGGAAAATTTGACAGTTTCGGGTAGCTTGACCTGCTGGCGTCTGTACATATTCCAGATTGCGTAAAAGTTAACTTTTAAATGCGTAATAAGATAAATATATAAACTGCCTTATCTTATTGAATTATCTTATTTATGGCTTCTTACAGACATTATAACAACACCATACAACACCATTCTCGGAACGTTGGCTGATAGGTGGGACTCTCCGATCTTGGGGCGGTGGATACGGCTGCATGCAGTCAAGTAGACATTCCCAGGGTCGGAGTGCCTCACGCTTACCATAAAAATTTTAAATAATGTTACTAACACTAGTTTATAAGCTTACACTGTTACTAACAAATATGGATGGATTGTTTTCCGAAATAAATGTTTATTATTTAGAAACCATTGGTTTTAAACCATTTGTGTGCCAAATTTCATCCAAATCCGTTCAGCAGTTTTTGCGTGAAATAGTAACAAACATCCATCCACCCATCCATAGAAACTTTCACGTTTATAATATTAGTAGCATTAAGTATTGAACGAATAATGGCTGGGTAGCGTTCGGGAAGCTACACAATGTCTTCTCGTCCCACATACCGCAGTGTCTCAAGAAGTCTTTGACCAGCGCGTGTTGCCAGTGATGATCTATGGCACTGAAACGTGGTCGAATCAGACATGAGGACAACAAAGGTAACCGACATAGCCAGAAGAATTGCCAAATTCCAGTGGCAGAGGGCATGGCATTGCACGCAGAACGGATAGCCGAGGGAGGCGAAAGGTTCTGGAGTGGCAACCGCGTACCGGAAGACGTAGCGTCGGAAGGAATCGTTCCCATAAGGTGAACCTTGTGAAGGCCGCAGGAATCCGCTGGGTACGGGAAGCACAGTACTGGACCAAGTAGCGGTGCTTGGGGGGGCGTATGTACAGCAGTGGACGTCTTTCAGCTAAAAATAATGATGGTGACATAATTCCTATAATTGTTAACATATAAATACTCGCTAAGACGCAATTACTCGGTAACAATATGTTACTGCAAATATTAATTAACATATCTTTAAATATATAATATACGTAATGTCTCACAAAATAGTTAGTTAATGTACAAATATGTAATACTGTTATTGAAGCCTGAATACATTTTTAAGTTACTCTTAAGCTAGGAGGTAACGCTTTTTCGATGGTACACGGTCATACTTTTACAGAACAGATCGGCTGGAGAAGGACACAGGATACTCGGTCCCGAATTACGAGTTGTAGGGTCGAACCCAGACAGGCGCTTTATCTTGTGTAATTTATTTCATCACCACAGCTCTCAAAAATGGTGAAGACATCGTGGGGAAACCGGCATGTCCTAGAACCAACAATTCAAAAACATGTGACATCTACCAACCCGCACTGGGCCCGCGTGGTAGATGTTGCCCCATTCCTTCTCACTGACAAGAGGCCCGGTCCCAGCAGTGGGAACATTATTGGCTGATTATACTCTCTGTTTTTTCACTCTGACATACTACACATACGGTACCGATACTGAGAAGAAGTACAAATAGTACTGGTACTACTCTGGTAACGGTATCACACCAAGGGCAATGGTACAGGTTCCCAAAAATATCAATCCAACTACCAACTAGGTATGTAGGGGTCGACTTCCAAGCTAACCGGATGCAGCTGAATACCAGTATATAATATGTTACATGGAGCGCCACTGTGGCCTCCGCAATCCAGTTACTGAGTAATACGATACCCCTTGGTAAGACTGGTTGTCAGACTTTTGGGCTACCGTCTACCCGTAACGACTGTCAAGATCTATGAACGATAGCCAGGCCCAATGGCTTTCCGAGGCACGGACGGGTCTTGATATTTAATGGATGGATGACCCCATCCACGAACTGATCGGGGCAAGCGTAGCTGTATAATCTTCAATCCTCCCGTGCGGTTTATATATTTTGCCACGAGCCTCCTTCGATGTGTCATATATACACCCAACACACCCACATTAATGTATAAAAGTGTAACTCAAAAAACTAAAAATAAAATATTTCTGTAGGCTGTACAAACAGCCAAAGCTATGGAAGTGCGGAGTCTCCTAAAACAGGCGTCATCATGCTTAAAAGGAGGCTCCAATCATAAACTAATGTAAACTAGTTGGTACAGAAATAAACATTTTGTATTTTGTATTTTATTTAGACAGGCTGGCAGGAACTTCGACGTGCAAACTGTAAGCATGGATGGATTCAGTACATGATTCTGAAGCCTAGTTGAAATTTTCGTCCGTTATCAGAAAAAATCTGCTCTGTTTCATGGAAGTGCAAAACTTACGCGGTCAAATGGAGCAGCAATTTTTTTGGTCATAACCGCCGAAAACTTCGACCCAGGGGTTCAGAATCATGTACTGAATCAATGGTTACAGTTTGTAAAGCTGTCAAAAAATAAAAGGCCCGTTTTGCCATTTGAGAATGTGTTCTTGACACCTGTCAGTTTCATACAAACGAATACGCGTTTTGCGAATTTGATCTTTATTAACTACTAGAACTGTCAATGTCAAAACGGGCCTTTTATTTTTTGTAATAATATATTATTACCATTAAATCAAATCAAATATCAAAATATATATGAAATATATATGTTTTGATCAAAATCAAAACATCTGAACAAATATCTGACAAATATAACTAACCGATTATGTACTTACGACATTCTGTTATTCATGAGACATATTATTTCGCCTGTATTTGTCTGCTATTACTATATACCTCACCATCATCCAAATCTATGGTGTATAGTAATTTTACTCTATGGTAGCTTGACCTGCTGGCGTCTGTACATCGCCTTCACCATCGTTCTTCTTCGTTATCGTCGTTTGACTGGTTGACGTTCATCACGTCAACGCCGGCTGTCGCTGAAAACCAGCGCTGGGGCTCTGTCTCGTTTAGGGTCTTAGCAATATGCTGAGCGATGGCTGTTTTGCGTAGATGTGACGCATGTTTTCCCCCAAGTTGTTATTTTTTTTTGTGTTCTTTTTATGCGTCATGTTTGCTGCAAATAAACGTATTTTCTTTGTTTTTTTTTAACATTTCAATCATAGCGAAGTCATATAAAACACAAAGACATTTTTGCGCTCCGTTTTCACATTTTTCAAGTGACAGTTGTCCAGTTTTTTTGCTGGACTAGTAAGCATATAATTTATAAATGAAAATAAATAAATAACAATCGTTTATCGCGACCAACACGTGGGCACAAATTTTAAAAAATTAAATAAAAACACAATATTAAAAAGACCATAAACATATACTTCGATTGCTGAACCATACACCATACCCTGAACCATACAGCAATGGTACTGGCAATCGAACCTCTGCGCGAATGCCCTCTGAATGCCGCTGGAGCTAGCCCGAACCCTGCGCACCAGGGATGTGCATCGTGCACATTTCATTCACATTTAATTCTTTCGTGTGCATTGTGACGAACACAAATCGTCAAGAATTAAAATAACTGCATTACCAATAACGAACAGACCAACAGGAGGACGGAAATTATATATATATGTATTGAAAACAAAGGCCAATTGTTATGTAAAAATTATATTTATCTTTGTTAAAATTTTGATTATACGCGCGTCTGTGTCGTTTAAGTAATATTGTGCACAGTGGCCTCCATCGTATCTTGCGGCTATAGACACCACCAAAATGAAGACTGTATTTTTCGTTGGGATTTTGGTAAGAAAAACTTTTGATTTTTACGGTTTTAGAGATTTATTTTCTCAAAAGATTTACAATCATTTACAGAGAAAATACAATATTATAATTAAAAATACTTATAGCCGATTGGCGCAGTGGATTAGTAGCTACTATGACAAAATAACATTAATATTTCTTAATAGTTAAAGTAGTAGTAAAAGGGTAGTTGCAAAGAAGTTCACGCGAAACTAAGTGCACGACGTCGTATGAATATCGCCACTGCGGGTAGGTTAGGTTAGGTAGCCGGGGGGTGGTTTCTGGAAGCTGCGGAAAAGGAGAGGGAGATCTCGTCCTCTCACCCGGCCCGCAGCAGGCGCACCGGGCGTCGGCGGAGGGCGGACAACGCCCTCTTCCAGCCCCCCTAAATGGGTCCAGGGGCGACGGACTCGGGGACGTCCGTCGCACCCCACACATCTGGACCCGAGGTGGCGGCGCGTAGTGTTCCACGCGCGCCCCTCTTAGACGTCGCGGGGGGAGTCTAACACCTCACTCCCCCCCCTGACCCGAGGAGGCCCGCGATGGCGGGCCGGCACCAGTCGGGGGTTGCGGAAGGATCTTACGTTCCCGCGACCCCCGGCGTAGGTGAGAGATGGAACACTGGGGTGGTTTTTAGTCAGTAAGAGTCTGACAGACCCCGTCGCCCGCCCCAGGGCGGCGGACATCCATGAGGATATTCCACCCCGGGAAAAAAAAAAAAAAAAGTTAGCCGGGGGACCAACGGCTTAACGTGCTTTCCGAGGCACGGAGGGGTCTTGATATGTGAAGATGGTCACCCATCCACGGACCAACCGCGGCAAGCGTAGCTTAACCTGGTCGATCGACCTGTGCGGCTGTTATTACTTAGCCACAAGCCCCTCTCAATGTTACATATATATTTCCTGAAATAAATCTTTTTTCACAGGTTAGCAGCGCCCTTTGCGTTCCTCATAGGGGTAAGCAGACTTAATAAATTAATTAAATGAATATCCAAAGATTGTACGATTTTGTAAAGTTCATTTGGAATTGTCACCTCACTCAAGTGAGTGCACTCAATTCGAAAGCGAACTCATTTGTTTTTACAAGGCATGAATTTTTATCGTACCTCAAACAATTCCCATTAGGGCTGATTTTTCCAACGCCAGGTAATTTTATCCGAGGAATAATTTTGAATTTTTGACAGTTCTTCAATACAAACAGTGTAAGACGTCAACTTTAATCCACGGATAAAAATTATCTGTCGATTGAAAAATCAGCTCTTTACTTTCTCCTATTATCCTATTATCGAACACTCTAATATAATGACTGCGCATCTTTTTGTGAACGTCAAATAATTCCTATTTTGGATTGAAGATTTAAAAAAAATACTAAATTGTCAACTAATTGCGACTAACTTGGATATAGCGCGGTTGATCACAGTTCTAACCTAACCTATTTGGTCGGGGTGCCGTAGCTTATACCCTGTCTGTTATGTTAACCGTTTTTTGACAGCTGTCTTAGGACGTACATATTCCAGATTGCGTAAAAGTTAACTTTAAAATGCGTAATAAGATAAATATATAAACTGCCTTGTCTTATTGAATGTGTATCAATCAATGTGTTGTGTGTTGCTGCAATCACTAGTTCCAACTGCCAAAAAACGGTTTATGTAATTAATGGATAGGGTATAGTTACTGCGCCCAATTCGGCTCGCGCGTTTGGTTGGTGACAATTCTATCCATTTTTTTTTTTCCGGGGTGTAAAATCCTCATGGATGTCCGCCGCCCTTGGGCGACGGGGTCTGTCAGACTCTTACTGACTAAAAACCACCCCAGTGTTCCATCTGCGGCACCAGTCGGGGGTTGCGGAAGGATCTTCGTTCCCGCGACCCCCGGCGTAGGTGTGAGATGGAACACTGGGGTGGTTTTTAGTCAGTAAGAGTCTGACAGACCCCGTCGCCCGCCCCAGGGCGGCGGACATCCATGAGGATTTTCCACCCCGGGAAAAAAAAATGGTAGCCGGGGGACCAACGGCTTAACGTGCTTTCCGAGGCACGGAGGGGTCTTGATATGTGAAGATGGTCACCCATCCACGGACCAACCGCGGCAAGCGTAGCTTAACCTGATAGATCGACCCGTGCGGCGGTTATTACTTAGCCACAAGCCCGTCCAAAAGTAATAATATCTCTGCATGTTTAAAATATTTTTTGAATTGACATCCAAATTTATTAAAAAGGCAACATTTTAATAAATTTGGATGTCACGTGATCAACTTTGAACGTTAATATCTCGGGAACATGACACTACGGGGCTTGGTCTTATGTTTTCCGTTTGCATTGATGTCGGCTATCAAACAGATATAGATCTCAAGAGGCCGCCATTTTGAAAAAAAAAAAAAACAATTTGGCGCGACAGTAGGTATACCACGGACAATTGATAATTAACTACTGAATCAATTTCAGTATGATTTTATGATTTCAAAGAGTGTCCGTGGAGTTTCTTGCCCGTTCTTCTTCATAGGTACTGTGGAGGTTTATCTGCCGAAAGCAACCTCACATAATACAGGGCGGCTATAATTTAGAACGGGTTACTTTCGAACGTTCAAGCTAACGTCATATTTCTTCTATTAGGATTTTTGCTTAGAACAAGAGTGGTAATTTGGTCTAGAACATGTAAAGACGTGCTTACAATATAATCTTAAAGGAGTCTTATAGTTGTTTGATTCCTCCCTTTACCTCAGAGGGCTCTTCAAGTCCTCACAGTACCTACTACGCTTTGGAATGGGCAACTAGCTTCATCTTTCTGACGGTATACCGCCGTTTGCCCGAATTTTATTTGCCCTAATATTATTTGCCATAATAGTCAACAGCCATAATATTATATGACGTAATATTCATTTGCCCTACTCTTATTTGCTATATTAGTGTCGTGCTAGAAGTTTTGTTTCCCATGAAGTCACTTACCATAACATCATTTGTCATAATCATTGTAAGCCCTAATTATCACGTGCCCTAATTATCACATGCCCTAATTATCACATGCCCTATTTATCACATGCCCTAATTATCACATGCCATAATTATCATATGCCATAACATCATTTGCCATCGACATTGGGTGGTTATATTAGGAGAAACTGGATGCAATCGGGACTTTAAGGCACCCCGACTCGGATAGGTTAGGTTAGAAGGGGATGGCGGGGTCGTTTGAGCGAGCGAAGCAAGCGAATAGACCCCGCCATCCCCTTCGTGGTTATTTTTTTATAAACCACCCAGAAGTAGGAGCCCCGCGCCCACCCTCGACCATGCATAGAATATTTTAAGGTTTTGGTTAGGTGCCATTTCAGTTAGGTTAGAACTGTGACCATTAAACTTAAAAGAGAAGAATAAATAAATTTATTCTTATTCTTATTATACCAAACATTACACACCCATCGACATCGACAGCCAGAAAGCTAATAAGTAATAATAGTACTAATTTATTATGGCGCTTAAATATCATGTGTAATGATTATTAAGGTGTTTAAATATTTGTCTAATAATTATTATGGCGTTTAAATATTATGTCTAATCATTATTATGGCAATTAAAAATATGAAAAACAATACGTATGGCACTCGTATCTTTTGGTATCTAAGTTTCGGGCAATTAAAAGTATGTCATATGTCTTTTAGGGTAAACAAAACATTCGGGCAAATGAAATTCGGGAAATTAAATTCGGGAATATGATGATTATGGTATATAATCTTCGGGTAAACAATAGACAACCCTTTCTGACTGACCGACCCCTTGACAGTTCAAAATTGCCTGTAATTGGTTAATTTGAAATAAATGATTTGTTGCGTTTCCTCACGATGTTTTCCTTCAATTTTTTGAGAGCAGTGGTGATGAAATGATTTCCACAAATTAAAGCCCCTCGTAAGTGGGGGCATTACCATTGGGCTACCGTTGCTCACTGTCACGCAAATTGTAGAGTATTTGCTTCTAATTGTAACCTTTTTCAACAGGCGGATCTGGGGGTGCAGGAGGCGGGTCTGGAGGTGTAGGAGGTGGAACTGGGGGTGCAGGAGGCGGATCTGGGGGTGCAGGAGGCGGATCTGAGGGTGCAGGAGGCAGATCTGGGGGTGCAGGAGGCGGATCTGGGGGTGCAGGAGGCGGATCTGGGGGTGCAGGAGGATCAGGTACATTCTACTTTTCTTTGTTTAACTTTTTAAACAACAATAACTCCATCGTCTGCCAGCCTTTTCCCAATTATGTTGGGGTCGGCTTCCAGTCTAACCGAATGCAGCTGAATACCAGTATTTTACATGCAGTGATTGCCTATCAGACCTCCACAACCTAGTTACGCCCTGAAGGTTTAATGTTGAAATTGTTTAAAGAGTGTCCATAGAGTTTCTAGCCCGTTCTTGTCCATAGGTAGATAGTACACCCACATTTCGCCAGTTGTGTTTAAGTTTATTTATTTATTTATTGACACACCAACGACTTATTCGCTAAAACATTAAAATAAATATATTCTAATTCAACAGCTTTGCGGTGAATTCGTCACTTATAGGTGTGCACAGCACTTGTATAATCAATAATAAAAATTGAAATGGAAAAATAATATGATACTAACAAAATTAGAATTTACAAAGTTTACATCGAATCTAAAATGTCAAGTAGTTAAATTGAAATACATTATAAATAAAAAAAAATCAATTAAATTGGAATAAAAAAAAAAAATCAATTATAAATTAAGACTATAAAAATAACAAATAAATAAATTAGGACATAATTATTACATTATTTATAAAAAATTAAAAGAATAGAATAGATTAAAATTTGAGGTAAAAAAAATTGAGTTAAATTGTACAATATTAAATACATTGAATCACACAAATACACAAATTAACGTTTTGTAAATAAAATAAACAAACAAACAGATCTATCAAGAACGGAGGACGTACCGTTTGAATTCATTCAGACTGTTCGAAAATATGTCCAAGTTGTTAGTACGCGTGCTCAGCTTATTGTAGCTAGACAAAAACCGGTTTATAGGAGCTGAACGACCAAGATTAGTTCTATTTTTAGGCATTTGAAATGTTTCTGTTTTAAAATTGGATCTGTATGAGGTACGGCGGGGCACATTAAGACTGATCTCCGAAACCAACTCCGGTACATTCGCCAAATTGTGGAAGGTCTTATAAAAGAAAATTAAATCTGAGCAACTTCTTCGTTGCTCCAAGGAGCTCATCTTGAAATGACAGAGCCTTTGAGGATAATCAGCTTCGCGATCACAAGTCTGTGATCTGTAGCGGAGGTAACTCGTAAACTTTTTCTGGATGCACTCTATTCTGTCGATGTGGACACGATACGCGGGATTCCATACAGGAGATGCATATTCTAGTATACTCCTCACCAGAGAGTTATAGAGAACCTTAAGGGTGCCGGTTGACCGGAATTCCCTGCAAGTTCTTTTTACAAATCCCGACATTTTGTTTGCTTTGGCGACAATAGTGTCAAAGTGATTTGCAAAGGATAGTTGACTATCAAGTTGGACTCCCAAATCACGAATGGTATCAACTTTCTGAAGAGTTATGCCGTTTAAGTGATATGCTGAAGGCTGAATCTGCTTTTTCCGTGTAAATGTTATATGATAACACTTTGCGGCATTGAGAGTCATCATGTTACTATGACACCACTCATGAATTGCGTCCAAGTCCTTCTGAAGTAAAGCAATGTCGGTACTTGATTCAATTTCCTTGTATAGTTTTAGATCATCCGCAAACATAGAGCATTTTGAGTTTTTAATGGGGTGTATGATGTCGTTCACAAATACCAGGAAAAGAATAGGACCAAGATGCGATCCCTGTGGCACCCCAGATGTTGAGTAATAAAGTGGCGACTGATAACCCTTTATGATAACTCTCTGTTGTCGTTCTGTGAGATATGATTCAAACCAGCGTAGCAAATTACCATGCATACCATAGTTCGCAAGTTTTCGTAGTAGAAGCACATGATTTACTTTGTCGAACGCGCTACTGAAGTCAGTGTATATTGAGTCCACTTGCACACCGGAGTCTACGGATCTGCTGATATCATCAATGTAGTGAACTAAGTTGGTGGTAGTGGATTTATTGGTACAGAAACCGTGTTGTTGCGTAGCTAATTGTGTTTTAATTAGCGAAGTTAATACAGGACAAACTAATGATTCGAACAGTTTCGAGAAAATTGAAAGAAGAGAAATGGGCCGATAATTTTTAACGTCATTAGTATCCCCTTTTTTAAATATTGGAACTACGTGTGCGATTTTCCACTGCGTGGGAAACTTAGAAGACATAAGGGACTTATTAAAAATCAGTTTGAGCGGTAATGATAAATATTTAGCACATTGCCTTATGAATTGCGGCGGTAGGCCGTCAGGCCCTGGACCTTTGGAGATATTTAGTTTTTTTAATTCTTTGAATACGTCTCGTTCTGTGAAAAAATGGCTTCCTAGCGGAAGCTGAGGGTATTCTTTTGACTTTGTTTGCACCGCGACTGTACCAGCCGGAGATGCAAAAGTGGCAGAAAAGTGTGAGGCAAACAGTTTACTCACTTCTTCTCCAGACCTTGCCACTTTCCATCTCAGATGGAATGTCATTAGACTTGGCCTTTTCCATGTAAGAGGGGGCGAGCCTATTGCCTTTAGCCGGGCACAAATCCAGACTCCGGGCTGTTACTGAGAAATTCGTGATAAAAACCCCCAATAACACTGCTCGGCCAGGGAATCGTGCCTAGGACCTCACGCTCAGCGGTAGCGACCACTATACCAACGAGGCAGTTAATATAATTATTTGATTTTATTTTTAACATATTGATTTGCGGGAATGACAGGCGGTGATGTCGGCAGCCTTGGCGGCGGTTCAGGCGGTTCAGGCGGCGGACTTGGCGGCGGTTCAGGCGGCGGACTTGGCGGCGATTCAGGCGGCGGACTTGGCAGCGGTTCAGGCGTCGGACTTAGCGGCGGACTTGGCGGCAATATAGGCGGCGGACTTGGCGGCAATTCAGGCGGCGGACTTGGCGGCGGACTTGGTGGCAATGCAGGTGGCGGACTTGGCAGCGGTTCAGGCGTCAGACTTAGCGGCGGACTTGGCGGCAATATAGGCGGCGGACTTGGCGGCAATTCAGGCGGCGGACTTGGCGGCGGACTTGGTGGCAATGCAGGTGGCGAACTTGGCGGCGGTTCAGGCGGCGGACTTGGCGGCAATGCTGGCGGCGGACTTGGCAGCGGTTCAGGCGGACTTGGCGGCAATGTAGGCGGCGGACTTGGCGGCGGAAATAATGTGTACTAAAATGTATAAATAAAAAATTGTTTAGAACATTTTTTTGTTATAATTTTTTCCTCTAATTTCTTTCCGGACTTACCCCATGGCCGCGAGCGATAGCCCATTAAAAAAAACTAAAACTCAAAGCATTTATTTCAAATAAACCAATTACAGGCACTTTTGAATTGTCAAGGGGTCGGTCAGCCAAAAAGATGAAGCCCATTCCAAAGCGTAGTAGGTACCTATTTTATTTTATTTATTTATTTTATTAGGTCTACCAACAATTGTTCACACTGGATGAATTATGTGGCTGTCCACATAATTCATTCTTAAAAATAAATTACAGCGCAACAATTACTTATAGATAAACACCACATGCACAAAACTATAAATTCGGAAAATTAGCTAACTTACTAAGTACTAAGCGCAAATATTCAATTAAATAAAATTAAAATTGGAAATAGTGAAACACAGAATTATGACAAAATCGATAGAAAAAAAAATTATAAATTGATTCATTTTTGACAATGACAACATTGGCAAATAGGTAAAATAAAATTTAAAATTATTATTATATTACATTAGTGAATTGACAAATTATAAATAAAAATCGACATAAAATTAAAATTCATTGAAACAATTGATAAATTGTTAAACAAATAAGAGAAAAAACTATAAAATTAATAATAGCGGTAAAATTGACACAATAAATAATTGATTATGACTAAGGGTTGCTTGGTAAACGATTAGGGATGGCTTTTAGTTTAGCCAGAGAGGCAAAGTGGAGATCGAAAACGTCGCTGTAGCCATTTACTGCCTGACACATTCTTGCAACAGGCGAATTGGCACCCAAGACTGTTCTTCTGAATGGCGTACAAAGAGGTGTGATGGCACTACGCGGGATTCTAGAGGGTGCACTGAACAGGGCAAGTAAGCTGGGATCTATGGAGAAGAACGGGCAAGAAACTCCATGGACACTCTTTTAAATCAAAATATTGTTGCAAAATGTTGTTTACATCATCCAGGTTGAAATAATACATGTGAGAACGACGTACGTAGTGAAAAAGAAAAAAAAAATAATTCAGAAATTAAATAAAACAGTTGTTTTACCTGTGGTTTTGCAACACTGTCAGAATCACAGTGATCTTTGTTCTCATTACAACAAAGCTGCTTTTGGGTTGCTGCCACTGACAAGTCTGTCAAATCACAGTGATCTTTATACTCGTTGCAATAAGGCTGTCGTTGGGTTTTTTATTTTACCTCTGACAGCAGCCACCAAACAGCAATCTTATTGTGACGACTATATAGTTCAAAATTATTTTGACAGACTGGTCAATGGCTTGTCTACCTCAACCATTAAAATGAGAATAAACATCTGAAGGCCAATTCTCGTAATTTAAAATTTTCATAATCTAGTCGCAGTCCATCTCAGCGACAAACAAATGTCAAAAACTTGTCAAAATATAGGGAAATTAGAAGTATTTTTTGGCAGATTGAGACTGAGATCAGACTGTGAGCGGTCTTAAAATTACGAGAATTGCCCCTCAGATCAGATGCAAAATCAGAGGTAAAAATAACCTGTGAACAATAAATCAATCTGACTAGCCATTTCCCAACCAAGTTGGGGTTGGCTTCTTCGACATGTGCGTGCGTGTCTGCGAGTATTAATTAGCATGCTTTTGTTTTACATGGAGGTGACATCAAGGTAGTGAGCTAAAATGCGACCGTGATTAATCGTTAAATACAGTGATACATCTTCGATAAGGGTAATTACATGCCAATGCCGAAGATGCGTCACTGCGATAGCTCGCGGGCTGCTTGAGGGTTTACCTAGATGCCTACGTGAAAAACAAATTATTTTGTTTTTACATCGAGATATTGAGATATCGATAACCCAACATCAAAAGACGATAAAAGAAAAAATACAGATTTTCTCAACTTGTACTTCTGTCAAGTAACACACTAGCGGTCGTGAAGTTCGCTTTTTAATCCCAGATACTAATCTGACATAGACATAGTTTAATCCCGTATAATTAGTCAGCGTCTGACGTAAATTGACGTATTTTTAGTCGCCATGTTTTTAATCACGTCTAAACTTGTCTATGGAGGATCTTATTTTGACAGGACTAAACTAATATTTATCTTCTGTCCTTTTCTTAATGAAATAGAAAGAAAAAGATGCACTGAACTTAAATTTAGTTTAGTTTGTGAACAAGGGAATCGGCGCCAATGTGTAACTGAATTAATGCACATTATAAGGATGGGTTAGAATTGCCAAACTTAAGTGGCAGTGGGCAGGGCACATTGCTCGCAGAACAGATGGCCGATGGGGCCAAAAGGTTCTGGAGTGGCGACCGCGTACCGGAAGACGTAGCGTTCGAAGGCCTCCCACAAGGTGGGCGACGACCTTGTGAAGGCCGCAGGAACCCGTTGGATGTGAGAAACACAGAACAGGTCGAAGTGGAGGTCACGGTGGCCAATCTCAACGGAGATTAGCCATGTACGCAGGAGATATTATAGTGCACAAGTGTGTGCGCAAACAAGGTGCAATCTCTTTTCCTTTACTCTCATAGTCCGATGGGACGGCAATCCGACACGACCGGGGAGACACCAGGCGCAAGACCAACGGCTTTAGGTGCTTTCCGAGGCCCAGGGGTATTAAACTGGCGACTTCCAAACTCCGGACTGTTACTAAGAAATTCCTAATAGAAAACTCAATAAAACTCTATCCGACCCGGGAATTGAACCCAAGACCCCACGCTCAGCAGTAGCGCTTGCAACCACGACACCAACGGGGCAGTCAGAACTCCGGTGAAAGTCAAAACGGTGGTATCTCAACCCTTCGTGTGTGTCCTACTTGGCACTTGACAGCTTTTTTTAAAGTTGCCGCAAACGTAAAGTTTGTATCATAAGGTGCCTGAATGACGCTGACTGGGTGGCGGTGTCGGTAAACATAATAATGTGAAATCCGAAATGAAAAGGATGGTGCTAGGAAATGTATGGAAGCTTCTACCCGGAATTTAATTTTATTTTATTTATTTAGGGACAAAAACAGTTAAACGTTACAATTTGAATATCGGAGCTAATTAGATTTATTTAATAAACGTATAATCCACACTATTGTCCACGGATTCAATTAATAAATATCTAAAAAAGGAAAGGACGGACGGTCACATATTAATTTGTGAATTTAAAAAAAAAAGAAAAGCAAGTTATGAACCTTTTTATACCGTGTTTTAAGCAAATAAATATTATTATTATTATTATTATTAAGGTTGTAAGCTATAGCCATTTTTTTAAATTTTGCAGGAGAAAATGCAAAAATATCTGAATCGGTAAAGTGTGTGTTATAAGTTACTACAAGGCGACGGAGAGGTGCCCGCTCACCGGCGTTTGTTTTGCACTTCTCAGTGTGAAACAGACGAGGAACGCGCACCTCTCGCCGTACAATAGTTCTAGGTACTACGTAACATAATTTATTGGTTAGCTCATTACAATCAAACCTATTATTACAAATGCCATGCAGCATCATGGCCATGAAGAGCGTACGTCTGGACTCTAAACTCAAGAGAGTGCCGTTTGAGTAGTTCTAAATAAGATATTCTCAAGTGATAAAATTTATACTGCACGTTACGTAGGAATTTTTTCTGAACCATTTCAAGTCTATGTGTGTATTTGTCGTAGAAAGGACTCCAAATAGGAACAGCATATTCTAACTGGGAGCGAATAAGGGTCTTGTATAAAAATAAGAAAGTAGATTTTTTTTAAAGTCCTTAGACGATCTCATGGTGAAACCATACATCCGAAAGGCCTGCTGATAACATTATCAATATGAACATCAAAGTGTAATTTGGAATCCAGCAAGATTTCAAGGTCTCGCGTGGACTCAACCTTTTTCAAAGCAATACCATGCAGGGTATACGTGAAATTAATTATATTTTTATTTTTGGTATTTGAATTACATTTAGGTAAGCTGAGTTGTAACTTGTTATCTTGGCAATATTGAGAGAGTCTATGGAGATCTTCTTGAAGTAGTAGGTAATCATGAATATTCGAACAAGATTTGTAAATTTTCATATCATCGGCGTACATTAGGAAGCCTGAGTTAATAAAACAGGATTTAATATCATTAATAAATAGAATAAAGAGGAGTGGGCCCAACACGGAACCCTGGGGCACACCAGATTCCACGACAAAATAGTCAGACTCGTAACCGTTTATAACAACCTTTTGAGTTCTGTTAAATATATAAGACGCAAACCACCTAAGCAAACTACCTCTGATGCCGTTGAAGGCAATTTTATCCAAAAGCAATTTATTGTCCACCCTGTCGAAAGCCTTCTGAAAATCCGTGTACACTGCATCGACTTGGATGCGGTTGTCCATCTTCTCAAATAGGTAATTTGTAAAAATCATAAGATTTGTGGTGGTTGATCGACATTTAACAAAACCGTGCTGTTCTGGAATGATAAGATTACGCAGATAGGGAAATAGCGAGCTATGCACGAGACTCTCAAAAAGCTTTGACAAAGTAGACAGTATCGAAATAGGGCGATAGTTTTTACGAATAATAGGAAAAAAAATATATATATCATTAGAAAGGTATTAGGATTTAAAAAAAGAATTCCAATGACTTTGGTTTTGATTCCTTGTCCGACCGCAGTAATGTAGGGTGGATTTACCCGTCTCAAAAAGTTAAATATTCGGGTTTAAGGTTCATTCCGAAGTTTCGAACAACTTTCGTACAGATGTATCATTGTTGACGGACTTACAGGGTACCTGCAACACGTAAGTCGGGGCTCCACCACGGCTACCACAACTGCTGAAAATCCGTGTCAAAATTATTACGAGAAAGAAAAAACAGAGTTTTTTTTCGTAATATTTTATTTCCAAAGTTATCACAAAGTCTCGTTTGTGGTCAGCGGGATTGTCCGAAAGGGTTACCGCTACCCCGGAACATAAAGGGCAAAGGAAGGAACATGGGTGGGTTTTAGTCAGTAAGAGTCTGACACTCCCTTCCGCTCCACCCAGAGTGGGAGGGGTCATTTGATGATTTCCCATGCGGGAAAAAAAAAAAAAATATCATAAATTTTTAAATAATTGACATGGTCGTCTTTTCTTAACCTCGAGAGAATGGAGGGGAACCATTGGTCTGCAAGTAGTACACGCCTTGTGCTCTGCAATTACAAAAAAAAAAAATATGTTAGATACAACAGCTCACAACAGCTCGCTTGTATTTCCCCAAGGGATAGGCAGAGTTTATTGAAGGGACATTTTATTAGGTACTAGCTTTCACCCGCGTGGAGGTCGGAATTAAAAACGTTGGAACTTTGACCTTCAATACACCGTAACTAGAAGGCCCCTAGGAATTGTGCACTACAAAAAAATATCACATTATTAAGGGACCAAGTTACTCTCGGCTTGGTTATGCGTCTTTTTACACGCGTTATTACAACGCACACCACCAAACATCCCAGTTAGAATATGATGTTACGCATACACTGAATTTTTACTATTAAGTGTGAATAAAACATTGTTTATTTTTTAAATACTAGCTGAGCCCCGCGGTTTCACCTGCATAGGTTTCGATCCTGTGGGAATATCGGAATAAAAAGTATCCTATATGTTAATCCTGGTTATAAACCATCTGTGTGCCAAATTTCATCCAAATCCGTTCAGTACTTTTTGCGTGAAAGAGTAACAAACATCCATCCATCCATCAATACAAACTTTCACGTTTATAATATTAGTAGTATAGTAGGAAGTACTGATTGTGGAAGAAAATTGTGGTCACATTACAAATCTACGCACGCACACAGTCGAACACGTAAAAGGGTCTAGCGTAGTAGGTACTTCATCCATTTCGATTTGTTTTAAAATATTTTTATATCCTCTCTATAATAAATATCCTATATCAAAAATGACAGAAATCGATTATCAACATGGTACTTTTATAACGTGCAATTAATTTAGTTACAAATTGTAGACAAAATCTATAGTATTTTCTTACCCAAACTTAGGTGCTACGCCCCCCATGGGTAAGGTTTCTGCTAGAGTGCAGTTTCCAGTCAGAGCGGCTTGGTAGTCGCTGCATCTTCGTCCGGTGAAACCTCCAGAACGAAGAGATTCTGCTAGGAAGTAGTAACATCTGTGAAAGAAGAATACACGTTAGGAAAGTAAAAGAAGAATCATCATCAACATCATTTCACCTCCACTTCGACCGGTTCCGTGCTTCTCGCATCCAACGATTTTTTGGTGATTTTTAGCCTTCTAATAAGGCCCATACATAGTGCGACCACGTTTCAGTGCCATATGTCATCATTGGTAACACGCACTGGTCAAACACTTTCGTCTTGAGATCCTGCGGTATGTCTAGAGAAGATATCGCGTAGCTTCCCGAACGCTGAGCCCAGCCGAGGCGGATTCGACGATTGATCTCTTTCTCGAAGTTGGAGCTACCTAACTGGACAGTTTGTCCTGGGTAAACACACTCGTCTACGACTTAGGGGAAATTACATAGGTTGTATTCAGCTGCATCCTGTTAGGCTGGAAGCCGACCCCAACATAGTTGGGAAAAGGCAGGCAGATGATGATACAAGAGAAGAACCCACCTGTCATGATTACAGGCGTTAGTGGAACAGCCAGGATTGTTATCCCCCCCGTTGGGGTAGAAGTCGACATCCCCCAGCGGCTCCAGGTACCCTGATCCCGCAACATTGGTGTGGATTACTTCAGTGTAGTTCCCATCTGTTGCGTTGAACTTGTTCTCTTCGGTGTCCCAGCCAGGGCCGGCAGGGTCCAGACCTGGAGGTAGGAAGGTGGTTGTTTAATCAGGGCCGTTTGGAGGCTCTGGGCTATTTAGGATACTGGGGAGACTATGGATAATCAAGCATGCAAGAGCGAGCGAACAGTGATAAAAGTGGTCATGCTCCGCGAGCTGAGGTAGAATGAAAGTCAGTTACTGATGACATCGCCATTATCATCATTTTAGCCAAACGACGTCCATAGCTGGACATAGGCCTCCCTCAAGCACCTTCACTTCGACCTGTTCTGTGCTTCTCGCACCCAACGGGTTCCTACGGCTTTAACAAGTTCGTCGGTCCACCTTGTGGGAGGCCTACCAACGCTACGTCATCCGGTACGCGGTCGCCACTCCAGAACTTTTCGGCCCCATCGGCCTTCTGTTCTACGAGCAATGTGCCCTGCCCACTGCCACTTAAGTTTGGCAATCGGTCTATGTCGGTTACCTTGGTTCTCCTGCGGATTTCTTCATTTCGGATTCGATCAGGCATGGAAACTACTTATGGAGAGTTACTTATGTATGTTTATTAAAACGTTAATCTTTAGACTATTGTAATTATCTCTATGACTTAGAATATGGCAACACTGCGTTTTAAAGTATTGCCTCAGAAGCTTAAAATGTTCATGCTCTAAATTTATTTTTATAAAATAACGTACCATAACATCACGCCTGTATATCCCGAAGGGTTAGGCAGAGGTGTACCTATAGTACACCCACACTTCACCAGTTATGTTTAAGTCCCATGTAATAGGGGGCCATAATATGAGCCTATTGCCATAAACCGGGCACAAATCAAATAGCAATGGAGAAGGCTATGCCTAGCGTTTCCTTACGTGATCGAATCAAATGTCTGCTGCTCTCTCATACTTACTAGTAATATAATCTAAACGTCCAGCGAGGTTCCTGCCAACGACGCCAGCCTGCTGACCTCCCAGACTGAAGCCAGCGACGTGGTACTTGGTGGGGTCGGCTCCGGTGGCGTTGTTTAACCAGGTTATGAACCTGGCCACGCTCTCACCTGAGAAGAGAACAATTTTATTCAGTCTTTGAGGAGGTAGGGAGGTATGCGGAACAGGGTGTAAGGTTCACTCCAGTTCCTCCATAGAAAGGGGAGGATCCTTCGAACAGACGGGTTTTCTGTCCGGTGGGCTACTGCCCGAAGATTGATAATGTCGGGATGTTTTATAATGTTAGTTGTGTGTTAAACTCTGCTTGCGCGATGCAGGATTTTGTATGACGTCAGAGTGTTGTGTAGTTCGCATGTGGCTATGTAGATGGCGCTACAAGTCTAAGACATAGCAACTAAGTGCCAGGTTACAAAAGATAGTTGTTGTAACGGATGTAAAAAAACAATGATGGGAATCACATTTTGTTCCTGTCATTGTGATCATATTTATTGTACCGGTCCATTCCTGAGGAACCTTCTCTCTTCTTCATTTTAAAATGTTATTGTAATTATATATGCACAATTTTTTACGCGAGTTGCATTGCGCTCTACCGTAAACGGATTTTTCACGTAAAATACACTCTGTGTTGACAACAGGCGATCGGTCGGGCTTCGTGTTTTCGGTGTGTGGTGAATTCCATCGACCCTTGCGGTTGATATTACTATGTATAACTTCGCCACAAGCTATTACCTACACTGTAATGTGTCTCTCTGATGATGCTCACCTGAGGCCACTACGTTTCTTATCACTACGGGGTAGTCGAATGTGCAAGCGCCAGCACACCAGTCTACCACGATAACATTCATGTCTTCAGCATCCAAGAAAGCTGAGAAAAAGAAATAGCCAATAATCATCACGCCTGAAGAAGCAGGCAGGAGTATAGAGTACACTAACATGTTGCCAGGCTGCGCATTCTGAAAGTTGGCAACCTAGCAAATAGCTGTCAAATATTTGGCCGTTTTGATAAATTAATCAATATTACAAAATGGAATTATAAAATATCGCTGTGTATTACACTAAGATATTAATTATGAATTGCAATAAGAACACATTGCATTCGTTGTTGTACAGACGCCAGCAGGTCAAGCTACCCCAAACTGTCAAATTTTCCCAATCAACCTTGAACCTTAATAATTTAGCAATAAAGTTGAAAATCTATTAAAGAAATTTGACAGATTGTTGCTTGTTGTTTTGTAGATAGTAGCTTGATGTGCTGGCGTCTGTACAATCTACAATGGCGTTTTTACTCTGTGGCCAAAATTGCCAAGGCGTCGGAATACATAATATTATTATGTAGGCAACCCCTCGTTATCTGCCATATCTTCTTGAACAAACACTACTACTCTTCTAGCTTGCAACCCTGTATTTTTCTTGGTGCTAAAATGTTCGAGTTCGCTTCGCTCGCTCTTGCATCCTTTTCGCTCATTCGTGAATTTTTTATGTACGTCGACAAATTGACTTCCAAATCGTCTTCTGTACTTGTAAGAATGGTCAAAAGTAAATCAAACCTAAACGAGGCGGGATGCTGAAATGTTTTAGCTCGATTTGCTCGCTTTTCCAACCTTAAATTTCCTAATTCTGAAAATTTTATGCATGATTCGACAAAGTAACTTCTTTTCAAATCAAAATATTTTATTTCACATAAATCTACATGGGCATTTATGAAATGTCAGAAGCTAGGTGCACGGTACAGACGCCAGCACATCAAGCTACTACAATCTGTCAAATTTCTTTAATAGATTTTCAACTTTATCGCTAAAGCATTAAGGTTCAAGGTTGATTGGGAAAATTTGACAGTTTCGGGTAACTTGACCTGCTGGCGTCTGTACAATTTACCCAGGATATTCAACCTCAGAATATTACGTAACGCAATTACGAAGTCGAATATAAACCAACTAGCACTATGTCCGCTTAGTGGAATACGCAGCCCACTCCAGCACAGAGAAGAGTGCCAGCAATGGGAACAGAATAGGCTGTATAAGTAATATAAGTAGTGAAGAAAGATTCCTCACCAGGCACCAGTACTGCGTTGAAGTTAGCTGTAGCGCTGTCCAGCCATCCATGGATAAGGATAGCAGTTCTATGAGTGGCGTTGAAGTTAGAGGACCAGACGAGGGCGTCGTTACCAAGGACCAGAACCTGACTTACTGATGGGTTGTTCCTGTAAGCATAAGCCAAAGTTTCATTTTAACCTCCATGGTCATCATCGTTAATGGGGGAACTCGTGGCTAAGTTATAACAGGTGCACGTGTCGGTCGAAGGTTATCCTACACTTGTCAAGGGATAGGTGACCATCCAAATTTACATATCGAGATCCCTCGGTGTGGGATCCCTCCCACGATCAACACGACAATCGACAAGACCAACAGACCGACAGTCGATCGACGGTCGCGGTCGTCGTCGGTCGGTCGGTCGGCCGTCGTCGGTCGGTCGGTCGTTCGTTTTGTCGATCTTTGACAGTCGTTACGGGTTGTAAGAAAGCCGAAAAGTCTGACAATCAGTCAGAACCAAGGGGTATGATGCTACCCAGTAACTATGTTGAGGAGATCAGAGAGCCGCTCCATGTAAAATACTGGTATTCACCGTAATTGGTTCGGTTGGACTGGAGGCCAACCCCAACATGTTTGGGAAAAGGTTAGGCAGATGTAAATGATGATGTGATTATAAAGAATATTACTAATTCTACGTAACAAGTGATTTCATTGCTGACCTGGTAAAGAGATGGTACACATTCTGTGTGTCAGGATTGTATCTGACAGCCTTAGCCACGTCGCTGATGGTTCCCCAGAGGTCCACCAAGTGGGGCTGACCGTCACCATCCCGCACGTACTGGTAACGAAGGCCCGAGCTCAGCTTCCTGATGATTGGCTGGTGGGGAAGAGCTGGAATGAAAATGTTAGGATTTAAAACCATAAAAATAGTAGATAATTAATCATTATGTTCAGGAAACAAAGACCCAGAACATAGACCAGAAAGACGAACATACATAATTATATTAATAATAACACCACCGCTGCGCCGTATCTCCACGTTGAAGTCGTGGTGGGCCTTGCGTGCTCATATGAGCTCTAAGTCTGTGCTGATACAATTTACTTTATCCTGACAGCTTTGGTATAATAATGGTAATACCTCTCCACTCTCCAAGCACCTCAGGAGTCAGGATATGTTGCCCTCTTGTGGCTATCTAACTATGTGCTACTGACAGTTTTCGGGGGTCCATTATTGAGCAAGACACTCCCTGCTCTTTTATCCATTTATATAAATATGTATAGTCCTTCCTTACTCTATACTACATACTCGTATGTCCCCTGACAACTGCCCCCTTTAACTAGTCCACTTGAGCCACCCAAACCCATAGTTCAACATTTTTGTTTCCACATCCTGCAATAGTCCTACACTAAACGGGGGTTGTCCTTGGCTGCACTTGCACAGTTGAGTACAGAGATATCGTACGCTGGTGCAAGCATCCAACGGGACTCCGCAAGTTGGCTTCAGCCCCTCGCACACCTTCCAAAGGTCCGGGACCCCAGGCCCTAAGATATGTCAAGGACTCTTTAAATAATAATAATACAATTTCGTGAATAATAATAATAAATAAAAGTGGTGAATTACGGACCCCTGTCTCTCAAGAGAGGAGGCCTGTGTCCCAGCATTGGGAACATTACAGGCAATAATATACACAAAGTAAAGTGCCTGTCTTGGTTCGAACCTACGACCTCGTAAGTCGCGGCCATTACCACTTGGCTACCACTGCTCCTACTCCTTGGTAAGTCGGAATTAAATCCTATTCTACTACTATCATAAACGTGAAAGTTTGTATGGATGGATGGATGGATGGATGTTTGTTACTCTTTCACGCAAAAACTACTGAACAGATTTGGATGAAATTTGGCACACACATGGTTTATAACTAGGATTAACATATAGGATACTTTTTATCCCGATGTTCCCACGGGGTCGAAACTTATGCGGGTGAAATCGCGGGGCACAGCTAGTATTAGAATAATAATAATTACCTGCTACTACTACAGCCAACCCGATGAACAGAAACACTACGTGCTTCTCCATGGTTGTAGACTAATTAACTAATCGTTAAAAATAACAATAATTTCTATTTATATCTATACTAATCTATATCTTTTATAATCTATATTATTATTAACAAAGAGTTTGTTTGTTTGAACGCGCTAATATCGCGCATCGTATCTGAGATACGATGTTTTAATCTTACTGTAAACTGTAAAGCATGATTTCCACCAAACGGCATCGCATCCAGCCGGAAAGCATACGAACGGATGCGGCGACAGCCGATCGCGTCCGGCAGAATGTCGGCGCATACGATCGGCTCCGTACTGTCGCTTGCGAACGTATCCGTTTCTGCGCTACTCAAATAGTTTCATTCCTACCGTGTTGACGTGTTCTAATTTTTTAATTTGATTCGATATGATACGACGACGGGCGAACGGAGCCGATCGCGCGTCGCAGTATACTTTCGACTACAATCGTGTGTCACAAAAGACGCCCGCGGTCAAGCTGCTGTGCGCGGCTTGGTAATATAGACTTTAAACACTGTGTACACGATTTAATATCGTTTAAAGATATCCGTCGCGATCCGATCCGATGCGAGTCGTTTAGTGGAAATTATCCTTTAGTAGGTAAATTATTTTTAGCCTAAACCTAATATGACTCATTGCATCATTCATAATTAAATACATTATATCATTCGATTGCATTATCATCGTTACACTCTATTTCTAATAATCTTTACGTGGTGGAGATAAAAAGGGTTTTTTTTTTTGGATATTCGTATGGTCACGTAATCAATTGGTTAAGTACGTTATCATTTAAAAATGGTCGATTTTTTAAAATAAAGTCTAACCGGAATCAGGAAATTGTAATAAAAAGAAAGTGTTTGTAGTCAACTCGCCAGTATTTCCTAAATTGATATTTTCCTAAAGTGTATTGAAGGTAGGAAGGAAGGTAAGAAAGGAAATACACGCGCGGTAAGGCCGTGTGCCTACCAGATGGGATATCCTATCAGCAAAAATTACCTATTCAAACTTTCATCCCCCATATAGCCCCTCCACTTTCGAGTCCGCTACGTGTCTTCGAAATATTTGGACAGTCATCGCGGCAGCGTCATAAAAATATCTGAATACTTTGAAGCAGCGCTAGTCAATTCGACATCGTTGCAGAGACGTCAGAACCGCTCATATTTCGATGGAAGCGATGGTTTTCTTGTAGTCCACATGCCATGACACACAACGCCATAGCGGCTGGTACTCCTCGGTCATACTATTCGGTCTTCTGTACAATTTTCCGAACACTATGGATGAGGTCTTGCATGCTTTGTTATGCATGCTATGCTATGTTATGCATTCTATTCCATATAATAATTAAGTTGTTATTATTATAAGATAGATTAGAAGGTTTATACTAATGACTACTAAGCCATGCATGCTATGCTATGGTACCCCTCTCAACTTCGATCAACATGTTGATCGAAGCCTCTCAAGAATGAGAGAAGAAGACACTGGCGCCGATTCCCTTGTTCACAAACTAAACTAAATAAGTTCAGGACATATTCTTTTTCTTTCTATTTCATTAAGAAAAGGACAGAAGATAAATATTAGTTTTGTCTAGTGGTCCCAAGCGCTACTGCTGCGCACGACGTCCTGGGTTCCTAGGTCGGGAAAGTGGTGTTGGGTTTTTCCGTCAGGAATTTCTGGTCTGGATTTGTGTCCCCTCCTCCCCCAGGACTATTGCCATCAGGTCTAAGTTATAACACGGGTCTTAAACATAACTAGCGAAATGTTGGTGCACTATAGGTACACCACTGTCTACCCCTTCGGGGTTTACAACCATGATGTTATGTTATCAAAGAAAATGTCGTTCTGGAATCTGTTGCTTGTGTGATAGGAGAGACAAAGACCTAACCTAAGGGATATGGGTATTCAGCGGGATTGTCCGAAAGGGTTACCGCTACCCCGGAACATAAAGGGCGAAGGAAGGAACATGGGTGGGTTTTAGTCAGTAAGAGTCTGACACTCCCTTCCGCTCCACCCAGAGCGGGAGGGGTCATTTGATGATTTCCCATCCGGAAAAAAAAGGGATGTTGGTATTTCGGTAACAATAAAACGCAATTGTTTAATTAGTTCATTTATTTTATTTATTGATATCCTGCAGTGGACTCTTGTAGAAGTAGAATGATGATGATTTTATTTAAATAGGAGGATTAAAGGAGGGGGGGGGATGAGTGGGATTCAGAGGTATGAGGAACAGGGTGTAAAGTTCACTCATCCTCCATAGAAAAGAGAGGATCCTCCGACCAGACGGGTCTAGTCTGGCGGGCAACTGCCCGATGAATCATGTGGGGCTGTTGTATATATGCTGATTGCGCGGTAAATTCTGCTTGCGAGATGCAGGTTTCTGCGTGACGTCAGTATGACGCGTTGTTCGCATGTGGCGTTGAAGATACCGCTACAGTGTGCGCACCTCTGGAGAACGGAGGAGAAGCGTTCGTTTCCAAATAATAGATACCGGATTGTCTAAAAAGAGATAAAAAATTACAGCGACTGCCCTCGAAAAGGTCGCTTAGAACGCAACTTGAATGTTGTGGTCCTAGGACATGTCGGTTTCCTCAAGATGTTTTCCTTCACCGTTTTCTGAGCAGTGCATTACACAGAATATCGATGAAGCACTGACCTATGTTATACAAGCACGCTGGACATCATACTATCGATGACAAAACGAAGATATTTGATTTTTGCCATTTTAGCGCTGATAGCAACGTGAGCGTTCGTGGAACTAATATTTATGATAGTGAGTTTTTACAAAATGCGCATCTCATGATAAATATGTTCTAAAATATCTCGTAGTAAACACAAAATCCACAAAAAATCTTATTAAACGATTTAGATCTAAATCATCAGAGACGTACCAAAACAACAAGACAATCGTTTACAACAGTGTATCAATTTTAGTTCCTGAGACGCTCCAGCCGCCCTTTGAGTCCGCACAAAAAACAACTGTCATTTCGTTTATTATATTTAGTATTTAGTTTGGAGGTATGAGGAACAGGGTTTAAAGTTCACTCATGCTCCATAGAAAAGGGAGGATCCTCCGACCAGACGGGTGTTGTGTCTGGCGGGCAATTGCCCAACGATTGATGTTGGGAAATTGTATCTATGTTAGTTGCGCGGTAAACACTGCTTGCGAGATGCAGGATTTGCGTGACGTCAGTATGACGCGTTCTTCGCTTGTGGCGTTGTAGATACCGCTACATTAGTATATTTAGTTCAGCGTACTTGTTTATTAGAGGACAGTGGGATGAAGGCAAAACCTCAAGCGAAAGCTGATTATCTTCAGGTCTTACCCAGTCTTGGGAACCAGTCCTCCCATACGAAGAGTGCCCCAAAGCTGGCAGTTTCCAGTCATGGCGGTCACGTAGGACATACAGCGCTGTCCATTAAAGCCTCCTGTTCTTAAGGACTCAGCCATGTAATGGAAGGACCTGGAAAGAATGAAAGAAAGAAGAAGATTTATTTCCTGTAAGTAGGTTTTTACAAACACTTTCACACTTCAATCATATTTTTAAATACTAGTTGAGGTCGGCGTTTCCTATCTGACTACTCTGAGAAGAAAGGCCGAAATAAACTCAGAGGTCACAGTCTCTTTTAAAGTCCCGACATAATGGTCTGGAAACCTAAGCGACATGGAACTATCAGAGCTGCTCATCCGCCAACTCGACCTACAAGATCTAGACCAAATTCAGGACATCATGTTTGAACAGGACTAAACTAATATTTATCTTCTGTCCTTTTCTTAACGAAATAGAAAGAAAAACATGCACTGAACTTTAGTTTAGTTTGTGAAGAAGGGAATCGGCGCCAATGTCGTTGCTGGAAAACTAGTTTTGAATAAAAATAAAACAAAAAAAAATCGTTGTAAATCAATTTTATTCATAATTGTCTTTGTATAAAATGTTCCTAATTATAAATTTATTGCTAATACATTACATAACTATTATGGCAATTCATTTAATACATGTTTTTTACTAACATCACAAAGTTAAATAAAATTTAATCTATTGTCAAATTAATTCATACGATTGGTTGTTGTTATCAACCAAGCACCCCTGTATTCCCAAGGGTTAGGCAGATGTGTAGGTCGCTATAGTACACCCACATTTCGCTAGTTATATTTAAGTCACATGTAATAGGGGACGAGTCCATTGCCATAAGACTCCGGGCTACTACTGCAGAATTTCTGATGGAAAACCCCAGTAATACTTTGCCCGACCTAGGAATCGAACCCAGGACCTCATGCTCAACAGTAGCGCTAGCGACCACTACACCAACGAGGCAGTCTTATAAATGAAAGTGGCACGCCACAATTGCGGCGATAAGTCCCCTCTTTAGAGGAGTGGCTGGAGAGGCGCCACGGCGCCCTCACCTTCCGCCTGACGCAGGTCCTCACCGGACACGGTTGTTTCGGGAGGTTCCTGTTCAGGATAAGGCGGGAGGAAACGCCAGGGTGTCACCACTGTGTGGATCGCCCGGAGGACACGGTGGAGCATACGGTAGAGGTCTGCTCGGCTTGGGCGGAGCACCGCCGCGTCCTCGTCGCGGCGATCTCTCGCGTCCGGCCCTGGTCCAGGCCATGGTACGGAGCGAGAGTGCGTGGGAAGCCGTCACCTCCTTTTGCGAAGCAGTAATGCTCGCAAAAGAGGAGGCGGAGCGCGTGAGGGAGAGGCAATCTCTGCGCCCTCACGGCCATAGTCGCCGCAGGAGACGACCAGGACGTCGGGAGTCACCAGCCGACTCCCGGCCACCGTAGGCGCGGGATTGCGGGCGGCGAGCAATGGGCAGCTCGCCGCCCGGCAAGGACCAGGCCCGGGTCGACGGCGCGTTGTGTTCCACGCGCGCCTCAAAGAGATGTCAGCACGAACTGACGGGGTCCGCTAGGGCCGATGCCTGCCAGGGCCGCGGGTTGTTCGAAGGAGATACCGTGGCCCCTGGCATAGGCAACTGAAGGAACACGGATGAGTTTTAGTCAGTAAAAGTCTGACACGCCCTCTTGCTCCGCCCAGAGCGGGAGAAGTCATATGATGATTTCCCACCCAGAAAAAAAAAAGTCGCTAGTTGTGCCCCGCGGTTTCACCCGCATAAGTTTCGATCTCGTGGGAATATCGGGATAAAAAGTATCCTATGTGTTAATCCTGGTTATAAACCATCTGTTTGCCAAATTTCATCCAAATCCGTTCAGTAGTTTTTGCGTGAAAGAGTAACAAACATCCATCCATCCATCCATCTTTGGAGGTATGAGGAACAGGGTGTAAAGTTCACTCATCTTCCATAGAAAAGGGAGGATCCTCCGACCAGACGGGTGTTGTGTCTGGCGGGCAATTGCCCAACGATTGATGTTGGGAAATTGTATCTATGCTAATTACGCGGTAAACTCTGCTTGCGAGATGCAGGATTTGTGTGACGTCAGTATGACGCGTTGTTCGCATGTGGCGTTGTAGATACCGCTACACATCAAACTTTCACGTTTATAATATTATTGTAGAATAGGAAGTAGGGTAGGATAGGAAGTAGGATAAGTAGGATAGGATAAGTAGGATAGGATAGTAGGATAGGATAGTAGGATAGGATAGTAGGATAGGATAGTAGGATAGGATAGTAGGATAGGATAGTAGGATAGGATAGTAGGATAGGATAGTAGGATAGGATAGTAGGATAGGATAGTAGGATAGGATAGTAGGATAGGATAGTAGGATAGGATAGTAGGATAGGATAGTAGGATAGGATAGTAGGATAGGATAGTAGGATAGGATAGTAGGATAGGATAGTAGGATAGGATAGTAGGATAGGATAGTAGGATAGGATAGTAGGATAGGATAGTAGGATAGGATAGTAGGATAGGATAGTAGGATAGGATAGTAGGATAGGATAGTAGGATAGGATAGTAGGATAGGATAGTAGGATAGGATAGGAAGTAGGACAGTAGGAAGTCGCTTTTCGTTTCTGTGTGAGCGCATTGTTCTTTTAACCTACGCAACGGATTTTGATGCGATTTTCAACACCATTAAGAGAATGTAGTCCAGAATGTACCAGGGGCTTGTGGCTAAGTAATACCAACCGCGCGGGTCGATCGATTAGGTTAAGCTACGCTTGCCGCGGTTGGTCCGTGGATGGGTGACCATCTTTACATATCAAGACCCCTCCGTGTCTCGGAAAGCACGTTAAGCTGTTGGTCTCGGCTGTCATTCGTGGATCTTTGGCAGTCGTTACGGGTCGTCAGTGGCCGAAAGTCTGACAACCAGTCTTATCAAGGGGTATCGTATTACCCAGTAACTGGGTTGTGGAGGTCAGATAGGCAGTCGCTCCATGTAAAATACTGGTATTCAGCTGCATACGGTTAGACTGGAAGCCGACCCCAATATAGTCGGGAAAGGCTGGCAGATAATGAGTCCAGAATGTTTATGTGTTAAATACTTTAGTACTAAAATTACACATAGTAAGGAAATCTCTTAAAAATCGTGCGAAGCATGGGCGGGAAACTAGTTAAACAATATTCTGAGTCATTCCCAAAGGCTGTATGTGAACTATATTTAAGTTTCCACCAATGTTCTGTTGGAAGTACTGCATGCGGTTCGCTAGTTCGATTCCCGGGTAGGGCTCCTCTTTCTTCACAGGTTGGACGGCGCGTGGTGTCTGTAGAAAATAAAAATTATGATAAATTGTACTGTAAAATTCTTTGAGAAAAATAAGCCACACTCTCTCATAAACGAAATTGAGTTTAGTATTTCACTTGAGTGTCTGGTCATAGTGTGAGTGTGTGCGAGTGTATATGAAGGTGTGTGTGTGTGTAGGGTGTATATTGTATATGAGCGTAAATGCAAATTAAAATATTTTATTTCACATAAACCAACATGGGCACTTATGAAACGCCAGAAGCTAGGTGCACGGTTCCAATTGGTCGTTACTCTTTTAAAAATAATTGGCTTTTACAATTATTTCAAATTAGTGTTAAAAGAATAGAAAACCGTTAGTTCACATGCCTGTCGGGTCACGTGAGTGTCGTGTCACGTGAATCTCACGTCACGTCAGTGTCAGATCACGCGAGTATCCCGTAGTACGGGATGTATACATGTGTATATACAATGTCTTCGGGGGTGAGTAGAGTGTTGCGAGGGGAGTAATTAATGGTGTGTAAGCGAGGACGTTTGGTGTGGGGTGTGTCTTACTGTGTCAGGGGGTGTGTAGGTGTTTTAGAGCTGTAGGGTGTAAGGTATGAGGGGGTATTGTTCTTCTCACCTTATATACTCTTCTTCTCTCGTGCATCATTTACATATGTTTGTATACGTTAGTCTTCCACGTGATTTGGTGTGGGGTGTGTCTTACTGTGTCAGGGGGTGTGTAGGTGTTTGAGAGCTGTAGGGTGTAAGGTATGAGAGAGTATTGTTCTTCTCACCTTATATACTCTTCTTCTCTCGTGCATCATTTACATATGCTTGTATACGCTAGTCTTCCACGTGAAGGTAGCTTGATAGAGATTGTAATTGTATTATCTTGGTATTGAAGCCTTGTTTACAGAGTGTTGTGTGTATATGCAAGAGTGTAAATGACAGAAGGGGTGCGCTGATGTGTTGAAAAGGTAAGTGAGTTTGTTAGATGCTGTGAAGTGTAAATGGGTTGTGTTAAGGGTGTGCGTATTGTGGACATGGGGCGTTTGTTAGCTATGGGGTGTATTGTGTGGGGGTGTAGGGTGTGTTGTGTGGGGGTGTAGGTAGTATTGTGGGGGTGTAGGGTGTATTGTGGAGGGGTGTAGGGTGTATTGTGTGGGGGTGTAGGGATGTAGGGGTGTAGGGTGTGTTGTTTGGGGTTGTAGGGTGTATTGTTTGGGGTTGTAGGGTGTATTGTGTGGGGGTGTAGGGTGTATTGTGTGGGGGTGTAGGGTGTATTGTGTGGGGGTGTAGGGTGTGTTGTTTGGGGGCGTAGAGTGTATTGTGTGGGGTGTAGGGTGTATTGTGTGGGGGTGTAGGGTGTATTGTGTGGGGGTGTAGGGGGTGTTGTTTGGGGGTGTAGGGTGTATTTGAGCGGGGGTGTGTATTTAAGATATTCTTAGTTTCCTCACCTTACTCTTCTTGTTATTGTCGTGCATCATCTTCATGTGCTTGTATATGCTAGTCTGCCACATGAACGTCGCCGGACACAGCTTACATTTGTATATCTTGCTGCTCGACCGTTTGGTGTGCATCGCCCATACGTGGCCCTTTAGGCGTTTCACTGTCTGTAGAGGATAATAAATTACAAGTTAATCAATCAAATAATTAATATTTAAACGTCGATTAAAAGAGCATTACCTTTCCTATATACCGTGAGTATTTATATATATAAGTATATATACGTTTATATATTTTTGTATTATGTATTTATTATGAATTTTTTTTTTGCATTATATGTGTAGGTATATTTAATATTTTAGTTTTAGACTTCACACACTCATATTTTTCTCTTCTTGTTCCCACACACTATTGTCAACATTTCTTTTTTACTTCTCCTTTCAAGCAGTACCTTTGTACTCGTATTTTAAATGTCATATCCTTATGTATTTTACTGTGTGTACATAAAAAATAAAATAATTTTTTTTTTATACCGACTGACTTTTTTTACCGTCTGGACAAAAACAGGGTATAAAAGGTGAACTGAGTGGACGTAGAGTAGAGTAGGGAGGACTTTTCCCAGCAGTGGGCCATTAATGGCTAGTAAAAATAAAAAAAAGTGCCTGTCTGGGAGTCGATCCTACGACCTACAACTCGCAAATCGCGGCCGTTACCACTGAGCCACTTACTACTGCTCAAAAACGTTACGAATATTGATATTTTGCAAAATATTGGGATATTTTTTGGAGATATCTAGGTACAATTGTAAATAACTCACCCTCACCCACCCAGAGCAGTGGTGGCCCAGTAGTAATGGACCCGACTTACGAGTTGTAGGTCGTGAGTTCGAACCCAGACAGGCGCTTTACTTTGTGTAAATTATTTCATCACCACTGCTCTCAAAACGGTGAAGGAAAACATCGTGAGGAAACCGGCATGTCCTAGAACTACAAATTCGAATACAGGTGACATCTACCAACCCGCACTGGGCCCGCGTGGTGGATTATGGCCCACTCCCTCTCACAGAGAGGAGGCCTGTGTCCCAGCAGTGGGAACATTATAGGCTGATTATGTAACTCACCCTGTATGATTTCCCACATATTTCGCACAGATGTTCGCCCTCCGCTTCTTTTTTCTTCCCCTCGTGTATATTATTGACGTGAGCCACCAATATTTTAGCCGTTTTAAATGCCTGCAAGAGAAAAAAACATTAGGATCAATCAACTCAGCCTATCGCAGTCCACTGCTGGACATAAGCCTCTCCCAGGCTGCGCCACAACACCCTGTCCTCCACCTTCCGCATCCAGTCCGTCCCAGCCACCTTCTTTAGGTCGTCGGTCCATCTAGCTGCTCGGCGTCCCACACTTGCCGATACGTGGTCTCCACTCCAGGACTCGTCTGCTCCACCGGCCATCGGTCATGGCCATTCCGCTTTATTATGATATTAGATGGTAAACTGCCTCATTGGTCGCTACTACTGAACACGAAGTCGGGTCGATTTCGTAGTCGGGAAAAGTGATATTGTGTTTTTCAACCTGGAATTTCTCAGTAAAAGCCTTGAGTCTGGATTGCTGCTGGACAGTTTGTTGCGCCACTTCTTCCCAGCGAAAGCACTAGGAAGTGGTGCAGGGCGGGCGTTTTGGGGGACTGTTTTATGTAATTTTGACGTTCGAAAAGTGCTGATTTTCAGCCTAAGGGCTCCCACACATAAACACGATACGACGTCGCGTCGTACAACGATGCGGTGTCGTTTCACGATACGACGTCGCATCGTGGAAATCTACGATGAGCATCGTAAAAAAACACGACATCGTAACGTAATGTGCCACGCACGATACACGGCACGATGCCGTCGATACAGTGAGGTGGTGTTTTAGTTCATTCCGAAAAATAAACCGCACTAGACGCATTCTGCTTCTGCTGTTAATAAGAAGACTAAGAAAGAAAAGACAGATACTCAGAAGATATTGGAACCACCCATTTCTTTCAAACATGAATAACGGGAGTCACTTTATAAAGAAGTACAATGCCACAACAACAACAACAAATACAACAACAAATGAAACAACAACTTTCTCATATTTTTTCATTCACAAATCAACGACACTAAACAACAATTTTTGAAAATTAAGTTGTTAATAAAGAAAGCTTCACCTCAAATTATCAGATATTAAATCAACTTAAACATAATTTTAAATCAACATTACACCTGCGAAGGATTGCATCGTGAATTTCTAACGTCACGACGTCGTATCCTGCATCGACACGTTACGACATCGTGTCGTAACGTGTCGATGCCGCATCGTTGTACGACGCGACGTCGTATCGTGTTTATGTGTGGGAGCCCTGATCTGAATAAATGACTTTTTATTTGATTTTGATTCGTGCCCAGTTGACAACAATAGTATGAGTAATGACAGCCGGGACCAACAGCTAAAACATGTTCCGATGCACGGAAGAGCTTCTGATGTAATGGACGGTCACCCATCCACGGACCAACCTCGGAAACCTTTGATCAACCGTGCAGCTGATACTTAGCCACGAGCCCCTCCTTCACAAAGAGCGCTACTATTACTAAATACGTACCTTAAAGCAGAAGGAACATTGGTATTTGATTTTCTTCAAGTGATCCCAGTCAATGTGGTCGGTTAGGCACCATTTTGTAGCGAATTTCTTTCCGCAGTAGTTACACTCGTGTCTGTAACAAAATTAAGAGGTAAATAAAAAATAAAAATAAAATAAAAATAAGTTAATTAACACAAAAACCTTAATAAACAAAGCTCATAAAATGTGTGTACAAATGTGTTTATACGACACAGATATGACTGACAGAGATGACGCTCTGGAAAGCCGAACTTTGGAGGTTTTTCATTTCGGATATTTGTCGCGGATATTTTTGAAATATGCGGATATTTCGGATATTTTTTTAATATTTTCAGATACACGGATATTTTTTACTAACCCGTACTAGGCCTACCAACCCGCACTGGGCCCGCGTGGTAGATTATGGCCCACTCCCTCTCACAGAGAAGAGGCCTGTGTCCCAGCAGTGGGAACATTATAGTAATCAACCTATAATGTTCCAGATAGATATTTTGGAAAAAAAAATCGGATATTTTTCAGATATTTTCGCGGATATTTTCGGATAATTTAAAAACACTTACGGGAAAGTATCCTGGGATACGTGCTTCTTGCTGAGCCGCATGTGGTTGTTGTAGCAGTCCCTGCTCGCAAAGGTCTTGCTGCAAGCGCGGCACTCGTGCAAGTTGCCCGCCTGTCGCTCGCGATGGTTGCGCGAGTGTCGCGCCAGGTTGCGCTTCCATTGGAACAGTTTGCCGCAGATTGGACAGGGGTAAGTTAGGCCGTCGTGGATCACACTGATAGACAAAATAGGAAATAAATTAGTAAGTTTAAGAAAGATGAAATCGAGAAAAAAAGCAGTTGTACTGTGAAACGTAGCATCTTTGAACAGAGAAATGCAGCAATGCAGCATCTTGCTGAGATAGGAGCCTTTTGGCTTCGTATAGGACTTTCTGTTTCTAGGGGGTTTCTGTTTAGAGGGGCTTGTGGCTAAGTAATAACAGCCGCACGGGTCGATCGAACAGGTTAAGCTACGCTTGCCGCGGTTGGTCCGTGGATGGGTGACCATCTTCACATACCAAGACCCCTCCGTGCCTCGGAAAGCACGTTAAGCCGTTGGTCCCGGCTGTCATTCGTGGATCAGTCTTACCAAGGGGTGTCGTATTACTCAGTAACTGGGTTGTGGAGGTCAGATAGGCAGTCGCTCCATGTAAAATACTGGTATACAGCTGCATCCGGTTAGACTGGAAGCCGACCCCAACATAGTTGGGAAAAGGCAGGCAGATGATGATGATGAGGACTTTCTGTTTCATTTTACTTTTCATTACTTTTTTTTTTGTTCTATTTTTATTATTTTTAACTGTGTTTAGTTTAGTTTATAATCCTGTACGAGTCGCAATAAATAGTTTTTCTTTCTTTCTTAATTCCAGGTTCTCGGCGATGATCCGTCCAGAAAAGTGCAAAGAGAGTAGGCAGGCCTTTGCCCTGCAGAGGGACTTCACAGGCTAATCTATATACTAATAATAAAACTGAAGAGTTTGTTTGTTTGTACGCGCTAATCTCTGGAACTACCGGTTGGATTTGAAAAATTATTTTTGCATTTGCTAGCCCAATTCTTGAGGACGCCTTTAGGCTATTTAACATCATCCTACGACTCTTGGGAGCCGAGCAAAAAGTGAGAAAGAACGCTAAGCGAAAATTAAGTAGTATCGCGGACAGGCGATGCAATACGATGCGACGACATGGGTCGGGAGAACAAGAAATATCACGCGAAGTCGCGGGCAGAAGCTATTAATAATAAAAAATAACTGACAACTACACTTCAGTGAAACATTTTGAACTGAAACTGAACTGTGAAAGCCACTCTTATTGCTACGTGCAGTTAACTGTACCAAAAATCTTTTTTTTTTTAATATTTATCCTTCTTCATAAATAGTTCAAATTGTCGGATATAAGAATAACTCTAGCGGATATTTTTTTTAAGGAATGTCACGTGACCGTTTTAAATTCATGATGTTTCTAGCTGTTTCGCTAACTCATTTTTCCAAACTCCTTTCATGTTTCGAGATAAAAAAAAATTACTGTGTATCTCCTTAGTAAATCACTGTAACGTATTCAAATTCAAATGTATTTATTTGCAAAAACATGTGTAGATAATATACATGGTATGGTGCTTATTATATGCGTTACAAAGTATTTTTTGGTTCAACATATTTGACCATGGCTGGTGTACAAATTACGTCAAAAGACAATAAAAATACAAAGAATAATAACATAAACAAATCAACAATTACAACATTAACAATAAAAAAAAAATATAGGTCAATAGTCACGCGATTCAAAATAAATAGAATAGATCCAGTCAGTATCTTCAGAGCGATTTAGCATTTAAAAATTCATTAACATAAAAAAGTATAGCATAAAAAGGAATGATATTTGAGTAATACTCACACATGCGCTCTATAGCTCTTTTTCGAATGGAATACTTTATCGCATCCCTTGCACGGTATGAACAGCTTCTCCTTAGGTTTATCATCTTTATTCTGAGGCAGGATTCTGTGAACAATGTTATAGTTTTTAAAGTGAAACTTTTATTACATCGTCTCACACTTTTTCGTCTGTGTGTTGCATGTCGCGTGACGGTCGGCCGCGGAGTAGGGATAATTTTACTTTCTCTATGGTGTGTAGACTATTACTCATTTGTGTCAGTGCTCCACGCTATTTTGTTTGTTTTTGTCAGTGTTTAATGTAAATTTTGTTATTTATTTTATTTTATTTTTTTCTTTTAAAGTGTAACTTTTTTTATTTTGTTTATTTTTTTTTTAAGTTTCACTTTTACCGTGGTTTCATAAAACCACACAACCTTTTTTTTATAACTACCTGACCCAACAACAACGTAACACACAACATTGTCTTGTCAAAAAGTACATTAAAAAATCCCATAGCAAAAAGGACGTCCAGTTCTTCACGAATTTGAACATTTTCCGGGAAACTTTTGAGATTTTATTCCCTAAAATTCTAATTCGGACATTTTAAAATAAAAAATAGGCGTATCGGTCAAGCCGTTCTCAAGAGATGCGACCAACGAACAGAATGTCATTTTTTTTATAAAGTTGATAGCAGCAGAATACCTCATTGGTACTGTTTGAATGAGCTATAGAGGTATGAGGAACAGGGTGTAACGTTCACTCAACCTCCATTAAAAAAGGGAGGATCCTCGGAGCAGACGGGTTTCGTGTGTGGAGGGCGACTGCCCGATGATTCATGTCGGGCTGTTGTATATAAGCTAGTCGCGCGGTAAACTTTGCTTGCGCGATGTAGGATTTTGCGTGACGTCAGTGTGATGCGTGGTTCGTATACCCAACAGACACAACGCCCGTCTGGTCGGAGGATCCTCCCTTTTTTATGGAGGACGAGTGAACTTTACACCCTGTTCCTCATGTATACCTCTATATTGGTATGTACGTACTTGAGGTGGTACTTGAGCGTCATCTTGTTGGCGAAGACTTTGCCGCAGCAGTCACATTGTGGCCTTTCTTGACAACAAACACCGCGGTGATATGTTAGCTTTGATTTTGTGCTGGAACAAAAAGATAAACATGTGTTAAACAACAAAGAAAGAACATATTTTTACGGTAACGTGACGCATAGAAAAACCAAAAATTTCCAAAAATAAACTGTTGTAAATGATAAATGATTTTATTTTGTAAGTAGGTTTGTACAAACACTTTTACACGTCAATCATATTTTAAAAACTAGATGAGGTCGGCGTTTCCTATCTGACTAGTCTGAGAAGAAAGGCCGAAACAAACTCAGAGGTCACAGTCTCTTTTAAAGTCCAGACATAATCTTGGTCACATCATATGAAGACCATGTAAGGTTGTAACAGCCCTGCCGTTGAAAATCTATTAAAGAAATTTGACAGATTGTAGTAGCTTGATGTGCTGGCGTCTGTACGTATGTCATATGAAAAAATGAATGATCAATATTTAAAAATCCGTTCCTTCATAATTTAAATGTAAGGATTTATTTTCCGCCGCGGGAGACGCTCCGGGCGTCGGGAGCCGCGTGACGACTACCGGCCACCGTAGGCGCGGGCCTGCGGGCGGAGAGCAATGGGTAGCTCACCGCCCGATCAGGACCAGGCCCGTGCCGGACGGCGCGTAAGTGTTCCACGCGCGCCTCAAAGAATTGTCAGCATAATTTGAGGGGCCCCTTAGGGCCGAAGCCTGCCGGGTCAGCGGGATTGTCCGAAAGGGTTACCGCTACCCCGGAACATAAAGGGCGAAGGAAGGAACATGGCTGGGTTTTAGTCAGAAAGAGTCTGACACTCCCTTCCGCTCCACCCAGAGCGGGAGGGGCCATTTGATGATTTCCCATCCGAAAAAAAAATAATAAAGCCCAGGTGGTAAGGGGAGACTGTAATCACAATAGCTATACCTAAAGCTAGTCCCACAAGTCTCACACACATGAGCATCCCCACTCGGCGCGTGACTCCCAACATGTTTCAACATACGTCGTTTTAGCGTAGTACTGAACCCACACTCCCGACATTTATAGCTTTGTTGATGTAACGCCACACTCTATAGAACTTTCTAACTTCATTCTCATCGACACATAGTTTCCCAAGTGTATGTCCTCTTACACACACACACACCCTCGCACAAGCATACACTCACACACACCATCAATCACTTGTAATTGTACAGACGCCAGCACATTAAGCTACTACAGTCTGTCAAATTTCTTTAATAGATTTTCAACTTTATCTCTAAAGCATTAAGGGTCAAGGTTGATTGGGAAAATTTGACAGATTCGGGTAGGTTGACCTGCTGGCGTCTGTACCACGTTGACAAGCTTTACTATGTGATATAATGGGGGGCCTGGAGTTCTAAAATACAGGCCTAGGCTTAGTTTAGACTCCAGATCTCCCACAAATTACAAAATTTTGTCGAAATACCTGTCAACTTAATATGTTTAAGAATGTAATTTGTGGAGATAAATAAACATAATTTTATTTTATTTATTTATTTATGTATGAAGTGTAGCATTGTGGCTGTGAGTACGTGACAAGGTGTGAGTGTGTTTTGTGGACGGCTGAAAATGTGGGTGTGAATTTGTGTGTATGTGGTTTGTGAGTTGTAGTATTTGTGAGTGTGAGTTTGTGGGTGGGTGAGAGTTGTGAGTGTGTGGGGGTGGACGAGTCAGAGTGGTAAAAGAGTGTGTGGGGGTGTAAGCAGGTGTTTATTATTTGTTGTTTAGATCAGTAACTTACGTAAAGCTTGTCCCACAAGTCTGACACACATGAGCGTCCCCGCTCGGCGCGTGACTCCCAACATGTTTCAACATACGTCGTTTGAGCGTAGTGTTGAACCCACACTCCCGACACTTATACCCCTGTTGGTGTAACGCCTTGTGTGCGGCCACATTGTCTTTAGTGAGGAAATAGGCCTGGCAGATTGAGCATTGATGGCAGTCTTCGCTTTTCTGAAAAAAGAAAGAAAGGATTTTTTTTTTAAATACGTTAATTTGTTGAGCTGTACCTTGTAAATGCATGCGAAGTTTGACAAAAAAATTGTTATTTTTATTGACGATAATATATTGTTGAGCTGTCAAGTGTTGGCGATACGGTGTTGAGCTGTAGTGAATTGGTACAATTGTTAAAACAAAAAAAAAACAACTGGTAACACTGACTGTCATTTTTCTGTGAGTGTATAGAAATATTTAAGACTAGCTGCGCCCCGCGGTTTCACCCGCATAAGTTTCGATCCCGTGGGAATATCGGGATAAAAAGTATCCTATATGTTAATCCTGGTTACAAACCATCTGTGTGCCAAATTTCATCAAAATCCGTTCAGAAGTTTTTGCGTGAAAGAGTAACAAACATCCATCCAACCATCCATCCATCCATACAAACTTTCACGTATAAAATATTAGTAGGAAGTAGGATAATAGAGGCAATGAATAATAAAAAAACATTAAAAATTGAAACTTATAATAAATACTCACTGGTTGGTGTTTTCCATTTAGATGGTCATGCATCAATTTCTCAGTATTGAAGGCAATAATGCAGTCATCACACCTCGGGAAAAAAAAAATCACTATAAGATTACATAGAGATGGGTAAAAAGATAAATAAATTCGACGTCTTACTGACTAGATGATTTTACATGATCATACCAAGATTATGTTTGGACTTGGTAAAAGTGCCTGTGACCTCTGAGCTGTCTCCGTCTTTCTTCACAGACCAGTCGGATAGAAAACATCAAACTCATTTAGTTTTAAAACATAATTTTTTTTTTTACGTGTAAATGTACCTAAACCCACACTAAGCCCCACCCACCCTTTTTTTTTTTCCGGGGTGGAAAATCCTCATGGATATCCGCCGCCCTGGGGCGACGGGGTCTATCAGACTCTTACTGACTAAAAACCACCCCAGTGTTCCGTCTCACACCTACGCCAGGGGTCGCGGGAACGTAAGATACTTCCGCAACCCCCGACTGGTGCCTCCCCCTCGGGTCAGGGGGGGGAGTGAGGTGTGTGACTCCCCCCGCGACGTGGGCGAGGGGCGCGCGTGGAACACTACGCGCCGCCACCTCGGGGCCGGATGTGTGGGGGGCGACGGACGTAAGCCCCACCCACCCTAAACCTACTTACAGAAATATAATAATTTACCTATACTTAAGTTTCTGAAACTCCTTGCTGTTGAGATCCTCAATCCTGATAGCCCACATCTCTTCTTTACTCATAGTGTACAATTCTACCAACTCTTCTGGGAGGTTCTTTAGCTTCCTACTCTTCTTGTCGGGGTTTTTTTCCTTCTTAGTCTTCTGGCGCTTTGGGGAGTCCACCTGTGAAATGAAGGGAGATATAACATAGCGCGTGTATGCCCTGAAGGGGAAGGCAGAGATGTATAGTAGACTGAGATTTTGCCAGCTTTGTATGTTCAAGCCCCATGTAACAGAGGACAAGTCTATTGCGAATATTCCCGATCAGTCACGCCCCGTCGTCCACAGTGTTGACGATCGGGGAAAAAAAGATCCGTTCGCCCACAGTGTTGACGATCGTGGAAAAAAAGATCCGTTCGTCCAGTGTTGACGATCGGGGAAAAAAAGATCTGTTCGTCCACAGTTTTGACGATCGGGGAAAAAAAGATCCGTTCCTCCAAAGTGTTGACGAACGGATCTTTTTTTTCCTGATCGTACATATGCGTTTTTTTTTTTTTTCAAGATGAGAAATCATCAAATGACCCCTCCCGCTCTGGGTGGAGCGGAAGGGAGTGTCAGACTCTTACTGACTAAAACCCACCCTTGTTCTTTCCTTTGCCCTTTATGTTCCGGGGTAGCGGTAACCCTTTCGGACAATCCCGCTGACATCGTACATATGCTTAGGTCAAGAGTCAAGTTTTAGAAAAGTTCAATTCACTTTAACTTTTTTTCCCCGATCGTCAACAGTGTGGACGAAGGGGTGTGACGGATCGGGAATATTTGGTCTCTTGGCATTTAACGGGCTGAGATATCCATAATGAAAAAACTAAACAATACTTGGTTTAACCTGGGGATTGAACGCAGGACCACATACCCAGCAGACGCGCTTCTGACAACTGGTAAAAATTCTGTTTCTAGTTCTACACCATGGTGAATCCCGAGCGGGATGCGGGACGCGGGACGCGAATGCACGTGTCGATTGTTTGTATGATTAGGAAGTCACGTAACTATTGGCGCCAGTTTCAATACCTCCATACAAATTGAAACAATTGATGAGAAATTTTTTTTTACAGGAACTTCCTATTTTCACGCAGTAAATCAACTCAGCCTATTGCAGTCCACTGCTGAACATAGGCTTCTCCCAGACTGCACCACAACACGCTATCCTGCACCTTCCGCATCCAGTCTCTCCCAGCCTCTTCAGGTCGTCTGTCCTTCTAGGTGGGGAGCGTCCCACACTACGCTTGCCGACGAAATTAAAATGCGCAATCAAAATGTGTGAATGCTTTATAATTTTTCGTCGTTCCGGAGTTGCTTTCAGAGTGACAGTTTTTTATGGTGAATACAAAACATTTATGGTGGTCACACATCTGACGGAAGATGCGTCGCGAAACGCCAAAATGGACAAGTGGATAGCAAAACAATCAACCTGACACAATTTGATTACTGATCCCTCCAACACCCAGTGCGAGTGCGGTGCTTCTGACCAGACCATGCCCCTCTTGTTGGTGTCCTAAGTGTCCATTCACCTGCACCTTGGATGACCTAGAAATGCCATTGATGCCGCAATTAACGTAGCCACCTACTTGCCTAAAATAATATTTAAAAAAAATAACGAGATAGAGTACCATCGGCACGACAAGAAGAAGAACCTTACACACTCAACCAATGATGGGTTACTGGACGAAAGAACTAACGGCTGGTCTATTCTGTTAACATCTCACCGTGAAAACTAAGGTGAAGTGTCCTTGAAGTGAGCTATGTCAATTTTCAATCCCTAGCATTAGCTGATCGATTCTGTAAAATCTCACCGTGAAAAGTTATGTGAAGTGAGCGGAGTGTGTGTGTGAGTTGTGTGTTAGTTATGTGAGGTGTGTGTGTGTTATGTGTGTGTGTTCAATAGTGTAAATCCCTAGCGTTAGTTGGAATGACAGCTCACTCCACGCTCACTTCACCTAAGTTTTCACGGTGAGATGGTTATAGAGTCGCTCTGCTGGAAGGACGAAGTTACACCCGACGCATCTTCCGTCAGATGTGCGACCATCCTTAGGCGGAGTAGGAAATTAAGGGGTAAACTAACAGAAACTCTTTTGCAAGACACACTCATTTGTTTAATAAAAAAATACAAGTTTAATTTACCCACAAAGGCGGTCTATTTTTGAATTCTCAATTTTGTTAAAAAATCATAACAGCTAAAAATAAAACAAAATGTCTTAAAAAAAAAGATATTGTTAAAAAAAGTTATCTTAAAAGTTGAACTGCACTGCTTTTTTGTTCTATGACAAAGTACAAAAAAGCAGTGCAGTTCAACTTCTGCCCTGCTATAGGAGCTAGTGGTAAGCCCCCAGAGGGACAATTCTCGTAATTTTAAGAATGTTCACAGTCTAACCTCAGTCTCAATCTGTCAAAAATACCTCTAATTTCCCTACATTTTGACATTTGTTTGTCGCCGAGATGAGACTGCGACTAGATTTTGAACGTTTTAAATTACGAGAATTGGCCTTCAGGTCAGTGTCAGGTTGTATGTCGAACAAAATATGACTCGCGACCGTAACAATATGACTCGCGACCGTAACAACCTCTCACAGAGAGGAGGCGTTATATTATGTTATGCTAGGTCTAAGTTATTAGTCAAACTTGATTAAAAAAACCTAATACCTGCTTAGGTCACTAACACAGAGTCAAAGACCAAGGTCACGAGAACAGTGTCCAGTAAGAATCTACATCTAATATACGTTCCGACCATCTAACGGGGATCTGCAGTTCATCAAATTCCTCAAAAGTAACCCAGTAGTTTCCGAGATGACTCCGATCAGACAGGCACAAACGTACAACGTATCTGTCAGTCAAAAACGATGACCAAGCGAATACCAAAGGATTGAAACCCGGAGAAACATTTGACTGGCGTTTATTTCCTATGCTATGCACGACGCGGGAATCGAACTGGCGACCGTTGGCTGGTATTATTATTTGTAACCCAAATATAGTTTTTATTGACATTAACATAAAGATTATTGTAAAGTTCTGATGGAATATTGTAGGGTTTGTGTGTCTGTATCGTTTGTTCAGGACAGTTTGAAGCACACGTATGTATTTACACAATTGTATCATTAAAATCGTCAATACATCCCTCAAAGCTGGCCTGCGGGCGGAGAGCAATGGGTAGCTCACCGCCCGATCAGGACCAGGCCCGTGCCGGACGGCGCGTAAGTGTTCCACGCGCGCCTCAAAGAGATGTCAGCATAATCCGAGGGGCCCCTTAGGGCCGAAGCCTGCCGGGTCAGCGGGATTGTCCGAAAGGGTTACCGCTACCCCGGAACATAAAGGGCGAAGGAAGGAACATGGGTGGGTTTTAGTCAGTAAGATTCTGACACTCCCTTCCGCTCCACCCAGGGGTCATTTGATGATTTCACACCAGAAAAAAAAAAAAAAAACCCTCAAAGTTCAAATAACCCCATTGAATGACTATTTCATGAAACATCAATCAGATAAAAAATTACAAAAAAAAAAGTAAGAAAATTTGAATTTGGCTGGCCCTTCTCCCTTAAACATGGTTACTCTTATAAACCAAGTCCCTATTCGACAGTATTTTCTTCGAAACCATTAATGATTACTTCCCTATTATAAGGAAATATACCCGCATTTTTAAAACCATCTTGAATCGAATTTTTGTCCAAGCATTTCGTCAATCCCTCAGAAAGCATATTAGGAATTATATATATGCACTTTTTATGCTCTGGTCGTTCTAATATTAAATTATTATACATAGACGATATCGTTTTTTTTAAATCACTTATTATTGGATATAAAGGCTCTATAACCTGAGCCATAAAAGAAGGTATTACTAGTAAAATAATATCATTTTCGCTACAATATTCCACACACTCAATGCTTAAATGAAAAGTCTGGTTTTCCAGGAGCAGCAGTAGTTTTGGTCCCACAGAGTTTCTTAAATTCTTCGTGAAATGTTTTAGAAATACCAAAAAATTCGCGTCTTCCGTCCAATCGGGTAGGTTTTTTAAATCGACGCCCGTTTTTAAGAATTTATTGAAAGTTGTCTCGTTCGGGTAATCTGAATCGTTCACCAAATCTTTTTCTGTTTTGACTTCAGTGTTGATTTTTGGCGTATCTTCCTTTTTCTCTCTTTTTATTAAGAATAAAGGGGGTATGATGTACCCTTTAGCGTTGGCTGCGTAAGTGAACACAACTTTAGACTCTTTCAAAGCTATAGGGCCATTTTTCGTCGTCATCAGCCAAATTTTATCTCTAAACTCTTCTATATTTACCCCTATTTCGTCTAAAGAGTAGATATTTTCTGAATCAAAATTGTACTGGCATAAAATACTCCACAATCGATCATAAAAAACTCTAACTTTTTCTTTAGCTGTCTGCCGATTAATTTTATCTTCTAACGCTGTATTCCTGTACATAAAATTCTTGTACCAATCAACACCAGCCATTTCATTATCAACCCAAGACTTCGGAGTTTTCAAACCCAGCTTCTGACTGAACTCAGTAGCATACTTTCTTACTACCCTCACGCATAACCCGGGATATATCTCCGCGTATTTTGTCAAGTATTTCGTCAGGAGAGTTTCCTGATCTGCTGTATAAAAACTATTACGTGCATAGCCAACTTTGACAGGAAAATTTGTGGTCTGACGTCTTTTCTTGTATCTTTGGAGAGTGACGTGTGTGATATCGAACATTTTGGCCGCTTGTCGTACGGATACCCCGTGATTGACAACTTGGTCATAAGCAGCTTCAAACTGTGCTATGTCATAGAGACCTCGGGTCGTCTTTCTCGGTCGTTTGTTGGCTGGCATCTAAAACATACATACGGTACATTTTAGTTATAGTTTTTGAAGTGAAACTTCTTTACGCACGCTTGACTTGGGGAGTAAGCTGGCGAACGCGTGACGTAAGAGTTACGAAAAGTGTGATCGGGCGAGGCGAACGAGAGTCGAGTGGGGGATATAAGCAAGAGAAAGCAGTGCGCGCGCACATTTTCTTTCTCTCTTCCTCTCATAGCCAAATACGTTCCGTTTGTCTAAGCACAGTGCAGGAGCAAGAGAGAGCAGTGCGCGCGCACATTTTCTTTCTCTCTTTCTCTTATAGCTAGTAAGTGAAATATGTATATATCTCAGTCAGTAGTTCGTTTGCGAGTTTACTAGCGTTACGCGAACGGTGATTCTTTGGTTATTTTTCGTAATTCTATTTCGTTTTGAACAATTTAATGAATTAATATTTTGAGAAAGAAATTTCACTTCAGTCGTGTGGTCATAAGCACACTCGGTTTTTTTATTTGACTGGGTTAGCCTCCCATAATCGTTTACACGGCAGGTCAAGTAGACAGTTGCATGGCACGTGCTACAAAATCGCGTGACACTTTTTGTAAGAATGTATCGTTAACGTTGAAGTAATGTATTGTCAGATCAAATGTTTGCTGCGTTTACTGTTATGGCAAATCCGTACATTTTCCTGATAGGTTTGATAAGGTGAATAAGAGTGACCGTGGACTCTCTTGCCCGTTCTTCTCCATAGGTACCTACTACGCTTTGGAATGGGCAACTAGCTTCATCTTTCTGACTGACCGAACCCTTGACAATTCAAAAGTGCCTGTAATTGGTTTATTTGAAATAAATGCTTTGAATTTGGGTGCAACGATTCTTTCACACTCCCTCTGCTTCGTCCACGTTCATATAACATCAAGTAAAGTCGGTAAGGGTAGGTAGGTCGGTAGGTAAGGTAGAGTGTTAGTTTTATTTCGACAGTTTAATTGTTGCCAACGCCACATGCGAACTATACATGACACTGACGTCAGGAAAAATCCTGCATCGCGCAAGCAGAGTTTACCGCGCAACTAGCCTAATATACAAAGTCCCGACATCACTCGTCGTGCCCACTAGACACAACACCCGTCTCCGAGGATCCTCCTTTTTCTATGAAGGCTGAGTGAACTTTACACCCTGTTCCCCACACCTCGATACAATAATGGCGCTGTGTTTTTGGAAATAAATTTTCACGATATTCCCGAGTTCCCAAGAGAGTCCTTATTCACACATGTATATTACTAACACAATTCATCAGCCTTTACAGCCTTTAGCAGTCCACCAATGGACATAGGCATCTCCTATTGCACGCCATTCAACTCGTTTTCCGGCAACTCTCTCTCGACAACCGAGTTGAAATAGTTTAAAGGGAAACGTGTTTTAAAAACAACTACGTGAAGTGCTTGGAAATATGTAGGAAGATTATCGTTGTTTTAAATAATGAACAATTGAATTGAAAAAAAAATACATCGTAGTCAAAAAGCTACTGTCAGCACTATAAATATTAGAAAAACTACTAATTGCTCTCCGAACAGTATAAAGACAAAGTCAAGAGTCTCTCGCAGAGAGAAGGCCTGAGTCCCAGCAGTGGGAACATTATAGGCTGATTATATTGGGTGACAAAATTAAGTTGAGCTCCTTAAGTTCTGAGTTGAGCTACACGATTACTGACGTAAAATAAAATGCGTACACTGACTGGTCAGGTCCACTCAAATTTGTGTGGTAATTTCCTCAAAAGACTATGTCAGACACTTGTCCTGCTTGGTTTTCACATGACCTGACCAAGACAATGTCTGGACTCTAAAAGAGACTGTGTCCTCTGAGTTTGTTTCGATGTTTCTTCTCAGAGTAGTATAGGAAACGCCGACCTAATCTAGTTTTAACGTGTATTTTTTGACGTGTAAAAGTGTTTTTTATAACCAACTAGCTGATTTGGCGAACTTCATACCGTCCTAAAATCAATAAATATCGTCTCAGCTAATCTGAGATGAAATTGATTGATTCTGGTTTATCATCAAAAAAGCCGTTCTATACAAAATGTATGAGAAATTTAATTATTTGCATTTTTTTTTTTTCGTGAACACTTTCTATGTTTTAATAGTTATTCTGCTATTCAGGGCGAAGACAAATCCAACAAATAAAAGATAATAAAAATCGGTCCAGCCGTTCTTGACTTATAGATGGTAACTACCGAATTTGTTTATATTATATATATAGATCTACATTTGGTCGTGCTCGTGTCGGATTTCCGTCCCATCAGGCCACGAGAGTAAAGGAACAGAGAGTGCTCCTGTGTTTGCGAACACACTTGGCACTATAATATCTCCTGCGTACCTGGTTAATCTTCGTTGAGATTGGACAACGTGACCGAAATCAGTCTAGAGGGTATTATAGATTTACAATAAAAAAGAAGTACTCACCCTATCTCTCTCTCGTTCCTTCTTCTTCTCGCTCTTTCTCTTCTTCCTCCCTTTCTCCGTCTCTTTCTCTTTTAGTTTAGAAAGCTGCACGTCTTCATCCGACGTGATATCATTGTCAACAGCAGGCATATCTTGGAAGTATGGGTCATCATACGTTTCTTCTTTTATGGCCACCTCTGGGAAGGACAAAGAGTTTTATTTTAGTGGCGTAGCTAGTACTAGCTAGGGATTTTGTTTAGGGGGGGCAGCCGTCAAGCTGAAGCTAAAGTAGAGCCAAGCTCCTAACTCTACCAGGCCTAACTTTTCAAGCCTTTCATCTTGGCCAAAATGTACGGCTCTATAAAAAAACTTTTTTGCAAAAAAAAAAACAACCGACTTCCAAAAAAGACACTACAAAGTGAAAAATAACTTTAATTTTGGAAGTCGGTGGCAAACAACAAAAATGCGAACCCTACGACACCGACTTTTGAAGTTTTTATTTTTCACTTTTAAGTTGTAATTTTGACCAGTAATTTTGGTTTAAAAACCAAACTACTGAACCGTTTTTGATGAAATTTGTATGGGACCAACCTGAAAGTATATCCTTACAAATAAAAAATAAATAATTTTGTAAATCGGCTTATAAATAACGGAGTTATGACGTAACAAACATAAAAAAAAAATAAGAAGTCGGTTAAAAAGCGATTAAACAGTAACTGATTCTTCAATACTGTCGATTTTTCTAGGGTGAGCAAAGAAGTTTCTAGGGTAGGCATTGCCCACCCCTGCCCCCCTAGTTACGCCCATACCTTAGAGGCATATTTTATTTATTGTATTGGAGACTAGCTTCGCCGGCGTGGATGTCGGAATATATCCCACGGATTCGTACGGGATTAAACCCTACCCTATATGTTAATCCAGGTATACAATGCAATTTCGTAATACATTGTTTCCATATAACTGTATTGGTTTACGCAGCGCACGCCAGTAAAGCACGACAACAACGAGTAGGACCCGTGCGACAAGGATGGTTTCATCCTCCTTGTCAGAACCAGTGCGGCACCGCGCAGGCAGGACCCAACATGCTGCTGGGTCCAGCAATCCCGACGACGCAGCTGTACGTGTCCAGACTGCACCACTCCACGAAGGTTGAGGAGATCGTGGAATACATGCGTGTGAAGACCAACTGGACTTTGAGGGTCGAGAAGTTGGAGTCGCGTCACAACTCGAACTTCAAGTCGTTCGTGGTGCGTGTTCCGACACATCATCTCGAGAAGTTCCTCAAGGAAGAGTTCTGGCCGAAGGGTGTTGTGTAACGCCGGTTTCGTGGTCGGCTACATGACACCAGTCAGCGAAACACGACGCAGACACTTCGTGTGCGTTAGTTAGTTTTTTAGTGTAATTATAATGTTGTATGTATTTGTAGTATTTTTAAGTTTTATTAATATTGAATTGTATGTGTTTATATGGGCCTTGATGCCTGGAATAAATGGATAAATAAATAAAGCTCCCAGTCAGTGAGTCAGCATAATTTTTTCCGACACCTTCAACAATCATCGTCATATTTCAGCCAATTTACACCAAACCTTGATGAATTATACACCTAAACCTTGCTCATGAATCACTCCATCCATTGGTGAAAACCATATAAAAATCCGATCGGGAGTTTTTGAGTTTATCGCGTTTAAATTGACAGACATACGCGGTGGGACAACTTCATTTTATACTGGGACCTTTACTGGCGTGCACCGCCTAAACCAATAGAGTTTGAAGTATGAAAACAATATGGGCATATTATCCTACATCCACGCGGGAAAAGCTAGTTAGCTATGTCGGGGTAGGCTTCCAGTCTAACCGTAAGCAGCTGAATACCAGTATTTTACATGGAGGGAATGCCTATCTGACCTCCACAACCCAGTTACTGGGTAATACGATACCCCTTGGAAGACGGGTTGCCAGATTTTCGGGCTAATATATAAAACAAACTCACCGAAACCATACTTATCCTCAATCTCCTCCTCCTCTTTAACATCGGCCGCTAAGTCGATATCCTCCACCACTTTTGCTTCTGGCAAACACTCGTAACACTCCACTGCTGTCCACTCCATGTTGATGGTGGCGTGAGGGCCGAAGTCATTCGGAGAGTCCAGGAATGTGTGCTGGAATGATTTGGGACCTTGATATCTGCAGCATAAGGACTATACATCGACGCGCAACCTGTTACCATGGATCTAGTCCATGATTCTTAACCACGCTGCGTTGAAATTTTTCGTCGGTAAAAAAATTTGCTGTTCCATACATTTTTATTATTGCACTTTTCCATGAAACAGCAAATGTTTTCAGCTGATTTTTGGACATGCCGGTTTCCTCACGATGTTTTCCTTCATCGTTTTGAGAGTAGTAGTGATGCAATAATTTACAAAAAGTATTGCGCCTGTCTGGGTTCGAATCAACGCGTTGTAGGTCGTACCTACAACTCGTAAGTCACAGCCGTTGAAACTGGGCCACCAATGCTCCACCCATTTCACGATGTTTGTTAACTTACCTCCTTAGAGTACGAGATAAGAAAGTCGTAAGACTTTAGCATCTGTTCCTTGAAGTTGATAGCAGATTTGACGCGTGCCAGGCATTCCCAGCACACCTGGACTTCCAGACCATCTGGCACCTGGAAAAGGATATTACAACCCAGCTTGAGCAATTATAATGATCCAAGTTCGTGCCTGCTCTGTATTGGAAGAGGCATTTATTTATTGAATACTTAACTAATAATACTTTTTAAGGGGGGGACGGAGATAAGCGCCAGGGTAGCCCGCGAAATTCAAATTTTCTGACGTTTTATGCAATTTGCAGGTCAGTGTCAGATTGAATGATGGTTAAAATATGATTCGCGAGCGTAACAAATATGGCTCTACAGAATTATACTCGGTAAAATCATCACCCTCTAAGTTCATATAATCCTACTGAAGGGCCCATGGGCCCAGTTTTTTATGGCTTTCAGGTCCCTATTCAGTTTGTCGATAGCGTCAGGTATTTCATCAACCTTCCCTTGACAGTACAATTGCTAGTCCGCATACAGATGATACGCACACTGAAGCTCAAAAGTTACGTACTCGTATAAGATTAACGAAAATAGAAAAAGAAGAGGAGAAATAAAACCGCCTTGAGGAACGCCAGTTTCCAAATCACACCAGCATGAAGAAGAATTCCCAACATGTACGGACTGCTGACGTTCCTGGAGGTAAGAGGAGAACCATTCCGATGCTTCGGGAGAGACCATTACATATGACAGAATGGCTAACAGGATGTTGTGACTGACTGTATTGAAGGCATTCGAGAAATCAACCGACTTGAAGCGACACTAGAACAGTAACTTATATCATCAGTCACTTTAAGGAGGACGGGAACAGTGCCCGGGCCGGAACCCAGATTGAAGAGGGCTAATAAGGGTCAGTTCACACCGAGACGCGACGCTGCGCGCACGCTTTAAAAGAGTGACTCAAAATATACTTTATTTTCTACACGAAAAGGTACACATTGCATTGTGAGAGTTCAGAATACGTTGCGCCGTGCAGCGCTGCGCCTCGCGACGACGTTGCGATGCGTCTCGCGGCGGCGCGCGGAGCAGCGCGAAATCACTGGCCTCTTCCAGTATCGTCGCGTCGCGTCGCGTCTCGGTGTGAACTGACCCTAAGTGAGTCGCGATGAACAAAGTCGAAGAATTGTTTGTGGACACAGGCCTCAAACACTTTGGATAGGAAGAGAAGGATACAGACGGAAGTCGGCGGTCTTTGGCCAGCAGTGGAACAATAATAGGTTGGTATTATGAATAGTGAGTGCTGCCATCAGTCGGGTACAAATCCTGACTCCAGGCGGTGACTGACAAATTCTTAATAGAACTTGGGGAACGAACCGGCCTGTACTCAGCAGTCGCGCTCGTGACCACTAGAGCGCTCGCGGCCACCAGCGCTGCGACATTTAAAAATAAATGTCGCAGCGCTGGTATTCTGATAGGGCCCGCTGTGATGTAAAATATTATTATGTAAAATATTAGCAATAAAATAAATATTATTTATTTTTAATCCGCGCCAGACGTAACCTCATTGCTTGTCTATGCCCTGAGTGTCAGAAGCACTCTGTGGCATTGTTGTGACAAGTGAACGGTCGCATGCGCCGAAAATAAAGAACCGGCGAAAATTAATATATACATTATATATTACGGCTGTGTAGTGGAACAGTATTACAGTAAATATACAGTAAAAGTGGAATGTGGTAGTTAATTAATGGCATGGATGAAATGGAGAAATAGAAATAAACTAGTGATGAGAGTGTTATCAAGTTATATCTTTATGAAACAAATGCAAATGACAAACGTCGAGACAAAACACTGTGTAGGCCAGCAATAACAATTCGTCTATAGATGCTGCCAGTAAAAGCGTGGAATAAAGAACATTTTATTAAATAATTATCGAACATTATAAAAACAAGATGCGAAACAGCTGCTGTGCCTGTTCAGTGAACAATCGCTGCCAAATGCTCGGACCACCAGTGCTAGCTGCGTGTACATCAAGGGTAGGTTCAAAGTTTGGTATCTTTTTGAAGCTGCGGTAAATGCTGTTTAAATTTTAATCTAAACGCACCAACTGTCTATAAAGCACGAAAAGGAGGTGGCAAGTCGTTCCAGCAACGGGAGGCAGCGAATTTGAAACTACCACGGAATGCAGCAGTTCTATGCGATGAGGCTAACATGAGCATGCATGCATGCATGCATGCTCATGTTTTGATTTTGTTAACATCGCGTGACCAAGACAGTTTCTTATATAAATATTCTGGTTGCTTAGTGAGAATTATGCCAAAGAGTAGGGTAGCCAGGTGAAGCTTTCTGCGTGCTGACATTCTCATCAAAATACCCTTATTTAAAAAAAGGAGTGATGTGGGAACGTGGTCGGAGTCTAGCAGAATCTCGCACACACATTCTGCACCCGCTGAATCAGTCTTTCGCTTCTCCCGAGAATGCACGCCCCATACACAGTGTCAGCAACGAGGCAGTCGAAAAAGAAACACGAAAAATGCTGTTGTTTTTAATTCTTATGTTCTGTGTTCACTCCAACTCATTATCCCATTTTTTTTCTCTGACCGAACAATTATTTGCAGATACTAAATTGTCAACACAAAAAATGCAAAGGAGTTCACAAAAAAAAAAATGCGTCAACAATGGCCGATCCAAGGATTTCTGTTCTATGTTTACATGATTTTTAATACGAAATATGAATTAAACTACATACTTTTATCATTTATATTTACTTTCTATACAAGCATAAGCGTGTTTTATTAAGAAAATAGTAGTAAAAGCATCACTTACATCGATATTTCCGAGTAAACGAAAACATTCTTTGACGGAGGGGTGGTAAAACATTTGACGATTGTAGTTTAAACAGCCGACACATATCCCGTTAACATTATAGCCTTCAATATTTATGTTAACTTCCTTCATTTTTAACGCACTTTATCACTTCTAAATTACAAAATATCTTTAGGAACAAAAGAAACTTCATCCCTTTCTTTCGGCCATTTTGGTGCACGCTGTTTGCGTCACTTTCCGTTCCGTTATTCCTAATAAATAATCATAGAAATTGATTCTTTTTTTCTTGGAAAAAATATTCTGGAAACGGAAAGCAACCAAAACTTCTGAAAAAGAAACCTTACTTTTCTATTAATTTTATTTTTACAGTTATCTTGTTATTCAATCATTAATGTAATGGAATCTTTAAAACAATTAACAACTCTTTTTATGTGAACTGGAGCGTAACAAAATACCGTTCCAGCTCAGAAAACAGCCAGTTTACAATTATCTAAGCATAAATAATGTTGGTTGGACTATCTCTTTTACTCTTATAGTGTCTACCGTAGACAGAAAAACGTCTACGGTGTCTACGCAAAGCTAGTTCACTTTAATGCTAAATATCTGAAAAATTACACCCTGGAGCATTTTTGCATAATCAATCAATAATAAAAAAAAAACAACGTCAAACAATTTGTCAATTTTTGCGTTTGCTCTTGATAATTGTTTACTTCTACGGTTTATTAAAAAAAAATACATTCCTTATAGAAATCAAATAAAAATGTTTCGTTCTCCCAAAGATATATCGTTCAAAAAGAAAGAGAAAGTAAACTACAATGCAAACATTGCAAACAGCGGTTATTGTTGTGATTTGTGCGGTCAGGGTCCATGGCCCTCCGAGACGGACGTTGATATTCATAGAAAGAATGTACACAAAGTGGAAATAATAAAAGCATTGAAAGATGAAAACGTTTCAATATGTTCTGTAAGTTATAAACTTCATTTTTAACGTGTAGCACGGTTGATTCTGGGCGCAAACTTTGCAAAGAGCCAAAGCCCAGTCTGACCTCTTTAGGAACTTCTGCGTTAATTGCTTCACGAGTGGTAGTATTTACATGTACTCCCAGCGTGTTATATAATTTAATACAATAATTTGATAATTTTAATATTTATTTATTTATTCATCAACAAATTTAAATTTGTGTCGAACAGTGACTATAGCAATAACAATAAATGTAACACAAAATTAAATAATCATCGTAAAGCCAGAAAAGAAAGAAAACAAAAATTACTTTCCACATTGGTCACAACATTATTCTTAATATTAATTATAATAATTTAACTTAATATTAGTTCAAAATTTAATATAAATTCAATTAAAAGAAATTTATGTCAATAAAATTCATTAAGATGCAATGTCATGATAGAATGTACACACTTATATCATTTAAAGTCATTCAAATATAATCACATATTAGTTTGAACTACTTTTATCTTTGAGAACCTCTTCTATGCTGTAATAACATTTCTCCAATAACAATGAATTTGATTTTCTCTTGAATGCGTTTGGATTCATAGATTTTTTAAATTGTACAGGCAATTTATTGTACATATTTACTGATTGCACTCTTGAGGCATGTTTAACGACATTAAGCTTAGGCAGTATGCAATTAGGTAGATCCTTTCTTCGCGTTTTTATTCTGATATGTTCTCTGTTCTTCTGTCTCAAACTTATGGATATTTTTAGTAAAATGACAACAATACAATAATTGCCGGATAAAGTGGTGATAGAGAAACCGAAATATAGACGAATGTGTTACTAATTCAACAACAACAACAACAACAAAGACAACAACAACAATAACAATTATGTTAGGCAATTACTTACTAAACTTCTTAGTTTGTTTAGTTGTGAACGAATGTGTTACTAATTCTCTTTAAAGGATCTGGTTAATACCAGAACAGGGTTTGTTTACACTTTTATCTGATATTTATGCAACAGACTATACTCAATGTATGACCAACATTGTTTATCAGTACCGCACTCTCTAATTCTCTGTAATTAGGCACATTACAACTAACATGTAAGATTAATACCAGCCCACAACTCAAAATCAAAAGTCATTTTATTCAAATTAGGCCGAGAATCAGTACTTTTGAGGATGGCACGGTTGGCGCAGTGGTTAAGCGATTGACTGCTGCGCTGCGTGTCGCTGATTCGATTCCCGCACAGAACAAATATTTGTATGACCTACAAGTTGTTGTTCCGGGCCTGGCTGTTTGTGTATGTGAGTTTAAATGTTTGTAAACGCACCCACGATACAGGAGAAATTCCTAGTGTAGGGCAATGTTTTAAAAAAAAAAAAAAAACTTTTCGAACGTCAAAATTACAAAAGACAGTCGCACAAAATGCCCGCCCTTCACCACTTCCTAGTGCTTTCGCTGGGAAGAAGTGGCGCAACAAACTCCCCAGCAGCACAGCTGTCTGCTCAGTTAGAAAATACTTGATTGTGTACAAAACTAGGTATTTGCACACGCACAATGATCCACTTGAAGGATTAAGTGCGGAAAACAAACCCGTAACATAAAACATACTAGGTATTTAAAGTAATTAACAATTACTGTCCCTCAGGGCAAAGGCCTCTCCTCATTTACAGAGAAGGCGGAAACATTGATCATCACTCATGCTTAAGATGGGTTGGCGATTCCAGACTTACACTAACTAGAAGTCCAGGTTTCCTCACAATGTTTTTCCATCACCAATGTCTAAAATAAACTCAGAAAGTACATATAAATTGAAATAGTCACATTGGTACTTGCCCGGGTTTGAACCCACTACATTGTGCGATAAGAGGCGAGCCCTTAACCACTCTGGGCTCAGCGGGATTGTCCGAAAGGGTTACCGCTACCCCGGAACATAAAGGGCAAAGGAAGGAACATGGGTGGGTTTTAGTCAGTAAGAGTCTGACACTCCTTTCCGCTCTACCCAGAGCGGGAGGGGTCATTTGATGATTTCCCACCCGGAAAAAAAAAAAACCACTCTGGGCCATATCGACATTACACACAAATTTAATATAAAACTCCTATTTCCTTTCCAGATATGTCTGCGAATCCAGAAAAACAACAAAGCGCTTATTGAACACATAGTAGTGAACCACCTCTGCTGTCCTCCAAACGCGACCATGATAAACCGAGAAATATACATTTGCGACCACTGTCACCGTCTCTTCTTCAACAAACAGCTCCTCATAACGCACATGTTCCACTGGCATACAAAAAAAACACCTGAAAACGCAAACCTAAAACACATCTGCCCGGTGTGCTATAAAAACATCCGTGCCAAATCGTCATGGTTCCATCTGCTATATCACGGTGCCTTCAATGTAGGAACCTGTCCAATTTGCCTGAACACCTTCGAGAGTCACTCCGAAATGCTAGAACATGTCAAAATTCATCCGAGCCTATTCCGATGTAATATATGCAACTATGAGACGACTAAGCAGTGCTATTTTGACAACCATCTAGCGAAGCACAAGAAATTGATAGAAGGTGTAAGCAATGCACCTGTTTCGAGATTTTTTTTGCCGGGACAATTACTGCCTTCGTTAAATAACCGTATGACCAATATTTTTAAAGGCATCCCTTTAACGAATGAAGTGAAGGTCTGTATATTATGCAGAACTTTAGTGTTTTCTGTGGAGGAGATGAACCAGCATATATTTGCGGCCCATGTGCCCGAGGTGAAGAAGGAGAGTAAAACGCACCAGTGCTTCTGTGGTGAAGTGTTCTTCAATAGTATACTGTTGAAGCATCATATTTTTAAGATGAAGGGGAATCATGGCGTTTGTGGTGAGTTGCATTTTTATATTTTATCAGCTTTTGTCCGCAGCATCGTTTGCGTGGAATTCGTAAGACACCAGAATATACTAAAGTAACTGCCACATTTTATAAAACTTCCCTATACTGTTGTGCGTTTGTGGTTTGTGGTTTGACCTCAGCAGTCAAAATATACAGAGTTAGGACTGGTGACGCGGCAGCAAGTGACGTACAGTTGTCCGTGTGAGAAGCAGCTCGTCCTGAAGTCGAAACTCGCAGCCTTCGACTTCAGAACGAGCTGAGGGAATACTAATTCCCTACTCCTACTACCAGGATAGATTATTATCCTGGTAGTAGGAGTAGGTAATTAGGATTCTAAATCCTATACTAAACCCCCAGAGGGGCAACTCACAGTCTGACCTCGGCGTCAATCTGTCAAAAATACCCCTAATTTCCCTACATTTTGACAAGTTTTTGAAATTTGTTTGTCGACGAGTTGAGACTGCGACTAGATTTTGAACGTTTTAAATTGCGAGAATTGGCCTTCTGGCCTATCCTTTAGTCTGTCCTAGTGGAAAATGTCATCCAAATCAGTTCAGCCGTTAAGACATGAAACAGACAGACAGACAGAGTTACTATATGCTCTCATGGGAAATACAATTTTTTATTCATTTTATTGTATACTTTCCCAGAATATGCTATTTGCCAAATTCTTCTGAAATCTGCCCTGTACTTTGTGTGCAGCTCAAACACAAATTACATAAAGAATCGTCCTCCATACAAAAAAGGGAGGATCCTCCGACCAGACGGGTGTTTTGTCTGGCAGGCAACTGCCCGATGTTTAATGTCGGGCCGTTGTATATATGCTAGTTGCGCGGTAAACTCTGCTTGCGAGATGCAGGATTTTGTGTGACGTCAGTATGTCGCATGTGGCGTTTTGTAGATACCGCTACATGTTTTATTCAAATTGGTCTTTGGATCAGCACTTTTTGAACATCAAAATTACAAAAGACAGTTCCCCAAAAAGTTCGCCCTTCACCTTCCTAGTGCTTTCGCTGGGAAGAAGAAGTGGCGCAACAAACTCCCCAGCAGCACAGCTGTCTGTTCAGTTAGAAGAACTTGATTGAAAGTAATAGTATGTGAAGTATTTAACATTACAGAAAAAAGAGAAAATAAAAAGGCAAAACATTAAATTAAATTATTACACAAAAAAATACAAATAACATTCGTTGCATTTTTTTTTTCGTTAGCCTATATTGTCGCACAGCTGGGCAAAGGGCTCCCCCACACTCTTCCACGTTTCCTTGTGCTGTGCCTTCTCCGTCCAGTCAGATAAAAAATAAAAAAAATACTTTATTTTTTCAGATAGTGCAACACCAATCCCAGATGAAACAGATCGTGAGCAACAAGAAATCGTGAATGTATATCAAGTATATGGTATGTGTGAGTGTTTTATACACTTCATATATACTTATCGATGATATAAGTCAAGTCAAATCTAAAGTCATTTATTCAAATTAGGCTGAGAATCAGCACTTTTCGAACGTCAAAATTACATAAGACAGTCCCCGTCCTTCACAAACAAAACGTCTTTCATTTTTTACTTTATCATCAATAAGAATATATACCTACAGCCTTATTCGAAATTTATGGCGGCTCTGAACATGAGGCGAGTCGCTGCGCAGTAATAAACTCACGTGTCAGCGGGGGTGAGGGGTGAGGTTTTTTTTTTTTTCTGGGTGCGAAATCATCATATGACTTCTTCCGCTCTGGGCGGAGCGGGAGGGCGTGTCAGACTTTTACTGACTAAATCCCACCCATGTTCCTTCAGTTGCCTGTGCCCTGGCAGGCATCGGCCCTAGCGGACTCCGTCAGTTCGTGCTGCCATCTCTTTGAGTCCAGGTCGTCTCCTGCGGCGACTAGGGCCGTGAGGGCGCATAGATTGCCTCTCTCTCCCGCGCTCCGCCTCCTTCTTTGCGAGCAATACTGCTTCGCAGAAGGAGGTGACGGCTTCCCATGCACTCTCGCTCCGTACCATGGCCTGGACCAGGGCCGGACGCGAGAGATCGCCGCCGCCGATCGCCGCCACGAGGACGCGGCGGTGCTCCGCCCAAGCCGGGTAGACCTCCACCGTATGCTCCACCGTGTCCTCCGGGCAATCCACACAGTGGTGACACCCTGGCGTTTCCTCCCGCCTTATCCTGAACAGGAACCTCCCGAAACAACCGTGTCCTGTGAGGACCTGCGTCAGGCGGAAGGTGAGGGCGCCGTGGCGCCTCTCCAGCCACTCGTCAAAGAGGGGACTTATCGCCGCAATTGTGGCGTGCCCAAGGGGTGAGGTACTGCGCAGTACACAGCATACTTCAGAGCCGCCAGAAAGTGTGAATTGGGCTGTACCCAACATTGGATTTTTAAAACGAACTTCCGTACGCACACACACTCTCGTTTATATTAGAGAGAGAGAGAGGGAGAGAGAACGTCGCATGGAGGGAAATAACGCTTTTCTTTTAAGTGACGATTCAAGCACGAAGCACTCAATTTGTGAGTGAAAGTACAAATGGAGCAGTGGTGGCCAGTCGTAACGGCCGCGACTTACGAGTTGCAGGTCGGAGGTTCGAACCCAGACAGGCGCCGTACTCTGTGTAAATAATTTCATCACCACTGCTCTCAAAACTGTGAAGGAAAACATCGTGAGGAAACCGACATGTCTTAGAATCAAGAAATCGAAGACATGTGACATCTGCCAACCTGCACTGGCCGCGCGTGGCGGATTATGGTCCACCGCCTCTCAAAGAAAGAGGAGGCCTGTGTCCCAGCAGTGGGAACTTTGTGGGCTGATTGTGCAGACTGCCCCGTTGGTCTCGTGGTCGCAAGCGCGACTGCTGTATGGGGTCCTGGGTTCGATTTCTAGGTAGGGAAATGTGATATTGGGTTTTTCAATTAGAAATTTCAAACAACCCGGAGTTTTTTTTTTCTCTCTTTATTTTTAATTAGGGACTTTTACACAACTGTGTATGCCAGTCCCATCGTACCTCATACACAATCTTAATTAACTAAATCGTAACTTAGCGAACTTAAAAACTTTGAAGGCCGCCTCCGAACTAGGTGTAGACAATATTTGGTGAAATATACCCACATCATATCTATTTAGCTCTAATTGATTTATTAAGTCTTCTCTTTCAGACCGAAATCGGACACATTCCGTCAATAAATGTAAGACATCCTCCGGCGTTGCACACACCTCACAGTTGGGTGAATTCGTCTTCTTCATCAAAAATCCAAATTTATTGAGCGGCATGTGCCCAGACCGCAGTCTGTGGGCGACCACAACCAGCCCTCTGTTTAGCTTAGTGTTACAAAACCATGGTATATGAGGAGGCTCCGATACCATACATCTATACCATATTCCTTTATTCTTCGATCTTTCATCGAAATATTCTTTCCAAAGATCATGACACTTGTATTTATATTTAACCCGGAGTTTGGAAGTTGCCGGTTTAATATCCCCGTGCCTCGGTGCGCACGTGTCGCCGTTGGTCCTGCGCCTGATCTCTCCCCGGTCGTGTCGGATTGCCGTCCCATCGGACTATGAGAGTAAAGGAACAGAGAGTGGACCTGTGTTTGCGCACACACTTGTGCACTATAATATCTCGTGCGTACCTGGCTAAGCCAACGTGACCGAAATCAGTCAGGGGTTTATTATTAACTAGCTGCGCCCCGCGGTTTCACCCGCATAAGTTTCGATCACGTGGAAATATCGGGATAAAAAGCATCCTATGTGTTAATCCAGGGTGTCAGCTACGTCCATATAAAATTTCATCAAAATTGGTCCAGCCGTTTGAGCGTGAAGTAGTAACAAACATACAAATGCACACACACACACACACACACACACACCCACTCACAAACTTTCGCTTTTATAACATTATAGTGTCACTAAAATCATCAATAAAACGCTCAAGGCGGTGTAACAATAGGACTTTTAATAAAATAAATATCATTTACCTTTTCAGGCACTCCCTTGGCAATAGGACTGAACGATATAATAATAACCGGATTATCGAACCACACCGCGGCAGAGGAGAATGACAACAGCGACGACGATGAAGACATGACGGAGTTTGAGATCATGGAGGCTTAATGCAGGAAGTTTTGTTATTTACTAGCTGTTAAAAGCGACTTCAACTGCGTTTTCTTTTGTATTCTATCTTTCTTTTTTGTCAAATATCCAGGATAGGATAGGATAGAGGTATGAGGAACAGGGTGTAAAGTTCACTCATCCTCCATAGAAAAGCTGCTGTATGCTTCCCCAGAATATGCTATTTGCCAAATTCTGCTGAAATCTTTCCTGTACTTTGTGTGCAGCTGAAACACAAATTACATAAAGACTCATCCTCCATAGAAAAGGGAGGATCCTCCGATCAGACGGGTGTTGTGTCTGGCGGGCAACTGCCCGATGAATCATGTCGGGCTGTTGTATATATGCTAATTGCGCGATAAACTCTGCTTGCGCGATGCAGGATTTTGGGTGACGTCAGTATGACGTGTTCGCATGTGGCGTTTTAGATACCGCTACATCTGTTTCAAAAGTCATCAGTTCAGCCCAATTTCCGTGATTAAAAAATCTAGTCGCAATCTCATCTCGGCGACAATCGATGTCAAAAATGTAGTGAAACTAAAGGTATTTTTGACAGATTGAGACAGATCAGACTATGAACGTTCTGTAAGGGTCAGTTCACACCGAGACGCGACGCTGCGCGCACAATTTAAAAGAGTGACTCAAAATATACTTTATTTTCTACACGAAAAGGTACACATTGCATTGTGAGAGTTCAGAATACGTTGCGCGGTGCAGTAGGTCGTTTTAAAGTGTGCGCGCAGCGTCGCGTCGCGTCGCGTCTCGGTGTGAACTGACCCTAAGTAGTAAGTGGCACTACAAATTGGCATTTAAGTTTTCTGACCTATTTGTATACATTTCCATCTGAATCTTTTTGAACAGACTATATTACTATTATTGACGTATAAAAGTGTTTGTACAAATCTACTTACAAAATAAAATCATTTATGATAAATTATTTTATTTTGTCTACCAGCGGGGTAATCTATAAACACACTAACGGTAGGCACCAATGGCATTCATTTTGACAGTTCAACAAAATCCATTGCGTTATTTACGTTGTTGAGCAGACCAAATTTTTCGAACATATGAAGCAATGGATTAGCAATATTCTTCAAAATGATTCAGATGGTGATTGATAGTGTGTTATGTAATTAGGGGTACAATTACAGAATATAGAGACAAACACTGTTTAAAATGATCTCAACGACCAAGAATGTGTTCATTCTAAAAGAACCCTTGTATCACAGAGATAAAATTTAATTTTGTTTGTTGTTCAGTTCATTTTGCACAGTTCCTCTATACACCGTGTTCTTCACGTTATCCATAAACTTTGGCAAACGCTTCTATAGCTTTTACAAATGAAATCTAACAAAGGAAGTAGTACTTAAAAAGGCTTCGTTACAAAGATATTTGTAATTTTATTTAATGAAATTTAATTGAGCTATGCAGTAAGAAAGGGTCTTAATTTGGCCCATGTTGCCGCTTAGTGCAATTAAAATGATAAATCTATCAAATGCTTCGGATAAAGAGGCATGCATATCGGGTGGTTTACGTCAAGGTATTTGGTTTGTATGAAAAAAAAAAATATAAATCCGTAATGAAAAATGCTTATTTTCACGGTCTGAACAGATGTTCAGAGTTTCAGACCGTGAAAATCGACAGGTCGAAGTTTATGTATATCGTCCGAAACACGGTGTATATTTACAATACCCCCTCAGGTTTGGAGTAATTATTTGTTTTACACCCTGTAGATGACTATAGTTGACGAGTTCTTTAGAAATCATGAGTCACATGAGTGGTTGAAATTGACATCAAGTTTGATTTGATGTCCCATAAAATTATGACATTAATATCTTAAGAGGTCATTGTACTCATCGTTATGAACAACTTTTACTATGGGACCAAACCAGAAATCGCGAAAAAAAAACAGCTGTTCCCTACATTTATGTTCGTCTAACTCGTCAAAATGTAGGGAACAGCTGATTTTTTTTCGCGATTTCTGGTTTGGTCCCATAGTAAAAGTTGTTCATAATGATGAGTACAATGACCTCTTAAGAGGTTGTTGGTGTTTTACCAATAACCCTGTATAAAACAATATTTTTAGACTCGCAAATTATCTTTATATATATATATATAATTCTTCTTTACGTGTGTTTGTCACCTAACTCCTCGTAAACGGTTGAACCGATTTGGATGAAACTTTCTGTGCATATTTCAATGGGTTCCTGGGTGGCTTGAAAAAACAATTGGACCCGCTAGGTGGAGCTGCTGTCGGTATATTATGACTTAACCGAGCAGGACGACGTCTGCCGGGTCCGCTAGTACTCTGCAAAGAAGTAGACTCGGAGTTCCGCTTCTTTGTATCTATTTACACTAGTCTATAAGTCTATTGGATGTATCTCTTATCTTTGTATCAGTGTATTCAATTGTTGGTGAACCAAATAAATAAAATAAAATATATTGAAGACCAGTGGTGGTCCAGTGGTAACGTCCCCGGAATTACGAATCGTAGGGTCGTAGGTTCGAAACCAGACAGGCGCTTTACTTTCTGTAAAATTTTATCTCTACTGCTCTCAAAACTGTGAAGGAAAACATCGGGAGGAAACCGGCATGTCCCAGAAAAAATTCGAAGACATGTGACATCTCCCGCACTGGGCCCGCGTAGATTACGGCCCTCTTCCTCTCACCGAGAGCAGGCCTGTGTCCCAGCGGTGGGAACGTTAAAGGCTGATTATGTATCTATTGAAGCCTTTTATAAATTGCGAATCTTAGGGCTGATTTTTCAATAGCCAGATAACTTTTATTCGAAGAATAAAATTGACGTTTGACAGTTTTTATATGAATTAACTGTCAAAAGAGAATGACCAAAACTCTTACCAAAAACATCAAGATATTATAGTAATTATTTTCATATTTTTTTACGACATTACGCGTCGGGGATTTGATGTTTGAACAGGGAATTTAATTTAAAGTAAAAATGTATTGATATTGTTTTATACCCTTTAAATCTCAAATATCAAATCGTTTATTGTAATCCATAATGTACGGACGCCAGCACATCAAGTTACTACAATCTGTCAAATTTCTTTAATAGATTTTCAACTTTATCGTTAAATCATTAAGGTTCAATGTTGATTGGGAAAATTTGAGAGTTTCGGGTAGCTTGACCTGCTGGCGTCTGTACAATTACAGGTGGTAAATAAAATAAAAATAATAGAAACAATTATGGACCCTGTCGGGCTAATTTTTAAATAAGTAGAGAGAGGAAGAGCGCTTTATTAATTTTCTTTGTTATTCAGTTACAGTTATTTTATATCCTATTAATTATTTTATACCTACTTATCTATTTATATGCTGGTCTATCTATTTATTTATTATTTCTTTAATTATATTTAATATCATTTATTTCTTTACTCGTTTAAAATTTGTTCATTATTATTAATCGGTCAAGCCTCGCGCGGGCCCATTACAATAGAAATATCAATTGTGTCTCATTAGCGGGGTTTGAGCGATTAATGTAATATAATTATTAAGTATTATAGTATAATTTATTTTTGTTATTTTACTTATTAAAATATATCTGTTTTTCACAGTTCACTGTATTGGATTTATCCGTTAGATATTCTTGTACTGTGTAATAACTGTTTTTAATTAAGTAGTGCTTTAGTTTATTTAAAAATATACTGGTTTTATTTTGTTGTTTTATGTCATCTGGTAATTTATTATATATTTTTATTGACATTGAATATGGACTAGATGAATGTAGTTTAAGGCGGGTGGGGTCAAATTTAGTCTATTTTTATGGCGAAACGAATAATTTGTTTGTCTCCCCATGTGCTGTGAGAATCTGGATATTTACGAACTAATTTACATAATTCCAAGATATAAATACCAACTAAGGTGAGAATCTTGTGTTTTTGAAAGTAAGGCTTGCAACTATCTGTTGGTTCTATATTGGTAATTATTCGTATTAGCTTTTTTTGGAGGGTAAATAAGGAGGGAGCGTCTGTGCTATTTCTCCATAAGATGATGCCATAGTTAAACTATAGTTAGACTAGTGCGGTTTGTAGGTTTGTAGTCTTTTATATTTCGCGGAGAGAATTTAGATGACGTTCCGTTTCAAATGATATGATTCATATAAACTTGAACTTTGAAAGTGTCATGTTCACGTCTTTCAAAAAACATGTAAAAAAAATACACTTTGTCGATTACTCAATACTCAAATCTTTATTGCATTCCGTTTGTGTTACAAAGATGGTATATACAAGGTAAAAGATCAATATGGACCCTGTCGGGCACAGGAAAATTTAGGAGAGGAGGGATAGGAGGGGATTCTACATTAATTAAAAATTACTAGAATAGAATAGGCTGTTTTTTAGAGCAATAATGGCTGTTCGTATATGACATGTCAATCAAAATAAAGTACCTACTTATTAGGTTATTTAGATTTTTGTGTGTATAACTCCAGCTTCCTCATATGTGATAGAATAATTGTACCTATGCCAATTTTTAAGGCATAATAGCTGCAATCAAAGTTCCCAGTCTTAATTTAGCTGCCACAAAAACTTCGGTAATATAAGTCGTTTAGTGTGTGTTAGCTGGAGTGACGTCACCCCAGCTTCCTCATTCAATACAGACAAACCAGTGAGGTTAGGGTTTTGGACTATAGTCAGAAAAATAAGGCATAATAGCTGCACAAGGAAGGAAAAAACTGAACGATAATACTTAAAAAGTGTTGAAACTACGATCAAAAACGTGTAAGCTGGAGTGACGTCACCCCGACGAACTTTGATTGCAGCTATTATGCCTTAATATGAGGAAGCTGGTGTTATACACACTAGATTTTTTTTTTAATCTCTGAAAGTTTGTGGGAGATAATATGATAAGTGTAGTCTATAAAAACAAAGTTTGACTTTGATGCAGCATGGTACGGGATTCCATACATCCATGAGCATTGTCCTTTCAAAATTATTCATGAGATGATTGAAATGGCAACTTAATTCAAGGAAGAATTATCTGTCGATTGAGAAATCAGCCCTTAGTCACATAATAAATAAAAATACGTAGCCTTATCAATCAATATTTAGCTATTAGTTACTTTCATTTATACATACCCGTTCGCGCTAGGAGTGCCAGTTCGTGCAATGGATACATCTGTCGTTGAGCAGACAAATTTTTCGGAACATATGAAGTAATGGATAAGCAATATCCATCGAAATTATTGAGATTGAAAGTATGTTACGCGATTAGGGTGCTAATATAACGTTAACGATGCAAAAGGAATATTTAAGGGTCGTAGCAGGTGGCCTTCTGTAGTTTCAGTCTGGGACGAAGGTGAGTTAATGTATATGTCGCTTGTATATCAATCATTAATCATGTAATTGTATATTTTTAATCAAGTAGATATAATCACAAGAAAACGTTATTATGATATAGTATTTGTATCTCACGAAACGACGCGCGCTTCACTTGTGGTTGCCATGTGCACAAACACGCTGTGAATGTGTATGTATGCGCAGGAGCTCTCGGTACCGTCCGAGACAATGCCGATGTCGGAAGTGTGTGTGTGTTATGTGCTGATACTAGTCTTCACGCACTTTACAGCGTGTTTGTACACTTGGTTATCACAATTAAAACGCGCGTCGCTTCGTGAGATGGAGGAGGTGATTATTATAGTTAATATTCACATATGTCAATACATAATATTATCTATATTTTATTGTATAATTAATATACGCAATTTTTGTAGCATACTTGTCTTTTATTTTCTCAAACAAATCATAAATCGGAGGTGCACCTAGTACACACCCACATTGCGCCAGTAATGTTTTAATAGGGGGCTAGCCTATTGCCATCAACCGGGCACAAATCCAGAATTCCCAGATGGAAAACCCAATAACACTGCCCGGCCCGGGAACCAGGACCACCTTTAGGTCACCCGTCCATCTAGCTGGGGGCATCCCGCACTACGCTTGTTGATACGCGGTCTCCACTCCAGGACCCGCCTGTTCCACCGGCCATCGGTCCTTCGACAAACATGGCCGCTGCCACTTCAGTTTGCTTACTCTGCATGCAACTCTAACATAGTAGGACCCTAACTCTCCCTTAGTTAATCACGACATCTGTTATTAACGTAATCTCTATGACACAAGGCGTGGTTTGAACTGTCAAAATACATGTTGTCCGTCCAATCGTTGCCGTTATACCCTGTCCATTAGGTAAACCGTTTTTTGACAGATGGAACTAGTGATTGTAGCAACATACAATACATTGATTGATACACGTACGGTATTATGATGTCTGTAAGAAGCCATAAATAAGATAAGGCAGTTTATATATTTATCTTATTACGCATTTTAAAGTTAACTTTTACGCAATCTGGAATATGTACAGACGCCAGCACATCAAGCTACTGCAATCTGTCAAAGTTCTTTGATAGATTTTAAACTTTATCAGTAAAGCATTAGGTTCAAGGTTGATTGGGAAAATTTGACAGTTTCGGGTAGTTTGACCTGCTGGCGTCTATACGTTCTAAGACAGCTGTCAAAAAACGGTAAACCTAATGGACAGGGTATAATAAGACACGATATTGATGTGGTAAGATACAGAATTGGGGCCCAGGTGCATAGAAATGAAACAAAATTAAAAAAAAACTAAAATAGTTTAATGTATATCTTAGTTGAAACTTAGCTTGTAGCTCTGGCTTGTCTCTCGTCACCCGAAGGAACCTCCAATATTTCCCCCTAAAATAGAACACGAAACATTACAGAATTGGCAGCGCCTTTGTGTCGTAGCAATAAAATGCGAATATCGTAGTGAATGTGTTACCACTGACAAGTGGTTTATTGTACAGACGCCAGCAGGTCAAGCTACCCGAAACTGTCAAATTTTTCCAATCAACCTTGAACCTTAATACTTTATCAATAAAGTTAAAAATCTATTAAAGAAATTTGACAGATTGTAGTAGCTTGATGTGCTGGTCTGTACATACCATCGTTTTCAAAAATTGAAGGTGTTGAAAAAGAATCGCTCCTGCGGGGTAATTGCGTAACACACTAACAGTAGCAATGGCTTTCATTTTGACAGCTCAAAACATACATTGCGTTATTTACGTTGTTAAGCCGACAATTTTTTCGAACATAATGAAGCAATGGATTAGCAATATCCTTGAAAAAGATTCCGTAATTCGTGTGCTGTCCTTCGCATATTCACGGTATTTTTTAATATGACACATTCAAAAACAATCTTTTTAAATCGGGACCGACAAATGACGCTAAAAAAATAATAATTGAAGACATATCTAATTGTGCCCGACCAGGGGATCGAACCCAGAACCCCATGCGCACCGGTTGCGCTTGCGACTTCTAGACCAACGTTGGAGTCACTTAGATTAATAAATGAAAATTAAAATTACCTGATGTTAGACCTGCAGATACCGTATTCATGACATCAGATTTTTTTCGCAGCCAAGGCATCCGACCCAGGTACTCCCGGTAGACCACCAGACCCAGGCAATCCTGGTAACCCAGGTATAGACAATGGACTGCCTGATCCAGGTATTGCTGGCGGACTACCGCTTGTAGGTAATGCTGGAGCGCCTGGCAATCCAGTTTGGGAAGGAGCTACAGGATTGGGTGATCCAGTTGCTGTAGGATTTGGTATACTAGGTGATAAAGGGGAAGCACCTGGTGGACAAGGAGTAGTACCACCATTAACTGATGGTGAAGAAATGCCACCAGAAGGAGGTTTGCCAGTAGTTGAGGGTGTGGTTATTCCACCCGGAAGAGTTACGCCACTCGTTGAAGGTGGAGTTACACCACCTGGATGCGTTACGCCACTGGTTGATGGTGGAGAAACACCACCTGGAAGCGTAACGCCACTGGTTGATGGTGGAGAAACACCACCTGGAAGCGTTACGCCACTGGTTGATGGTGGAGTTACACCTCCTGGATGCGTTACGCCACTGGTTGATGGTGGAGTTATACCTCCTGGATGCGTTACGCCACTGGTTGATGGTGGAGTTACACCTCCTGGAAGCGTTACGCCACTGGTTGATGGTGGAGTTACACCTCCTGGAAGCGTTACGCCACTGGTTGATGGTGGAGTTACACCTCCTGGATGCGTTACGCCACTGGTTGATGGTGGAGAAACACCACCTGGAAGCGTTACGCCACTGGTTGATGATGGAGAAACACCACCTGGAAGCGTTACGCCACTGGTTGATGGTGGAGAAACACCACCTGGAAGCGTTACGCAACTGGTTGATGGTGGAGAAACACTACCTGGAAGCGTTACGCCACTGGTTGGTGGTGGAGTTACACCTCCTGGATGCGTTACGCCACTGGTTGATGGTGGAGTTACACCTCCTGGAAGCGTTACGCCAATGGTTGATGGTGGAGAAACATTACCTGGAAGCGTTACGCCACTGGTTGATGGTGGAGAAACACTACCTGGAAGCGTTACGCCACTGGTTGATGGTGGAGTAACACCATCTGGATGCGTTACGCCACTGGTTGATGGTGGAGAAACACCACCTGGAAGCGTTACGCCACTGGTTGATGATGGAGTTACACCTCCTGGATGCGTTACGCCACTGGTTGATGGTGGAGTTACACCTCCTGGAAGCGTTACGCCACTGGTTGATGGTGGAGTTACACCTCCTGGAAGCGTTACGCCACTGGTTGATGGTGGAGTTACACCTCCTGGATGCGTTACGCAACTGGTTGATGGTGGAGTTACACCTCCTGGAAGCGTTACGCCACTGGTTGGTGGTGGAGTTACACCTCCTGGATGCGTTACGCCACTGGTTGATGGTGGAGTTACACCTCCTGGAAGCGTTACGCCAATGGTTGATGGTGGAGAAACATCACCTGGAAGCGTTACGCCACTGGTTGATGGTGGAGAAACACTACCTGGAAGCGTTACGCCACTGGTTGATGGTGGAGTAACACCACCTGGATGCGTTACGCCACTGGTTGATGGTGGAGAAACACCACCTGGAAGCGTTACGCCACTGGTTGATGATGGAGTTACACCTCCTGGATGCGTTACGCCACTGGTTGATGGTGGAGTTACACCTCCTGGAAGCGTTACGCCACTGGTTGATGGTGGAGTTACACCTCCTGGATGCGTTACGCCACTGGTTGATGGTGGAGTTACACCTCCTGGAAGCGTTACGCCACTGGTTGATGGTGGAGTTACACCTCCTGGATGCGTTACGCAACTGGTTGATGGTGGAGTTACACCTCCTGGAAGCGTTACGCCACTGGTTGATGGTGGAGTTACACCTCCTGGATGCGTTACGCCACTGGTTGATGGTGGAGTTACACCTCCTGGAAGCGTTACGCCAATGGTTGATGATGGAGAAACACCACCTGGAAGCGTTACGCCACTGGTTGATGGTGGAGAAACATCACCTGGAAGCGTTACGCCACTGGTTGATGGTGGAGAAACACTACCTGGAAGCGTTACGCCACTGGTTGATGGTGGAGTAACACCATCTGGATGCGTTACGCCACTGGTTGATGGTGGAGAAACACCACCTGGAAGCGTTACGCCACTGGTTGATGATGGAGTTACACCTCCTGGATGCGTTACGCCACTGGTTGATGGTGGAGTTACACCTCCTGGAAGCGTTACGCCACTGGTTGATGGTGGAGAAACACCACCTGGAAGCGTTACGCCACTGGTTGATGGTGGAGTTACATCTCCTGGAAGCGTTACGCCACTGGTTGATGGTGGAGTTACACCTCCTGGATGCGTTACGCCATTGGTTGATGGTGGAGAAACACCACCTGGAAGCGTTACGCTACTGGTTGATGATGGAGAAACACCACCTGGAAGCGTTACGCCACTGGTTGATGGTGGAGAAACACCACCTGGAAGCGTTACGCAACTGGTTGATGGTGGAGAAACACCACCTGGTGGGGTAATGCCACCAGCTGAAGGTGTGGTGACTGCACCACTTGGAGTCGAAGATCCAGGAAGTGAAGGATGTGATGGTGGGGTTAGCCCAGATGGAGTAGTAACGGATAAAGATGGCGTAGTCACACTAGCTGAAGGAGAACTTAAGTTTGGAGTGGACACACCTGGAGTTGACAACCCAACAGAAGGCGTACTAGGACCTGCAGGAGTACTTACACTAGGAATCGGTGCCCCTGTAGATGGAGTAGAAGCACCGTTAGCAGTAGCATCTTTAGCACAAGGAGTGGTACCAGAAATTGAAGGAGGAGTCGCACTTACCCCTGAACTTGGTAACTTTGGGAGCTTAGGAATACCAGGATGAGGTGGAGCCTTTAAACCAAGAGGTGGACTTAAATTCTCTTTTGCCTTAGCAATTATTGCCCCTTTGTCAGATGACTGTGCAGTAGGAGCTAAACCGGGAAATATATCTGGTAAACCAAACACGTCATGGGCTGCTGCTTTGGGAGCACTCTTATCATTAGCCACTTCTTTGACTGGTTTAGCGTTAATGACGTCTGCTGGATTAATAATAGGAATGATAGGAGACGGTTTTTTGGTTAACTGCGCTATCGGTTTTTTAGTTAAATGTGCAGCCGGTTTTTTAATTATGTGTGCTGCGGGTTTTTTGGCGGGAGTCGGTAGCTTCGGCAATAAATTTACTTCTTCATCGTTTAAAGATGATTCTGTAAACAAAATTATGTATTTTAGAAGTTCATATTTACATTGAAAATCTTTGCTCATTTTCATGAATGAATTATTTATTCATTTTTGGTTACTTACTGAAGTTGAACGAATTCGCGTGACATATGGAAAACTGAAACAAAACAAAATTAGTTCTTCTACCTGTTAACTATGGATGAAGCTAAAATACCGTTAGCATTTTAAAACAAAATCAAAATATTTTATTCCACATAAACCTACATGGGCACTTAATTATGAATCGTCAGAAGTTAGGTGCGCGGTTGCAATTGGCCGTTTCCTAAGTTGAGGAGCCGGCAAGAAACTCCACGGTTACTCTTATAAAAATAATTTACTTTAAAATGTTTTCAAATTACAGTGTTATCAGGTATGGCAGGACAGCGTAGCCTGAAAGCCGACCCGAACATAGTTGGAAAAAAACTAGGCAAATGAATATGGTTTCTAGGACTCTGTGACCTTAACTCGCACTTGGGTCATGCTTATCTGTCTCTGACTTAATTAATCCATTTTTACACAAAAGAGCGTGACTTACATAAGTGCGCGTTTAGGTCACACGAGCTATACGACACGAGTGACTTACATAATCAGCCTATAATGTTCCCACTGCTGGGACACAGGCTTCCTCTCGGTGAGAGGGAATAGGCCGTAATCCACCACGCGCGCCCAGTGCTGGTTGGTAGATATCACATGTCTTCGAATTTTTGGTTCTAGGACATGCCGGTTTCCTCACAATGTTTTCTTTCACCGTTTTGTGAGCAGCGGTAATGAAATAATTTACACAAAGTAAAGCGCCTGTCTGGGTTCGAACCATACAACCTACAACTCGTAAACCGTGGCCGTTACCACTGGGCCATCAATGCTCCACGAGCTTTGCTTACCGTGCAAAAAGGGACTACTTAAATCACACGTATCATAATGTACTATTATTAAATGCTTAAGTAAATGTAATTAAATTATAATAACTCACCAAACACAATAATATTATCACCCGCGCCATTGTCGCCGCGTATCGAGCTAACTAGTGCTAATTTACCAAATTAATCATTCATGTCACTTATATACGCCAAATGTTCAAACAACGTCGATCAATTGTATGAATTTGAAACTGCTTTAGTTTGAACAGATGTTTTTAACGAAAATAGTTTAGGTTTTCAATGGTGTAGTTTTCGGCCATTAAAACTGCGTTATGGGGATTTACATTAAGGCGATATTAGCTGGCTGGTTGCTTACTAAATGGCCTCACAAGCCGAATCGCTAACACAGGTCGATAAAAATCGCTGGTGTCTAGTTCATTTTGCATCGAGAGGTACTGAAAATTTTCACGGTCGATTTTAGTCAGCTGCACATGAGTAATTTGACATCGACATGCAACCTTTGGAATTTGCGATTTTGGTCTCCTGAGGCCTAGCCGAATTGCCATTTAGATCATATATGGGCAATGCCCGGCCCGCGAAATACTTTCAAATCGCGCTTTATAAGACGAATACACAATATAAGAGGCAGCACTAGCGAGGTAATGGAATTGGCGATCTCTGATCATACAGTTTAAATCACAAGATGTCCAGTTAAAAAAACTTGTACCATTACAGTTTGGTATACTTTCAGTAGAGATTTTTGTCAAGAAAATATGCTTAAATTTAAGAATGCTCTTCAGAGACTTAGTTTCAGTAATGTGTACAACTGTGCAGACCCAGATAATGCATTCCGTGAATTGAATAGCTTGTTTAAGTTATTCTAGGATCTTTGCTTCCCCATAGTGAGACTTAAAAACCTATGCTCCAAAACACCGAAATGGATAGCTAAAGGTCTAAAACTATGCTCTAAGAGTAAGCATGAAATGCTATGGCAATTAAGACGTCAACCAAATAAAACTAATAAAAAATATTAAGCACATACACTAAACGTCTGAAGATAATTATCAAATTGACTCAAAAAACGCAAAACAGCTACTTCATTAATAATGCTGACAACAAGGTTAAAGCAACTTGGAGAGTAATAAACTCCAGTAAATCGAATTATCCAAAAGAAAACCCTTCTAAAATACTTACAGAAAATAATAAATATACTACAGTACCAAATGAGATTGCCGAATTATTTAATAACTATTTCATTGATCAAGTTCAACCAATCAAGAATTATAAAAACAACACCTATTATAAACCGACATTAATAAATTCAAACCCTAATTCCATGTTCTTAGCACCCACTATTCCACATGACATACATAAAATTATTATTGCTCTAAAAAATACAAATAGTACCGGCTATGATGATAAATAAATAATAAATAAAATAAATAATAAATAAATAAATCCCTGGACATTTCACACAGCACCATTTGTCCATGATATTGTTACACATGCAATCAAAAACGTAGTTAGTGAAATTTCACCAGTTCTTAGTTATATAGTTAACCTTTGTACAGATAACGGTAAATTCCCTGATGACCTAAAACTCTCTGTTATAAAACCTCTCCATAAAAAGGATGATCCATATATGAAAAATTATATAGGCCTCTTGCACTCGTCCCAGTGTTTTCCAAAAACATCGAAAAAGTTATTTATAACAGCCTTTACTCATTCTTAGAGAAAAACAATATTTTAACCTAGGAACAGTACGGCTTTAGAAAGCATAAAAGTATTAATATGGCTATTTATGATTTAGTAAATGAAATTATTTCGAATATGGACAAAAAAGTCCCAGTTACAGCATTATTCATGGACATGACGAAGGCATTCGATTTTGTAGATCACAGAATCCTTCTTATAACATTAAGTAACCTTGGAATCAGGGGCAATGTTCTGAAGTTAGTTAAGTCGTACCTAGTTAGGAGAAAACAAATAACTAAAATAGTAAAAATATGTAATAGAACTAACACAGAACAAACCTACATATCGAAACAAAAATGCATAAATTATGGCGTACCGCGGGGGAGTGTACTTGGTCCGTTGTTATTCTTATGTTGTATAAACGATATTCCCAGAACCATAGAACACCCCATGACCCTATTTGCCGATGATTGTACTACAATATTTATAGGAAAAAACTTAGAAAGATATGAAAATGAAATAAATAATAGTTTAGGCTTAATTATTCAATGGCTAACTGATAACAACTGTTGAGCACAGCACACGAAACGGTAACTCTGAAGAACACGCGTGCTGTGCTTGAGGTGGTTAGACTCTGATAGGCGGGGGTTATCGTCGTCTCAGTGCAAATCAAACCAGTTCACAATAGTCAACACATATTATATAATCTTCGTAAGGCACGTACACGACACAGTTATTTACACATAAACAGCATACACATAATCACAGTAAATGGTTTAAATTACGTAGCTTTCATCATTATAATCAATGAGCAGACACGCGATCTACAACAGGGCTCCGGCGAGCATTACGAACGCAACGTGTTGCTCGCTAGGCTGATTTTCTGGACTGACTGTAATTTCAACCGCGAGGTATATTTATACACGCGCCCTCATAGCTCCCGTAGTGGGCATGCCTCGCCCCACCCTACCGCTACGTTACCCAATCAGCGTGGTCCCAACAATGGACTCGCCCTTATTTTTCCCGCTACGTCTACCGCGCAGGTGACACCTGTTGACTCCCGCTACGTCTACCGCACAGGTGTCATTGTTGACATACTCGTATCACGGACAGGTACAAACCTGATTTGCAGTTTTGTGTGGATTTATCTGCATGCAGGTTGCAACCTGTCCGCGCTATATTTACATCTATTTTCTAAGACAGCATTACGACATAATCAGTACTTTCTTATATCTAAAGCAAACAGAGCTAGTCTTATGGTGCTTCCTCTACAACAACCTTAAAATTAATTTTGGAGAAACACACGCCATGAATTTTAACCAACGGACAAACTCTATTATTACTAATATTAAATTTGAAGATAATAATATTGCTAAAGTAGACAACGCAAAATTTCTAGGGCTTTGGTTAGATCGGCACATGACATGGAAGACACACATTTATCATATAATAAAGAAACTTAATCAATAATGCTATGCTTTACACAATTTGAGCAAGGTCGCCAATCGCAGTACCGTTCTTACCGCATATCACACATACATACGTCTCCACCACACTGCGGTACGGCGTAATATTTTGGGGTAATTCGACGGATAGGGAATTGTCCTTTAAGGCCCAAAAAAGTGTCTTCGTGCAGTATGCTTGATTAAAAACACTGACAGTTGCAAACCTTTTTTTCTTAATTTAAATCTATTAACACTTCCGTCTTTATACATTTTTGAAGTTGTCATGTTCATTAAAAATAACCAAAATCAATTTAAAACCCTATCCACTAAACGTCACTCAAGTGCTCTTAAATCAAAAACCCACCAAACCGCCCTATTCTCAAAAAGTTTCCTAGGAATGGCTCCGAAAATATTTAACTAATTACCTAAATCTATAGAAGCTTCAAAACACTTACACACTTAAAAAAAAAACACTCCACAGGTTCCTAATACAGAAAGCATATTATAGGATTAATGAATATTTAGGCGAAATATAAAATCCGTAACACCATTTCCTCAGATTGATTAAATGCCTAATTTTTTACTTTAGTTCATAAGTTTAGTTTATAATATTTGTTTAAGAATTTTGTTAATTAATTAATATTTATTCAAATTTTTTTCTGTAATATTTGTTATATAATTCTATACTATTATATATTCTTTGTTTATGTTTTGTGTAAAGTTTCTTTGTTCATATTTTGCTAAAGATATACGAGTACATACATATTTATACCGTATTTATTTTCCTAACTCGTCTTTATCTACCTCTTATGTACAGATGCCAGCAGTTCAAGCTACCCGAAACTGTCAAATTTTCCCAGTCAACCTTGAACCCAATGCTTTAGCGATACAGTTGAAAATCTATTGAATAAATTTGACAGATTGTAGTAGCTTGATGTGCTGGCGTTTGTATCTATGGCCCATGCCTTCATTAGTATTCCAGTTTGGCCCGCAACTTTCCAAAGGTCTCCCCATCCCTGATTTAGACGTACGGCAATAGTCAGTCACATGTGTAAAGCCCGCATTACTGCCTTGTTGGTCTGGTAGCCGTAAGCGCATTTGCTGAAGTTGGGGTTACTGCTTCGATCGCTGCCAGGTTGGTCAAAGTATTATTAGCTTTTCATTTAGGAATTTCTTAGTTGCAGCCCAGAGATTGGATGATGGCTATAGACTCGGCGCCTATAAGACCTCTTTCACACTTTGGCGACTTTATAGAGGTATGAGGAACAGGGTGTAAAGTTCACTCATACTCTATAGAAAAGGGAGGATCCTCCGACCAGATAGGTGTCTGGCGGGCAACTGCCCAATGAATCATCTCGGGCTGTTGTATAAATGCTAATTCCGCGGTAAACTCTGCTTGCGCGATGCAGGATTGGGTGACGTCAGCATGACGCGTAGTTCGCATGTGGCGTTGTAGATACCGCTACACCTTATTCAAACCACCGCGTTCAAGTTGCCGCGCGCGGTACCTGCATTGTTCGGCTAATCGCTGCTTTTGAAACCTCAAAATAACATCACATTATAACCAATTTAATGAAAAAAATCACCATTTTCTGACGTACGAAACACTGCACAATGAGTCATAATATTATAATGCCCGATGACGTCATGGAATAAGTTACCAATACCTTAAAATATATTTGTTAGGGCAGCTTTGTAAATCCAAATAATTACACAATAATAATAATAATAAATCCCTGGACATTTCACACAGCACCATTTGTCCCAAGCTAAGCAACCTAATGCTTGTGTTATGGTAACAAGATGGCTGATAAACTACTTATATACAATTTTTTTTTTTGTAAATACATACATATTATAGATAGAAAAACACCCAGACTCGGAACAAATACATGTAAGTCATACAAATATTTGTTCCGTGCGGGAATCGAACCCGCGACACGCAGCGCAGCAGTCAATCGCTTAACCACTGCGCCAACCGTGTCGTCAAACATGTGGATAGGTACTTCCTGTTTCATTATAAATGTGGTAGGGGAAGACCAAAATAATAAACTACCAAAATCGTATAGGGAACTGCCAATTATACCTTGTCCAGAGGTTAACCGTTTTTTCGATTACAGCTGCCTTAGAACGAAACTATTCCAGATTACGTAGGAGTTAACTTTAAAATGCGTCATAAAGTACATATTAATATATTGTGTGAAAGAGTATTTGTAGACTAAAGATTCACACTGACATGTTATGTATTATAATTTGAAAAACACTTGACATTTAAATTTAATAACGGTGATTTATGTACCAGCTTTATTAGCTTCATTTATTTAATAATTTTGCATGCTAGTTTTAGCGAATTGTTTTTGAAACTATTTAAAAAAAATCGACCATCTGTAATCTGTAATGTACTTGTATTCTTGCTTGCGAAAGATGATATGCCAAGAAAAGGGGTGATGCAGTACAAGTGCGGACCTAGGTTTTGGCTCAAGGTGGCGTAAATGTCTCTGTAACCCGCGCCCCGTGTCTGTCTGTGTCTCTGTGTGTGTATGTGTCTCCGTGTGTGTGTGTGTCTCTCTGTGTGTATGTGTCTCTGTGTGTGTATGTGTCTCTCTCTGTGTGTGTGTGTCTCTCTCTGTGTATGTGTCTCTGTGTGTGTATGTGTCTCTCTGTGTGTGTGTGTCTCTCTGGGAGGACGGGGGGTATTCATCGGCACCTATTTTCTGCAAACTCAATAATGTGCCCCCCTCTTCGAGGATGACTACGATTAATCTATGTATATCTTAGTAATATACTGTATATTTAGTAAAAGTATCCTACTAATATTATAAACGCGAGAGTATATAAATGTTGGATGGATTGATGTTTGTTACTCTTTCCCACCAAAACTTCTGAACGAATTTGGATGAAATTTGGCACACAGATGGTTTATAACCAGGAATAACACATAGGATACTTTTTAACCCGATATTCCCACGGGATCGAAACTTATGCGGGTGAAACCGTGGGGCGCAGCTAGTAGGTACTCAATAAAACTATGCCCGACGCTCCCCCCACGCTCAGCAGACGTCTTGCGAACACGAGACCAAAAGGACAGTGTTAATAACATAATTTTAAAACAACTTAATTATCTAGTGTTAGTACCAATCACCCGCCGTACAAACTGCTTTATAATGAAAGAGCTGAAACTCTCCGCTACAATTCGCAGGATACGGTTGCGACACTGGCGACTGTCTGTCACTCTCCTCAGTAGTGAATCTGTTTTCTTGCGTATAAACGCGCGAAATTTGTAACACCCAAGCAGTTCCAGTTTGAGCTGACCTCGCATTGTATAGGGTTTTCGTTCAATGAGAAGTCAGATTATACTGGAAACGTATATCTTGATATGTCGTCGTGCGTACGAGCTTGCGCAAACATTTCCGAGGCGCTACAGTAGCGAGGAAGTCTCTACAACATCCTGAAACCATTGTACAGCGGGGTAGTCGCGTAACACACTAACAGCAGCAAGGGCTTTCATTTTGACAGTTCACCAACATTCATTGCGTTATTTACGTTGCTAAGCAGACAATTTTTTCGAACATTATAAAGCAATGGATTAGCAATATCCATCAAAATGATTCAAATTGAGTCTGGTTGTGTTTGTGTGTAGTCAATCAACTCAGCCTATCGCAGTCCACTGCTAAACATTGGCCTCTGCCAGGCCGCACCACAACACCTTTTTTTTTTTTCTGGTGGGATATCATCAAATGACCCCTCCCGCTCTGGGTGGAGCGGAAGGGAGTGTCAGACTCTTACTGACTAAAACCCACCCATGTTCCTTCCTTCGCCCTTTATGTTCCGGGGTAGCGGTAACCCTTTCGGACAATCCCGCTGAACCACAACACCCTGTCCTTCGCTTTCCGCCTTCCAGACTGATGTTTAGATCGACGGACGACCTAAAGAAGGTGGCTGGGACAGACTGGATGCGGACTCTGGTAGTAACCGTTCTTCTTCTTCGTGTCACTGGCACGACTGTATTTTAAATCTTGTTTTCCCAAAACTTTGCCATTTCCGCGGCGTTGTCTGTGGCAGCGCAGTGGTTACTTTGGCTGCATGTTTTGGGACACAGAGGGCAGGATAGGAGGTGGAGCATGGTTTGTGACATAGCTCCTAGTAAGCCTTGAAAACAGAAATGTTTTACTACGTAGGGGGACACAGAGGGCAGGATAGGAGGTGGAGCATGGTTTGTGACATAGCTCCTAGTAAGCGTTGAAAATATGTAGTATTTTTTTACTACGTAGGTCTGTAATAAAGAATTTGAATTTGAATTTGTACACCGAGCGAATCTACGCTGCGTAAAAATGTGTACACGTACCCAAATGCTGAAATGATATTTATTTTAGTAACGGCGCGCGGCGTGTTTCTTCGTAAAGTAAAATTGTCGTGTCAGAACAAACAGTATTTTCAGTCCAAGAATTTTTGACCTTCCTGCATCCTTCCTCCGATGACTAGTACCTTAGGTATTTGGTTGACCTCAATGAATTGACATTATGCAGTCAATCTTTCTAACCTTTTTCCATATATGTTGGTGTCGACTTACAGTCTAATCGGATACAGCCTAATACCAGTACCTCATAGTCACTCGCGCGCCGCTGTCGAGGTCGGCTGTGTATTGTTCGTGCGACGCGCTAAGTGCGTCGACGCACTGTGTAATAATGTCTCAAGTGTTCAAATGTATGACGTATGACGAATTATTAGCCTATGTGCAAAATAAAATATCAGTCATTGATGAAGAAACGCAAAAGAGAATCTGTGTTTCAGCGTTCACAAGCAGTGAAATCTGCAAATCAAAATCGTTGTTATTCGAATCGCTGCCAACGGATCAACGTGAAATCACAAAAAAAGGGGAAGGGAAGGAAGGAAGAGACCTAGACGACATCGTTAGTGTGTTCAAAAGTACAGATCCGGACGTGAATCCAGTATTTGTGGCGAGGGTACTTGAAAAATTACCCCCAATATTGTTCGATCATCTTGATTGCACGAAACTTCTAAAATATTATAACAAAGTTGAACTTGGAAATGCAAAATCTCAACAATACGTATGTTACCGCCAAACAGCTTGAGGATCTGTGAGCAGAGATGCCTGATTTAAAGCACGCATCGCTACCTCCTCCAACTTATCCGGCTGGGTATGTGAATATCAGGCGGGGTGCTTGTAATCTGGAGAGTGGACCGATAGGGATGACTTTGAGTCATAACTATACCTCGGATGAACACGATGTGCAATGCATAATAGTATGCAGAATAACTCCGCATCGATGTCGTCCCCCGGTAATAATTGTCATGATGGTATTGTGTGTACGCCGTTACTTCGAGTTATGCAGAAAGGTGAATCGCCAGGTGGGCCGGTCGCTGCGGCGGAGTTGGCTGTGCAGGCGGTCAGCTGTGTTGGCGGCATGGAGGGGCAGGAAATTCCGGTATCTAAGATTGTGGCCCAAGTACATCCAAACACGCAAAGCGAGTACAACAGAAATCCAAAGCGAATATGGTTGGTCTTATTACGCGTCAATTACCTGAGTGATAAAGTTATAGATGCTCCTTGGCATACTGTAATTAGACAAAAAAAAAAGTACAGGTATTTGGGCGAAAGAGGAAAAGCTGATGCACCACCGCTCGATCGCTTCTAGCAACCACAGTTGCAAAGAAAAAGTTGTCAGTTTTGCTTCGTGCAACCGTGGTTGCAAGGCAACGAAGTCTTTTTAATTTAATTTAGTCTCTATACCAAACGCATAGAGTCGTAGTAGTATGTATTTAAACCAAAGACAGATATATTTCTCATAGACGTGTGCCCATATTACCAACATCACGGTAGATATCTTCATTTAAAGCTGCTAATAAAAAAATACTTATTTTCATAACAAATGTGCATACTGATACATTGGAATCTGATATCGTGGACCATATAAAACTGCAAACACAAGAGAGGGTATTCCTGGAAAAGATCAACACGAAAAAAGTGTTGGATCACAAAGCATACAAGTTCTTTGTGTCCGAGTCTAAATTGGATATGTTTTTAGACGGAACAACATGGCCTGAGAGTATTACCTTTAGGCGCTTCGTTCACTATAAATATCGAAAGGCGGACGGAGGGTCCGCTGCAATCGGCCCAGTGTTCTCTAACGATGGATAGTACGACCTACAAGTTTGCCAGCTATAATTGTAACGTTGTTGAAACATAAAGACCACCGTCAACGATGTTCGACGTTTATGTGACGAGTGTGTATAGCACTACAGGAAACATGGCTGCTTCCAGAAGAGTTGGCGTATATGAATTGTATAGATAGCAGATTTGGTTCAAATGGGACTTCGGCTGTTGACACGGCGGCGGACCTACTGTGCGGCAGGCCTAATGGCGGGACAGCGTTGCTGGGGAATAAGAGTGTGTTTCCTAGTTTTACAGTGATAGTCTGCGATAATCCGCGTGTGTGTGCTGTGCTATTCGTGTTAATGCGGCCAATGGTCCATTGATATTAGTGTGCGTCTTTAGGCCGACAAACAAATCGGATAATTTGCCTTTGTTTACGACTGCCTGGGAACTGTAAGTGCTATGTTATGATTATGTAAACGAACCTATTTTCGTTTTAGGGGATTTCAATGCTCATCCTGGAGAATTATTTTTTAACGAATTGATTATTTTTTGTGATGAGTTTGAATGGGTAATTATTGATGTAAATATGTTAGGATTGACTTCAGAAACATTTACCGACATTGATCAAGCCTGTGGGTCTAAGCGCTGGCTTGATCACTGTGTTATGTCGCAATCAGCGGCGGTCTCTGTGTGCAATGTGTGCGTTAATTAAGACGTGCTGTGGTCGGATCATTTTCCCGTGATTTGTGAATGTAAATAGTGTTGAAAGTTTGACTCCTCTTAGAATTACGTCGAGTGTAACAGATAATCGGGTCCAACTGGGGCGAAAAAACCGCCGACGATATTATACAATATCGAACTGTATCAATATCGACACTACACAAGTAATACGTTTATAATTTCAAAATTTTTAATGCCGGTTTTAAAATTAAATCAAATAAGATGTGGGTACTTACCGCCTTATAATATACGCGCCGCACTATGTAGGTACCATTTCGTAGAAACTCAGATGTGTCTTCTCGACATCCGTGTGTCACTAACGGGATGCAGCAGAATACCAGCGTCAGGTATTGTACCTGGCATATGCTGAGCTGGACTCCCATTTGGTGCAACCATGAGACACATACCGCCCAGTAGTGATCGTCGCGTTTAAAATGGTGTCAGAACCATGAAAACGAGTTAAAAATGGATGTTTTAACAGCTAAACATAACACGAAGGATTTCAAGGGGTTCTGGAAAAGTACCAACCGTTTGAGTGTGTAAATTAATGAAACATGATGGTCTTCCTTTTTTTTTAAATAAAAATGCACACAATTCCTTAAATCATTATTTTATTGTCATGAACTCTCATCAAAGACTTGAACAGCTACAAATGCATGCGGTATGACGGCGTACAGCGCAGGGGTATCAGGGGCGCTGCAAGACCAACCGTATGAGGTCACGACGACCAACCACATAGGACCTGTTCTGTTTTCAGTTGTGACGGACTGCAGTCGACCGATATGGGTCATGCTGGATCATGATGGGTCGTGATGAACTATGATGGGTCGCGATTGAACCACGAGCGGTCGTGATAGGCCTCAATAGATCATGATGGGTCATGATGGACCATGACGGATAGTGTTGGGCCACGATGCACCACGATGGGCCATGTTGGCCCACTATGTAAATTAATGAAAGATTATTGTCTTCCTTTTTTTAAATAAAAATGCACAAAGTTCCTTAAATAGTTATTTTATTGTCATGAACTCTCGTCGAACACCTGAGCAGCCACAAACGCATGGGGTATGACGGCGTACAGCGCAGGAGTATCGGGGGCGCCGCAAGACCGACCGACTGACGTCACAGCGACCACACGCCACTGGCAGCCATCTTGTATCTGCGCCGGACCACCAGAGTCACCCTGTGGAAAGTAAAATGTCTATGAATCATCATCATCTGCATAACCGTTTCCCAACTATGTTGGGTCGTGTTCTAGTCTAATCGGATGCAGCTGAATGTCAGTATTTTACATGGAGCGACTGCCTATACCAGCGCAGCCCTGTACTGGGTGCAATACATTAACAGGATAAATTCTTAGATTTGAGCTTATTTCAGTAAGGGCAAATTTTTCCAACGCCGGATAATTTTATTCGAGGAATAATTTTGAATTTTTGACAGTTCTTTTATTTGACAGTTCTTCCATACAAAATTTGTCAGACGTCAATTTCATTCCACGAACAAAAATTATCTGTCGATTGGAAAATCAGCGCTAAATTAAGCAGTTTCGAGACCCCTCCGTGCCTCGGAACGTAGACCGTCACGGGCGCGAGCCGCGTCCGTGTCTGCTACGGTTTATGGACCATTGTATCTCACACAAAGGAGGCCTGTGCCCCAGCAGTGGAAACATTTCAGGCTGATTATATATTATATGTAGGAAGTAGGAGTTGGGTTTTCAATATGAACCATCCGTTACATTTATAATTCAAGCAATAAATTCAATATTTATTTGATCTTGGCTTGTGGCTAAGAAATAACAGCCGCACGGTTCGCTCGATTCGAACGATTCGTCCGTGGATGGGTGACCATCTATACATACCAAGACCCCTCCGTGCCTCGGAAAGCACATTAAGCTGTTGGTCCCGGCGGTCATTCGTAGAACTTTGACAGTCGTTACGGGTCGTCAGAAGCCCGAAAGTCTGACAACCAGTCTCACCAAGGGGTATCGTATTACCCAATACGTGGGTTGTGGAGGTCGGGTAGGCAGTCGCTCTATGTAAAATACTGGTATTCAGCTGCATCCGGTTAGACTGGAAGCCGACCCCCACATAGTTGGGAAAAGGCAGGCAGATGATGAGGAAGTAGCAAATAGGTTTTCCATATATGAATCATCCGTTGAATCTTCCGTTTGACGGCACGGTTGGCGCAGTGGTTAAGCGATTGACTGCTGCGCTGCGTGTCGCGGGTTCGATTCCCGCACGGAACAAATATTTGTATGACCTACATGTATTTGTTCCGAGTCTGGGTGTTTTTCTATCTATAATATGTATGTATTTACAAAAAAAAAAAAAAAAAATTGTATATAAGTAGTTTATCAGCCATCTTGTTACCATAACACAAGCATTAGGTTGCTTAGCTTGGGACAAATGGTGCTGTGTGAAATGTCCAGGGAAAAAAAAAAAAAAAAAAAAAAAAAAAAAAATCTTTAGTTCAAGCATTTAATTCAATGTTAATTTAACCTCAAACCACTGCTGTGTGCAGGATTCAATTGCTCGTTATGAAGGTTGGATATTGACCACAAGATTCAGCGGTTTCGTTCAATTAATTTAAGGTATTAACTTTCCTTTAGTAACGAAACTGTTTTTTTTTATATAAATCAAAAAGGCAAATCCCCAAGGTCGTGTTCCAGTCTAACCGGATGCAGCTGAATATCAGTATTTTACATGGAGCGACTGTCTATCTGACCTTCACGACCCAATTACCTACTGGGTAAAACTATGCCACGCGATAAGTCTGCCTGTCAGACTTTCGGGCTTCTGACTATCTATAACGACTGTCAAAGATCTGTTCTGAATTCTTATGTTCGGAAAAATGTCAGCTCAACTGCGTTAAAAACGCTATGAATGTTGTTAAACTGTCAAAATGAAAGCGATTGCTATTGATAGTGTGTTACGCAATTACCCGCTGCAAATGACAGTTGGGACTGATAGTTAAACGTAGTATTAGGTATATACTATATCTATGGTTAAACATGCATTCCGAGACCTACAGGTGTCTCAGTATGTAATGGATAGGCACCCATCCACGGACTGACCTCGGCAAGCGTAGCTAGATCGATCGAATGTGTACTTGACTTTACTTTGATAAGTGAAGTAAGCGTTCTATACGAATATGTACTACTAGCTTCCGCCCGCGGCTGCGCCTTGGTGGTCTGTCTATATCCTTCCCCAGGGTTCAAAGTGTCTCCATACCAAATTTCATCAAAATCAGTCCAGCCGTTTCGAAGATTATCCGGATTTTTGTTAAAGTACTGTATATACTTTCATATGCATTTAGTTACATTACAAACAGGCACTTTCATTTTATATATTTTTATGCATATGTATATAGTATTATATTATCTGTATGTATGAATAGACGTATTTACTTTGTAAGTCAACATGAGCAAGCGCTTCGTACAAATATGAACTTTAATGATAAAAAGATAGTAGTAATTCTTACCTGACAAGTATCATGCCCGCCACTTCTGTCACCAGCACACATGTGGCTATCAGGGGTGACCCCATTGGGCAGCTTCAGGGATGTGCCCCAGATCTCCTTACACTCTTGCATGTCCCACACGTCCAGGGAGACACTGCGAAGCTCTACGGAGTGATCACCTCCTGTAATTTAGAATGAGGGGATGGTTAGATTTGAATAAGGTGTAGCGGTATCTACAACGCCACATGCGAACAACGCGTCATACTGACGTCACGCAAAATCCTGCATCTCGCAAGCAGAGTTTACCGCGCAACTAGCATATTATATAAAACAGCCCTGCATCTGATCTTCACAACCCAGTTACTGGGTAATACGAAACCCCTTGGTAAGACTGGTTGTCAGACTTTCGGGATTCTGACGACCCGTAACAACTGTCAAAGATCCACGAATGACAGCCGGGACCAACGGCTTAACGTGCTTTCACGGAGGGGTCTTGGTATGTGAAGATAGTCATCCATCCACGAACCAACGGCGGCAAGCGTAGCTTAATTTGATCGATCAAACCATGCGGCTGCTATTACTTAGCCACAAGCCCCTCACGTTTTTTATTAAACATAAATTAAACAAAGAAACTCACCGTGCTCTGTCCTCCCCCATCCAGTTGCGATGATACTTCTGCCCGTTGGTGGCGGCACTCCCAGACACGCTGGACGGATCATCGCCGAGAACCTGAAGAAAAAGTATTTATTGCGACTCGTACAGGATTATAAACTAAACTAAACACAGTTAAAAATAAAAATAGAACAAATATTTATAAAAGAAGTAATAAAAGGTAAAATGAAACAGAAAGTCCTATACGAGGCCAAAAGGCTCCTATCTCAGCATGATGCTGAGACATTTAAAAATAAATGTCGCAGCGCTGGTATTCTGATAGGGCCCGCTGTGTGAATTAAAAGCATTACCGAGTTAGTCATCAACAAAACAACCATTGACTACATACTTTACCTACTCTTATACTAGTGAACGAGAACATCGTTTAGAAGCCAACATGTCCTAGAGCCAAAAAATCGAAGACGTGACTGACCACCTGACTGTGACTCTGTCCACCCCCTGAGTCTTAAAATTCGTTTGGAATTTTTTATACTCCTTTTGGTCTAGTAGTCGTGAGCACTGCTCCTGACTCTGGCAAAGTGTGCAAAAAATACCCCATTCAAATTTGCAAGTCACCCCGGCTGCAACATATATTTAGAATAGCGCCATCTATACTTTCGTCGTGTAACTTTTTTGACACACGACTGACTTAAATATCTCTGTTGGATCCGTGATCGATCAAACTTGCCATCATACTAAAACTTAATAACAAGTGGCGCCACTGGTATCGTAAACAATATCTTCCCTTCTTAAAGGTTTTAATAAAACACTTAACGAAAATGAATAAAAGCTGTAGTCATTGCAATGGAACCGTGGGGCCACTGGCATTGGCACTAAAATGCCATTCTTGTGCTGATATGTACCACTGTGAGTGCCTTAACATAACTGAACAACAATTCTCGGGCTATACTCGCGATCAAAAAGCCACGTGGAAATGTCACCACTGCAGTAACATCACGCAGCGGAGCCGCCACGAATCGGCCTCACTTAATTGCCCTACTCACCCCGAGAATTGTGAAGACGCGATAAACATGTCCTGCGATAACTTGGAACAGCAGCTATGGTCACCAAACTCGTCATTAAGCTCTACATCAACGATTGTCGCTGGCGCAGCGTCCAACTCGACTGACAGCGGCACCCTTGGTATAATAACACAGGAACTAAATAAAACACTCACAGGTTGGCGTACTGACATGGACCACGCCATGGCCAAATTCACAGCTGATATCAAGACCTCGCTGCGTGGCTGGCGTGCAGAAATGGAAATCAGCATGACGAAATTCAATGACAGTATCCAGTGTAGCATAACTGAAATGAAGCAGGAAATGAACTCCCTCCGTAGCGCACATCAAAGCTTAAATGAACGAGTTAGTACGGTGGCTCTTGATGTTTCCGAATTAAAATCGTCCGTGCAGTTTCAGGCAGCTGAGCATAAAGACCTTCAAGAACGTGTTGAGATCATTTCCCGTCACAGCTCTGACCACTCCCAAAGCTTAATTAGAAACCTTGAGCTTAAAATTGATTCCTTGGAGCAGCAGGCTAGAAACTGCAATATTGAAATCTGCAATGTCCCTGAAAGGCGTGGTGAAGACTTAATTCACATGATGGAACAACTGGGCACTGCCATCAAGTTTCCAATACAACGGAAAGATATCATCTCGATCCATCGAGTACAACACGCACAGCAAACCAGTAATAGACCCAAGAACATAATTGTTAAATTCTGTACAAGAATTACACGTGATAACGTCCTGAGCGCATACCGTCTGGCCAAGGAACTCAAGTCCGATCAAATCGGCATTTCAGGGTCATCAATTAGAATATACCTAAATGAACATCTTACCCTGAAAACAAAACAGTTGTTTCGGGATTGCAAGGAAGCCGCTAAACAGCACGATTTCAAGTATGTTTGGGTTAAAAACTCAACAATACTTGTACGCGAACGTGATGGCTTGGCTTCGTTTGCAGTTCGCACACTGGAAGATGTCCGAAAAATTAAAAGCGGTGACAAAATCCCATCGGTCAGTATTTGAAACCCCGCTTAGTAACTGTTACGATAGGTTATACTATATGATCATATTTGGTACACCAAATCTCACACATTTTGTTCACAATATTATTATTATTTTCATTTTCATGTTTGTATTTGTTAACTTATGTTTTTTGTACTCGTTAAGAGTTGGATTTCATAATTCTAACTTGCTTGCTCTGCAAGTCTTTAGTTTTGAGAGGCTATTACTCGTTAAAATGTTTCCAAGTTCCTTATATTTTTTAAGTTTCGTCTGTTTACTCTTAAAACATTTTATCTCAGTGCAATTGTTACTTATTGTACTCAAAACTGTAACAAAAACACTTTCAAAACCGTACAATTATTATTGTAAAACTGTGTTACTAGCTTTATCTTGCATGAGCTTGTCTTGCTGTTTCTTTGGTTTAAATTCATTTGTTTGTATCCTAAAATCAGTCTTATCAGTGGTTTTGCTTGGCGTCTGTTCTCTTGGCATCCTTCCATTAAACACACAATGTTTGTACATTTGGATATTCTACCTTTGCCAGTGCTTGACAAACACTTAACCATATATTATCAAAACTGTAGGGGTATCCGTACAAAACTGCATGCTTTATATATGAATATTCTCACCAGAACATATGATATTATCATACTGACAGAAACATGGTTAGTGCCGGAAATCAATAATAATGAATTCATTGACCAGCGTTACGTTGTGTACAGGTGTGATCGAGATCGGGCTAGCACTGATAAACTGGAAGGTGGCGGTGTTCTAGTGGCTGTACTGAAAATCCTCCGATCATTTGAAATAGGCTTAAACACTTCCACTAGCGTTACCCCACTGCATAACTACATAGAACAAATTGCTGTTGAAATACCTAGTGGTAAAAAACTAAAGCGTCACGTCGTGGCTGCTGCGTACATACCTCCTAAAACTCCCCCACCTGTATATGAAAAACATTTCGAATTACTTTATGAGGTTTTGTGTAATCCTAGTGTCGATTGCTTCTGTGTAGCCGGTGATTATAATATCCCAGAAGCGACGTGGGACATGTCTGCTACCCTAAATACCCCGATAAGCTCACCCTTGTGCTCTGGTTCAACTGCGTCTTGTGATTATCTTAATAATTTTATATCCCTTCTAAGTGCCTCTCAGTATAACAGCACACTTAACTCCAAAGGCAAAATATTAGATCTATTAATATCCAACTTACCCTGTCGTGTGCAAAAAGAGTCATCTCCCTTGCTACCGGCTGACGTTTATCACCCCCCATTTGTTTGTGACATACATATAAAAATTAAAAATCCCCCCCTGGACAGGAATTCTATACAAAAATACAATTTCTACAAAGCCGACTACGAAAAAATAAATGACAGGATACAGAGAACCGACTGGCCGGAACTTCTTACACACGGTAAATCTGAAAATGCTTTAACATTGTTCTATGACAAACTAGACCAGATTATCAAGCTACACACTCCTCTAACTTGTTCGAGATCATCCAAATACCCGGTCTGGTTCTCGCGTCCTTTGATAAACATACTTAAAAAGAAACAGAGGGCCTGGATCAGGTGGAAGAGGTATGGAAACATATCGGATTACGAAGTATTCAAAACACTTAGAGCCAATTTTGGGGAAATGTGCGGTAAATGCTTTTCTAAGTACATAGACACAGTAGAAGATAGCCTGCACACAAATGTCAAACACTTCTGGACATATGTCTCAAACCGAAAAGACAAACCGTGCATCCCAGCAAAAGTTCACTACAAAGACACTCAATCCAGTGAACCAGAAGTCATCTGCGATATGTTCTCGAATTTCTTCCACTCCGTTTATGAACCTGCGTCGCCACTCCTGTCACAATGGCAACCACCCGCGGAAACTTCCTCAAGTTGTGATATTATATCTACCTTACGCTTTGACGAAAACAAGATCATAAAAGAACTCAAGTCTCTGGATCCTGCCAAAGGTCCAGGACCTGACGGCATACCTGCTTATTTTCTACGCTACACTGCTACTAACATCTGCAAACCGTTAGCCATAATTTATAATAAGTGCGTCACTGAGGGAGTATTTCCAAAAGAGTGGAAGCGCGCAAACATCACACCTGTGCACAAGGGTGGGTCGAAGGGTAATGTGGAGAATTACCGTCCAATCTCGATCCTCTCCACCTTGTCAAAGGTTTTTGAGAGACTCGTCCATAATGAGATATATCCATTCTTACATAATGTCATTATACAACAGCAACACGGCTTCGTTAAACAGCGGTCTACTACCACAAATCTCCTGTCTTTCTCCAGCTTCTTATTTGATAGTTTTGACAAGGGCCTGCAAGTAGACGCTGTTTATACAGATTTTTGCAAGGCCTTTGACAGGGTGGACCATGAGTTGCTGCTTAATAAAATTGCCTTTAACGGAATTCGTGGCAATTTGTTACGATGGTTTGCTTCGTATATTTCGAACCGCTGTCAAAGGGTAGTAATCAATGGTTACAGGTCAAGTATTTGTGAAGTCACATCTGGTGTCCCACAAGGCTCCATTCTTGGTCCGCTCTTATTTAACATATTTATTAACGATATAGGTGACTGTTTCCGCAATACTGAATTTCTATTATACGCCGATGACTTGAAGATCTACAAGTCCACCAAAACTGTCGATGATTGCATTTTACTCCAACAAGATCTTGATAGACTTACAGACTACTGCCACAGTAACAAATTAAAACTAAGTTTACCGAAGTGCAGCTATCTCACGTTCACTAAAAATAAGCATATTATTAAGTTCGCCTACTCCCTTTGTCATGTGCCACTATCCCAACTGAATTTAATTCGTGACCTTGGCGTTATACTTGACTCTAAACTGTGCCTAGACTCACACATTAACAAAATTGTCAGCAAAGCTTTCCAGCTATTTGGTTTTATTATGCGGTCCACCCTTGACTTTAAGCGAACCACGTCATATTTATGTTTATATAAAGCGCTTGTTCGTTCACAGCTAGAATATGCAGTGTCAGTATGGAATCCTTTCTACAAAAAATATTCTGAAATGGTTGAAAATGTACAGTACAAATTCTTGCGTGCTATGCACTACAGATGCCACAAATCCTACTTATCATACTCTCAATTACTCAGCAAGTACAAGCTCCTCCCCCTTAGTTCTAGAAGGAATTACCTTGAAGCCACTGTGCTATATAAAATTGTCAGAAACAAGTTTAACTGTACAAATCTGAACAGTATGATTTGCTATGCTGTACCTCGAACCATTCACAAGCGGCGGGTACGCGCAGGTACTCTTTTCGCTTTGAACACTTGCCGAACTAACTCAGGCCTGCGCGCACCTCTCCGCCGTATGGTTGACACGTACAACAGTACCTTTGTGAACGTAGATATTTTCAATTGCACAATAAGTAAATTTAAAAGCCTCATTCGCCATTCCCTATTAGATACCACAACAAGTGCTCCTTAATATATTAATTTTGTATAATTTTGTTATCTTTTTACTGTAATTTTGAACAAATTATTCTTATTTTTTTTTTTTTATACATTTCTCATATTTATATTTTTTTTTCCTTATCATTTAACTTTTAATTGAATATTTGCCACACGTACTGCTATTAATGTTCCTAGCGATTAGCTCTTTTTTTTTAAACTTCTATGCCTATTTGTGGACAGCGTTGTGGGTTACTTATAACCAAATTGCTCAGAACTTAAACTAGTTGTAAGTCCTTATAATGTAACTGTTTGCCGTTCCTCTCAATAAAAAATAAAAAAATAAAATAAAATAAAAAAGTGTTATTGGATTTTTCCATCAGGAATTCTTCAGCAGCAGCCTGGAGTCCGGATTTGTGCCCGACTGAAGGCAATAGGCTCGCCCCCTACTACATGGGACTTGAACACAACTGGGGAAATGTCAGTGTACTGCAGGTATACATCGCTCAGAATGGGCCTTATTAGAAGGCTGATAGTCACCCAAAGGGCAGTATGTAGCACTGTAGCAGTGAGCAACGCACATTGCTCGCAGAACAGATGGCCGATGGGGCCAAAAGGTTCTGGAGTGGCGACCGCGTACCGGAAGACGTAGCGTTCGAAGTCCTCCCACAAGGTGGGCCGACGACCTTGTGAAGGCCGCAGGAACCTGTTGGATGCGAGAAGGTACTCTGTCTACTACAGGTACTCTGTCTACTACAGGCACTCTGTCAAGTACAGGTACTCTGTCTACTACAGGCACTCTGTCAAGTACAGGTACTCTGTCTACTACAGGCACTCTGTCAAGTACAGGTACTCTGTCTACTACAGGCACTCTGTCAAGTACAGGTACTCTGTCTACTACAGGCACTCTGTCTATTACATGCACTCTGTCTACTACAGGTACTCTCTCTACTACATGCACTCTGTCTACTACAGGTACTCTCTTTACTACATGCACTCTGTCTACTACAGGTACTCTCTCTACTACAGGCACTCTGTCTGCTACAGGTACTCTCTCTACTACAGGCACTCTGTCTGCTACAGGTACTCTGTCTACTACCGGTACTCTCTCTACTACAGGCACTCTGTCTACTACAGGTACTCTGTCTAACTACAGGTACTCTGTCTACTACAGGCACTCTGTCTACTACAGGTACTCTGTCTAACTACAGGTACTCTGTCTACTACATGCACTCTGTCTACTACAGGTACTCTGTCTACTACATGCACTCTGTCTACTACAGGTACTCTATCTAACTACAGGTACTCTGTCTACTACATGCACTCTGTCTACTACAGGTACTCTGTCTACTACATGCACTCTGTCTACTACAGGTACTCTGTCTAACTACAGGTACTCTGTCTACTACATGCACTCTGTCTACTACAGGTACTCTGTCTAACTACAGGTACTCTGTCTACTACAGGCACTCTGTCTACTACAGGTACTCTGTCTAACTACAGGTACTCTGTCTACTACATGCACTCTGTCTACTACAGGTACTCTGTCTAACTACAGGTACTCTGTCTACTACATGCACTCTGTCTACTACAGGTACTCTGTCTACTACAGGTACTCTGTCTACTACATGCACTCTGTCTACTACAGGTACTCTGTCTAACTACAGGTACTCTGTCTACTACATGCACTCTGTCTACTACAGGTACTCTGTCTAACTACTGGTACTCTGTCTACTACATGCACTCTGTCTACTACAGGTACTCTGTCTAACTACAGGTACTCTGTCTACTACATGCACTCTGTCTACTACAGGTACTCTGTCTACTACATGCACTCTGTCTACTACAGGTACTCTGTCTAACTACAGGTACTCTGTCTACTACATGCACTCTGTCTACTACAGGTACTCTGTCTAACTACTGGTACTCTGTCTACTACATGCACTCTGTCTACTACAGGTACTCTGTCTAACTACAGGTACTCTGTCTACTACAGGCACTCTGTCTACTACAGGTACTCTGTCTAACTACAGGTACTCTGTCTACTACATGCACTCTGTCTACTACAGGTACTCTGTCTAACTACAGGTACTCTGTCTACTACAGGCACTCTGTCTACTACAGGTACTCTGTCTAACTACAGGTACTCTGTCTACTACATGCACTCTGTCTACTACAGGTACTCTGTCTACTACATGCACTCTGTCTACTACAGGTACTCTGTCTGCTACAGGTACTCTGTCTATTAAAGGCGTGATGTTATGGACTTAAGTTTTACTCACTTGACTTTTGAAACCAGCTTGATGAGCGCTATATCATGGTATGACCTTCTCTGCTTATACTTCGGGTGGCGTATGACAGCTGATGTCTTCACAACGAGGGCGCCACGATCGTCCAGGTACGAGGACCCGAGTTGTACCGCATGAGGGGGACCACTGTAAATATCGTTACTCTAAATATTGTTACTGATTTCAGTAAAATAGATGAATTAATATGAGGTAATGGGTTGATGGCTCGAAGCTTTGTGATAGTTGAAGGTGAGTTGCGTTTGCTGCGTTCAATCAATGGATGGGTTGGCCTATGAACGACAAAGTCTGCGATTTCGTTGAAAAAAATAATTATGAACGATTTTTTAGACATCTGCATGAACTACCAACTTTTATCACCTACTAGCTACTGCCCGCGTAAAATTCCTTGTTCCCTCGACCCACCGCGTCGCATCGCATCGCCTACTCACGCTATTACTTCGTTTTCACTTAGTGTTCTGGTCTCTAGCGTGATATTAAATAGCCTATAGCCTTCCTCAAGAATTGGGCTATCAAGTACAAATGCGATTTTATTAAATCAGTCTGGTGGTTCCAGAGATTAGCGCTTTCAAGAAAAAAAACTCTTCAGCTATAGATTGATAAAGCCAAGTTTGCGTCGCATCACGGAAGCAATAACAACAGTGAAAATACCTGACAACATTAGCGTCTTTGTCCTGGAAGGTACAATGCCCCGCAGTTAGGACGTAGCGGTCGCTGATCAGGGAGCCCCCACACTTCCAGGAGTAGCCGTCGTTCTGGAAACATCAACACACAGCATTAAATAAAAGGGCTAGAAAAATAAAAATCCAAGATGGCGGCTGCGAAAACTTTCAAAACTAACTTTCGTACCTAAAATTTAAAGCATTTTTTACTCTTACAACGAAATTTTTGGGTATAAAATGTTCGACACTTGTATGATGTCCTTTTTCGTCATGGGTGTCGATTTCATGGTTTTTGAGAGTGTTGAAGCTTCCAAAAATTTATACTAGTTGGCTCATAGGTCGAACTGCGAGACACAATTCCCAAAAAAAAAATCGAGTATCGCATAAGGAACTCCGTTCTTGATGGGGTTCCTCGGTCTCACACGTTCAAAGCATTTATTTCAAATAAACCAATTGATGATGATTGATGACCTGAAACACAGGTTTTTCATAAACCTAGATCAGGCAGGACTATATTACAGTTAGAATTTATCTTTCCTCGATTGTAATTAATGTAGGTAAATCATATTTTTACTTTACTTTATACTTGAATAAAACTTTGTTTTATATATTTTTTTTTTATTTAACTACAGGCACTTTTGAATTGTCGGTCAGTCAGAAAGATGAGGTTATTTAGTTGCCCATTCCAAAGCGTAATAGGTACCTATGGAGAAGAACGGGCAAGAAACTCCACGGCAACTCTTTTTTTTACAAAATATTGCTTACATCATTCATGTTGAAATTATCCATGTTAGAATAATGTAGAAACACGTGCACGTTAAAAGCGTCTGTTATAGATGTGTAGGATGATTATTTAAACTTACGCTAGCTTTCATCCATCCAACGAGAGCCATGTGTGGGAAATCTCCGATGGTTGCGACTGTTCCGCCGATGACCAGAGGGACGTTGATTGGCACACAGTCAGACACTTTGATTACTACCGGTTCTGGAGATGGTAGCAGAGGTAAGGCCACCAATTTCTTCATTGTGAGGGATTTGTAGTAGTTGCACACTAGAAGAAGTAGAAGGAATGTTATAAAAGAAAGAAAATACATATATTTGCGGCAAACATGACGCAAAAAAAAGGACCAACACAAAAAAAAAACAGGTCTAGTGCAAGTCGGACTCGCGCACCGAGGGTTCCGTACAAATTTGTAGGTATGTAACTACAAATTTACGGTTTTCTGATTTTTTCCTTTACCTGTGCTTTGACGTTGCTTCTTGCCAAATTTCATGATTCTAGGCCAACGGGTAACGGATATGTTTTAATTTCGAAACAAAAACGCTCGTATCTTTTGATTGCGTTGACTTAGAAGTTTGATTTTTTTACTGCTTCAAGAGATTATTAATATTAATTTCAACTTGATAAATCCACGCGTTCCTGAGAAAAAGGGTCTTGACTGACGGACAGACAGACGGACAACGAAGTGATCTTATAAGGGTTGCGTTTTTCTTTTTGAGGTACGGAACCCTAAAAATGATCTTAATAAAGTAAAAAACAATAGTGACTCTCGACTTCGTTAGGACACCCAATTTAAATTATCGGCGTTTCCTACAAACTCAGGGGACACAGTGTCTTTTAAAGTCCAGACATAATCTTGGTCAGATCATTGTGATGACCATGCCCATGTAGATTAGTATCTGAAATTGTATTTTGAGGAAAGAACTACACAGATATAAGTGAACCAGTCCAGTCAGTACACGCATTTGTCAGTAATCGTGTAGCTCAACTCAGAACTTAAGGAGCTCAACGACTCGACTAACAATACCAAAGAAAGGGCAGACCCAGACCGTCATTAACAGAGAGAAAGGAAAAAAAATCATACTCACTACTCTCCGCCTTCTCTGTATATCTTTTCTTCTGCCATTCAGTCATATCATCTTCATCAGGACCAATCAAAATCTCTGGTTCCCGATCAGGTTGATTATTGAACGTCACTGAACTTGGATCTGAAGGTCTATTGAAGTTCCCAAAGTTATTATTGTTGGATACCGGTCTGTTGGTGATGGGGGTTAGACGATCGTCCGCTGGGGTTGGTTGTACTCCGGGTCGGTTGTTTAGAGGAGTGTTTGGGTAGTTAAAGCCCCCAAAATTGTTTCCTTGGTTGAAACTGTTGGTGGGTCTATTGTTATTAAAGTTAGAATTTCCTCTGTTGTTATTATTATTCGTAGTTCCTCTATTATTGAAATCGACTCCTGCATTACCAAAGTTATTAAAACCATTATTGTTCAAGTTGTTGTATGGAAAATTTATATTAGAATCAGTGTTTTGTGTCCCTCTATTATTATCATTACTAATAACCCCAGGATAATTGTTGTTGTTATTAAGACTGGGTCCATTGGTGAAAAAATTGGCTGGTCTTGGTTGGTTATTGGCAGACAATTTCTCTCTTTGATTAACATTTTCAAAGACAGCTTTAGTAGTTGTGTCATAAGGGTTGTAATATTCTCCAAAACGTATGTTGCTGTATTCATTTTTATTGTTGAAATTCCTAGAGTTATTTTGACTAGATTTTGTCGTCTTGTGAGTTGGTTTCTCTGTCGTAGCAAAGACATAGTCATACTGATTCGTGGCGGGTCTATTTGTTCGTCTGTCTTCCGACTGATGTCTGTTCTCGACAGTTTTCTTCTTGCTTCCTTGTCTGTTCGCTTGTTTGTGTGGGGCCCTTGTGGCCCCCGTGTATAGGTTTAAGTTGTCATTGCCCTGGTATGGCTGGAATAACTGTTGGAGTCCTTGGAGGAGGTCTGGAAAAAGAAACAGGTGATATATTTCTGGTGAACCTTTGAATGATAGACTGTGGAATGATGTGCTAAGGCAATGGTGCGGTTTAAAAGAAGATTTAGTGACAAAATTTTAAAAGATTATGCTTATCCTATATTGTATATAATCAAATATTTTCTAACTAAACAGACAGCTGTGTTGCTGGGGAGTTTGTTGCGCCAATTCTTCTTCCCAGCAAAATCACTAGGAAGAGGTGAAGGGCGGGCGTTTTGGGGGACAGTCTTATGTAATGTTGAGGTTCAAAAAGTGCTGATTCTCAGCCTAGTTTGATTAAATGACTTTTGATTTTGATTTGCCTACATTTTTGACAAGTTTTTGACATGGGTTGTCGCTGAGATGAGATACGAGAATTGGCCTTCTGGTGTTACAAGGAGTAACAGGCTAATCCAATATTTAGGGAAGAAACTTTTCCTTATTTTTTTCCTTTTTAAGACTACAAAATAATCATCTTGGCCTTCGCAGAAAAAGAACTCGTCCACAATTTATTATCCTTATTAATGCCAAAATATCCGGTCTGAGTAGGTTATTAAAAATGTTTTAAAAAGACTTCTAGAATGAATTACGAACCGTCATTCATCACCATCTGCCTCATAAGTCTCAAAAGGTCCCATTCTCAAAAGGATAAACAAGGTCACCTATCCACGGACCAACCGCGGCAAGCATAGCTTAACCTGATCGATTGACTTGTGCGGCTGATATTACTTAGCCACAAGCCCCTCAATTCGTTCTTATTGATTCTGAAGCAGTACAAAGTTCGGTCAGCTAGTAGAAATTCAAAAAATGCATAGATAATGCATTCTTTTGGCATACCAAACAAAAAAAAAAAGGAACATACGAATGTAGATAATTATATGTTAAAAAAAAAAACTAGATTACTTCACCTTTAACGTGGTTGTTATTGAAAATAACCAGTTTCTCGAGTGCTCTAACTACATTACTTAATACTACGACTTTAGTATTTATTACATGATACTTAATAAATAATATGTTGATTTGGAATGGAGATAAATGGTATTATCGTCATAAAAAGGCTAGCTTATTCGCAAGTGGGTGTCGCATAAAGTGGAGCAGACAGGAGTGATGCGATAGCGCGACGCAACTCGTCGTAGAACAATTTCTATAAAAACTTCTTGGGAATTATTCTTCCAGAATCGCGTTCAGCCTGTCTGTGGGAGCCTTAAGGCGACAGAAGATGACATATACAGGGCTATTGGTAAAACAACCAACAACCTCTTAAGAGGTCATTGTACTCATCATTATGAACAACTTTTACTATGGGACCAAACCAGAAATCGCGAAAAAAAAAACAGCTGTTCCCTACATTTACGAGTATGTTCGTCTAACTCGTCAAAATGTAGGGAACAGCTGATTTTTTTTTCGCAATTTTTGGTTTGGTCCCATAGTAAAAGTTGTTCATAATGATGAGTACAATGGCCTCTTAAGAGGTTGTTGGTGTTTTACCAATAACCCTGTATAATCAGCCTATAACGTTCCCACGACTGGGACACAGGCCTCCTCTCACAGAGAGGGAGCGGGCCGTCCGGGCCGCCACCACAGGGCGCTGGTTTGTTGGGTAGAAGAAGTGGCTGGGAGCAGAGGCATGCTCCCAGCCACTTCTTCTACCCAGCGAAAGCACTAGGAAGTGGTGAATGGCGGGCGTTTTGCATGAAAAAGTATATTATATGTTAATCCTGGTTATAAACCATCTGTATGACAAATTTCATCCAAATCCGTTGAGGAGTTTTTGCGTGAGAGAGTAACAAACATCCATCCATCCTCACAAACTTTAGCGTTTATAATATTGGTAGGAAGTAGGATTATAATTACCGAAGTGTTGTGTCTGTCCCCTGGTGACTGTGATCACGGTGAGCACCAGCAGGGTAGTGAGAACGCAGCTGGTCCCCATGATCGCATTCTTGTCTGAAACAAACAGAAATATTGTTAGGAACTGCTACTATGGACGTCACAAGGCCAGAGTTCAAATAATTACGAAAGTGAAATTCTTCCATCACACTATGTCTTTATACATGGGCTTGTGGTTAAGTAATAACAGCCGCACGAATCGATCCATCAGGTTAAGATACGCTTGCCGCGATTGGTCAGTGGATGGGTGACCATCTTTACATACCAAGACCCCTCCGTGCCTCGGAAAGCACGTTAAGCCGAGGCAGGCGTTTTACTTTGCGTAAATAATTTCATCACCACTGCTCTCAAAACGTTGAAGGAAAACATCGTGAGGAAACCGGCATGTCCTAGAACCAAAATATTCGAAGACATGTGACATCTACCAACCCGCACTGGGCCCGCGTACTGGATTACAACCCACTCCCTCTCGAAGAGAGGAGGCCTGTGTCCCAGCAGTGGGAACATTATAGGCTGATTTACATTTATAATTATGATAATTATTTATTTCGTTTTAACTAACTACTAATATGAAGTACTAAATTAAAAGACTAACTAACAGTATACTCGTAATTTATAAATACAAAAACAATAGGATATTTAGGCGCCGAAGTACCTACTCGTCCGCATCGCTGTCATCCGGAAACGTGCCAAGAAGACTGGCAGCATTGCCACATTTAAATGCCATATGACGTTTGTATGAGTAAATTGAATACTCAGCGATCATTACGAGGCCCTTGCTTGACCACAGACTAATAAAAGATCGAAGTAAACAATTTTTTCTTTATTTATTTCTTTCAATAAGTATGTCCGGGCTTCCGTGACGACTTAGAAGTTTTTTTTTCTATTAATTAGTAATGATTTAGATATGATTTTAATAACATACCTTTAGTCTACTACGTGCCTCCGTTGGTCCCGGCTGTCATGGACCATTTTGAACACTCGATGTATTGAGTGTGCGATGTATTGAATGTTCGTTTTAATAACCATTCGATATTATGAGCGTTCGAGTATTTAGACATTCGATTTATAGTGGTCGATCAATTGATATTCGATTATTTGGCATTCGATTTGGCATAGTACACCCCACGCCCGGCAGTCACGAGAGCAACGGGGCTGTCACCTCTTTATAATTTTAGTATACTTAGATAAACAAATCTTTCTGAAGAAGCTCGCCGGGGAAGTACCATCACTATATATACCTATTTCTAATATACCTCTGCACGCAAAACTTGAAATACATAATACTTATTTTATGTAAATAATATAAAATCACTGTTTATATTAAAATTCTCCGTAATATATCGGAAGCGAGCTAACTGGTTTCTTGTCCGTATAAAAGGTCAGATTCGGTCTACGGCCGTCTGCAGGGTCATTAAGACATGCCTTTTGTACATACATACACAAACTCACGCCAACTTCCTATGGGGTAGGCAGAAACTAGAGAACGCCTCCTGCTACGATCTTTACATACTCCTTTTGCCTCGTTGACGTTCGTATACATCAGAAGGTCAATTCTCGTAATTTAAAACGTTCAAAACCTAGTCGCAATCTCATCTCAGCGACAAACAAATGTCAAAAACTTGTCAAAATGTAGGGAAATTAGAGGTATTTTTGACAGATATCAGACTGTGAATGATCTTAAAATTACGAGAATTACCATCTGCACCCTAATTGCGTAACAACAATCAATCGGGATCTGAATCATTTCGAAGCAAATTTCTAATCCATCGCTCCATATGTTCGAAAAATTTGTCTGCTCAACACGTAAATAACGCAATGAATGTTGTTGAACTGTCAAAATGAAACCGATTCCGATTAATAATGTGTTACGCAATTGCCCCGCTGGTCATACACTGGTGCTTGTATTCGAATACTATGCACCTGACCTTTCTGAAGAACACCACCAAATATAAGGTCACAATAATAATGTCATCCTAGGACAAAGTACGCGAAGTCAAAATGCGACACTCAGATTACATAGTCTTGCCATTCTTCTTTCATTGAAATTAGTTCAGCCGTTAAGGCGTAAAAGGGTATAAGTAACAGGATGGGTTGTGGAGATCAGATACGCAGTCGCTCCGTATATAACGTGTTCAGCGCTTCTTCTTCACATGTATTATGCGCACGGCCAGTGTGGAACTCCTTGCCATCAACGTCTGTGTTCCCTTCGACGTATAATCCATCCGCCTTCAAAGCAAGAGTGAATAGGCATCTTCTGGGCATGCTCGTTCCCTCTTAGACCTCATCCATCACTTTCCACCAGGCGAAATCGAGGTTAAGAGCATGCCCATTTCGCAAAAATAAAGTTAAATACTGGTATTCAGGGGGGTCTACTACGAAAAGCAAAGTGCGAATCATCGGATCGGACCGACTCATGGCCGAACCGAATATTATTGAAATATGCGAAAAAAGTTCGGATCGGCTCAGTTGGGTCGGTACCATAGTCAATATTCGAAAGAGTGTAGGAGTGTAGGATCGGGACCGACCGAACCAAATAGTAACTTCGCAACAGGACACGGCCGAACATTCGGCCGATACCACTTTGGAGTAGACCCCCTGCTGCATCCGGTTAGACTGGAACCTGACCCCGACATAGTTGGGGAAAGTCTAGCCAGTTCACGATGGTACCTTTCAAACCTACCTACTTTCAGATCCAAGAAGAGAAATGCATTCATTCACTAATACAAATAATATAATATATTCTTTTTATTCAATTCACAGTTACAAAAATACGGTAATAAGAACTGTCTCGGAACGGTATTACGACCCACTTATGTTTAATTTTCGGACGATAATAAGATCAGTGCAGTCTGGCAATCGGAAACACGATAAAAAAGAATATAAGTACACAATGAGCTGGTATTCTGAACAAGCAGAATAAGTGAGCAAGCAGATTTATAGGTTACAAGACCAATTTAAGTCTGAATGTCGGTTTTTGGATGAAAACCTTTTACCAAAAAAATAAAAAATAAAGGAAGAATAGGGCTTGAGGCTAAGTTATAACAGCCGCACGGGTCGATCGATCAGGTTATGCTACGCTTGTCGCGGGTGGTTCCCATCCGAGTAATTAAAAAAAAAAAAAAATTTATGTTTTGTTACCTTCAATTGTATGAATGTACAAAAACCACTTATCTCAACACTATGCAGCTTTACAACTAGGGTAACAGTGTTTTCGATGAGCTCTGGCATCCAATGTAATATTTAACTTGTGTTTAGGGTGCCAAATTGGGTTGGTTAGAAGCCTAGGTCAGTTGGAAGGTCAGAAAGGCAGTCGCTCCACGTAAAATACTGGTACTCAAACTGCATCCGGTTATACTGGAAGCTGACCCCAACATAGTTGGGAAAAGGCAGGCAGGTGATGATGATTTAGTTTATTATTTGTTGTTGCTTTGTGTATCCACATTTGGTCAAAAGGGTGAGCGTCAATTAACATCAATGCAATCTACATACAATTATGTACACATTTATCATTCTGCGATCAGAATATAAATGACTAATTATTTATTGTTTATTACCACAAGCAAAATACGTTATTTTTAGAACATATAGGTACACGAGAAAAACCGCAGAATCAATTGTCGAGCAATTATGTACCGTAAGAGGTTGTTGTTTAAGTTCAAAGTTCAATATCATTGATGGTTTTAGTTTATTTTGACCCCGTTTTGCATGTGTTGCTTCGGATTGTTATAAAAAAATGGAGGAAATTTAATTAGCTAGCGAAACTCTGCAGACGTAATAGTTATCGTTATCTGAACACGATAAAAAAAAAAATGTTTTTTTTGGGGGGTCAACGACCTCTGGTACTGTTGTTACTTGAAATATGAGTTGAGAAAATCTGGTTTTCTTTTTTAATTAAGACCTTTATTTATTGAGGCAACCACAGGCAAGGCCGGTCAAGTCATTGAGTGCCACCGCGGTCGCACGGTAAATGATTTTATTTTGTAAGTAGGTTTGTACAAACACTTCACACGTCAATCATATTTTAACAACTAGATGAGGTCGGCGTTTCCTATCTGACTAGTCTGAGAAGAAAGGCCGAAACAAACTCAGAGGTCACAGTCTCCTTCAAAGTCCAGACATAATCTTGGTCAGATCATATGAAGACCATGTAGATCGATGTCTGAGATGGTCTTTTGAGGAAAGAACCACACAGATTGAGAGGACCTGTCCAGTCAGTGCACGCATTTGTCAGAAATCGTGCAGCTCAACTCAAAACTTAAGGAGCTCAACGATTCGACGAACAATATCAAAGAAAGGATATTTGGGTAGGCCACATACATTACTCAAACTGCCAGACCAAGACAAAAACTAACAGAACACAGAGAAAAATAAAAATAAATAAAATGACCCACATAGTCTTCACATTCACAATAATTAAATAATAGAAAACTTTACAAAGTAAGCAAATGTGGTGTCAGCCAACAATAGATTTTCTATTGTATCCGTTATCTGGCAGTCGAAGACAACCTCCTAGGTTGAAAAACTGGATGCCATACCCAAAAAAAAAAGAAAATCGTGGGGCAAATGTCCACCAGACGCAACTCCCGTCTGGTCGGAGGAGTCCTCCCTTTTCTATGGAGGACTAGCGGCGCTCCGCGGTTTCACCCGCATAAGTTTCGATCCCGTGGGAATATCGGGATATAAAGTATCCTATGTGTAAATCCTCGTTATACCTGTGCGCCAAATTTCATCCAAATCCGTTCAGGAGTTTTGGCATGAAAGAGTAACAAACATCCATCCATCCGTCCATCCAAACTTTCGCGTTTATAATATTATTAGGAAGTAGGATGAGTGAACTTCACACGCAGTTCCTCATGCCTCTGTAACAATACTATTCATAATTATATAACGACTCAGGTAATATGCCTCATTAATCACACAGGTGCCTTGTATGTATGGTAAACGCATGAGAACTCAGAAACTCAACACGTGAGGGGAAAAACCATTGAGGAGGTATAACTTAGAACCTAGGTATGTTGGTAAACATTGTCATATTACTAACAATCAGTTACTTATGAAAGTCCGTTTCACAAAAGAAGTCTCGTAGACGCGGCGCCACTGTCGTAGGACGGAATCATAAATATTGATTTATGTATTTATTTATCTCGACATCATATACGAGTAGCAGGCTTGATTATTGGTTAATAAAATGCACATTCTTAAATAAAGAAAGGTGTCTGGGGTACGAGAGTTGTTGTTGGAATGTTGGTAACTATATAATAATAATTAGTTCCACTTATTGCCGCGGGACTTCTTTCGGGAAACGGACTCTAAGGGCCGGTTTTTTGATCCGTAGTTACACTCAACCAATTGTTAAGAATAAACATGGAGTAATGGTTAAATTTTTGCAAAATATGTTTTTTTTTTATCACATTTTTAGTTTATTTACTGATTATTTTTTTTAAGTAATAGTTAAATATTGGACCATTAGCAATGATATTAAATCATTAGATAAAAGAAAAATTGATCAAAAAACACATTTTGCAAAAATGTAATACTGTGTGAGCTTGCTCTTCTCAGTATGGACACTTTTTCGGGTGACTATACCCTGTCCATTAAGTTAACTATTTTTTGACAGCCGTCTTAGAACGTACATATTCCAGATTACATAAAAGTTAACTTTAAAATGCGTAATAAAACAAATATACATATAAACTGCCTTATCTTATTGAATTACTAGCTGCGCCCCGCGGTTTCACCCGCATAAGTTTCGATCCCGTGAGAATATCGGGATAAAAAGTATTCTATATGTTAATCCTGGTTATAAACCATCTGTGTGCCAAATTTCATCCAAATCCGTTCAGCAGTTTTTGCGTGAAAGAGTAACAAACATCCATCCATCCATCCATCCATACAAACTTTCACGTTTATAATATTAGTAGGATAATAATACTAGGAAGTAGGATAGGATCTTCATCTTATGTATGGCTTCTTACAATATACATATCATACCGTACGTGTATCAATCAATGTATCGTGTGTTGCTGCAATAACTAGTTCCATCTGTCAAAAAACGGTTTACCGAATGGATAGGGTATAGTGAGGACAAATCTTGCGATTTCAATCTTTGGGCAACAGGGTTTAACTTTATGGTGTCAAAAACGCTCTCCAGGAAAACACACCAACTTACTTTCATAAGCAACGTTTCAGTGACGTCAATCACCGGTAAATTGCGGACCCCGTGTGACCGTTCACCACTTTCTTGGGAAATCAATGTTGACTAGTTTATGAGTAATGCTAAGTTGCTACGAGCAGTCATAACCTAAGTATTTAAAATTTTACCTATAATAGAGGTCCGTTCTGTGTTTTTTTCCTTTAAAAACAACTCGATCATTCGATCCTACAAAGTTAATCGTCGAGGTGCGTCACTGCGTTGATTTAGGAACTTTTCCTTGAGACTTCGACACCGTCGACGAATTTAACAAGGGGAAATATTTGACTGGTCCTTCAAAAACTTTTTGCGCTTCAGAAATGGGTTTTTTCCGGCGTTTTTTGCCGTGTGGTACGGAACGGAGTTCGACTCGCACTTGGGCGGTTTTTAACTTTTTAAGTTTCTGGCTTATTGTCGCAGTTGGTCACAGTAACTAAGCTATGGCACCCCAAAAGGGTTAGGTTAGATTAGAACTGTGAGCAAACGCGCGAGCCGAGCGAGCGAAGCGAGTACATAGTACCGCGGCAGCTACCGGCAAGCGCTACATCGAAGTTCGTCGCAGTTCCAAGTAACTGCGATTTAGTATATTTAGGACCCCGAAATAGATTTTTTTAGTCTTTTTTTCTTCGGTTTTTTGTTTTTTTATTCACCATATCGAATGATAATACCTACCAACCCGCACTGGGCCAGCGTGGTAGATTAAAGCCCACTCCCTCTCACAGAGAGGAGGCCTGTGTCCCAGCAGTGGGGACATTATAGCCTGATTCCAGTGGTCTACTTTAGCCCTGGATCGATAGCCGAAAGTCATGGGGAGAGCCCTTTGCCCAGCAACGGAATGATGCAGGCTAACAGTAACAGTATGATTATGAAGCAATAGATTAGCAATTTCCTTTAAAATCTTTCGAATGCACATGAAGAAATTTTTTGGGTTTTTCTATCAGGAATTTCTCAGTAGCAGCCTTGAGTCTCGCTTTGAAAGAAGAAAGAAGAAAGAAACACAAACACAAACACACACAAACAAACACAAACACAAACACACAAACAAACACAAACACAGACACACAAACACAAACACACAAACACAAACACACAAACAAACAGAAAGACACACAATACACCAGATACATACATCAGATAAAAGAAACAATAAAATAAAAGATTAAATAAAAAGTGTGAAGTCCGATGTAAGAAATTAGCAGGAAAAGTGTGCCTCACGGCTGCGCTAAAAAGGCCCAGCCGTGTTGTGGAAATAGGCTCACCCCTTATCATGTTGAACTTTGAGATGAATGGTGTAATGTGGGTGGAGTACACCCACCTATTATCACTCCTCTGCTGTACCCTTTCGGGGATACAGCCGTGATGTTAAATGTTATCTAGGATATTTAGGTTCTCTATGACGCAATAAGCAATGCCTAGCCTTAATTATTTTTTAATACTCGTACATAGATGCGGGCGAATAATTATGCTCATTAATGCAAATATTCCACAGACAGATAATATTTATGACCAATGAACAGACTCTCAAACAGCGTTGGCTGTAGTAAGCCACTCTACTTAAATGTTGTAAGAAATCTAAAATATCACACTTCATTCTACAAAACAAAGTGAAAGACAAGGAAAGGGTTTATTCCACAAATCCCCCCTGAAAGTCCCCCTTAGGGTGATAAGTGGAATCTATAAAAAAAGTCTGGAATTCCCCCTGATAATCCCCCTTAGGGGGGAAAACTGGAATCGAAAAAAACACTTATTCCACATCTCCCCCCCCCGAAAGTGCCCCCTAAGGGGGAAAATGGGATCTAAAAAAAAAACTAGAATTCCCCCTGATAATCCCCCGTTTGCTGGTGCTGGTTGCCAAAATTGGGGGTGACTACCGAGATGATATACAATTCAATACAAAACAACATAACACAACACAATACAATTATTATTATTTATAAAGAAACCATTTTATTAGCACACAACCGCAAATTTTAGAACAACGTAGGTACAGACGTCAGCAGGTCAAGCTATCCGAAACTGTCAAAATTTCCCAATCAACAATGAACCTAATGCTGTAGCGGTAAAGTTGAACATCTATTAAAGACAGATTGTAGTAGCTTGATGTGCTGGCGTCTGTACCTACCACATTTGATGCAAATAAACGATTTTGATTTGTGTTTTGAAAATATAATACCTATATAATCTGTATGAACACAAAAGGGTTCTAATGGGGTTTGTATGTTTGGAGTGCATAAATAAATAAATAAATAAATAAACAAACAAATAAATAAATAAATTTTAGGGGGAAAAGTAAACATTTTTATTATCGAAAGGTCACCTTAATTAGAAGTTGCTATGACGTCCAATGGCTCTGCAACCAGTTAAACGCATGACACATGTTTTTACAGTCGGGTAGGTCAATACTCCCGATACATTTTATGAGCCCCCACTTAGTACTACTACTTAATATTAGATCATCATCTGCCTAGCGTTTTCCAACTATGTTGGGGTCGGCTTCCAGTCTAACCGGATGCAGCTGAGTACCAGTATTTTACATGGATCGACTGCTCTGACCTTCATAAATCAGTCTACTGGATAATACTATAATACCCTTAGTAAGACTGGCTTCTGACGACCCGTATCGACTATCAAAGATCCAGGAATGACAGCCGGCACCAACTGCTATTAACGTGCTTTCCGAGGCAAGGTATGTAAAGATGGTCATTGCAACTATCCACGGACCGACCGCGGTATTTAACCACGAGCCCCTTCATTTATATTCATAATTGTGAATTCATATTTCGTTTTCTGTTAATATTGATGGCTATAAGAGTAGGGGAAGACTTTGGTCTTCCCCAAAGTAGGGGAAGACTTTGGTCTTCCCCTACTTTGGAAACGATGGATGGAATGTGTGAATGATGATATGGTTAGAAAGGGGGTGACTACCGAGATGACGACTAATAGAGAAGTATGGAAGAAAAAGACATGTTGCGCCGACCACAAACAAATTGGGATAAGAGCAGGAGAATGATGATTGTGACATTCATATCACTGTAAAAAATAAACTTTAGCTCGAAGAAGGTCAGTCTGCTGTTATCGTGAACTTAAAGGATGTCCGCTACAGATTATAATATATTAATGTCATTGGCAATTTATTTTTAGTTAATTGTTTGCTCAACTTTGCAGAGGGGCTTTTGGGTAAGTAATAACAGCCGCACGGATCGTTCAGGTTAAGCTACGCTTGCCGCGGTTGGTCCGTTGATGGCTGGCCATCTTCACATACCAAGACCTCTCCGTGCCTTGAAAAGCACGTTAAGCCGTTGGTCTCGGCGGTCATTCGTAGATCTTTGACAGTCGTTACGGGTAGTCAGTAGCCCGAAAGTCTGACAACCAGTCTTAGCAACGGGTATCGTACTCGTATTACCCAGTAACTGGGTTGTGGAGGTCAGGTAGGCAGTCGCTTCATGTAAAATACTGGTATTCAGCTGCATCCGGTTAGACTAGAAGCCGATCCCAACATAGTTGGGAAAAGGCTGGCAGATAATGATAGAGAGCAACACAACTAAAGAGACAACCCACACCCGTACAGACGGCGCAGAAGTACTAGGAGGGCTGACCCCAAATAAATTTGGGATACCAAATCTTTCTTTTTCATTTTATTTTTTATTACTTTTTTTTTATAAATATTTGTTCTATTTTTTTAATTGTAACTGTGTTTAGTTTAGTTTATAACCCTGTACGAGTCGCAATAAAATCTTTTTCTTTCTTTCTTTCTTTTCTTTCAAATAGCCAGGAGAAAGAAGAGAAAAAAAGACTAAAAAAATCTATTTCGGGGTCCTAAAAATACTAAAGCGCTTGCCGGTAGCTGCCGCGGTACTATGTACTCGCTTCGCTCGCTCGGCTCGCGCGTATTGTTGGGAAAAGGCTAGCCAGATGATGATGATGTTTGCTCAAGTTTATGGCTAATAAAGTTCTCGACAAATATCTAGAACATGATAACCATGCCATGGTTATCATGAATAACCCCTGTGTTCTGACAGCTTTATCAATAAATTGTCACTTAATTGTGTGTGTTATAACTATTTAAAAGGACATGGCATTTATCCATAATCAGCCTATAATATTCCCACTGCTGGGACACTCCCCCTCTCGATGAGAGGGAGTGGGCCTTAATCCACCACGCGGGCCCAGTGCGGCAGCATAATTGCGTAACACATTTCCGGCAAACGATTGAGATTAATTGGTTTCGTTTCGATCGCTTTCTGATTCATTTTACGATTTTCGTATTGCGTAACTCCATCATCATGTAGTAGCAACAGCTGTTGGTTTGAAACGCTAAAGAGTGAACGATATGTGCTTAAGAAAATCGTAAAATGACTATCGAAACGAAACCAATTAATCTCAGTCATTTGCCGAAAATTTGTTACACAATTAAGCAGCGGGTTGGTAGATATCACGTGTCTTCGAATTTTTGGTTCGAGGGCATGCTAGTTTCCTCACGATGTTTTCCTCACCGTTTTGAGCGCAGTGGTGATGAAATAATTTTCACAAATTAAAGCCCCAGTCAAGCGCTTTAATTTGTTTCGAAACTACGACCTAGAACTCGTAACTCGCGGCCGTTACCAAGAGTTATTCCGGTCGGATCCCTTGAACTGATCCCTTGCTGGTTGTTATTACGTTTTAATTCTGATTCACTATAAACTTGTCATTCCGTTCTGCAGTGCGATTCTGTACCCATCTCACCGTGAAAACTTAGGTGAAGTGAGCGTGGAGTGAGCTGTCATTCCAACTAATGCTAGGGATTGACACTACTGACAGCTCACATCAAGCTCACTTCACTTGAGTTTTCACGGTGAGATTTTTACAGAATCGACCGGCAGATCCCCTTCTTCTTTTGTTTTTATTCCGGTCGGATCCCCTAGTTATCTACAAATTTTTGGGACAGTCAGCAGCAAAACACTGGGCCATCACTAGGTACTCTCAAACTTGCTCACTGCGAGTTTATAAAATTCAGGTTATCTCACAAAATGTTTTCCTTCTCCATAAATCAATGATTTCAATCAAGATAAAGTGTGGGTCATCATCATCAGCCGCGACTTTCCTTAACTTGTTGAGGTCGGCTAATCTGCTGCGAATCTAACCGGTTTCAGCTGAATACCAGTATTTTACATGGAGCGACTGCCTATCTGTCTTCCATAACACACTTATTGGGTAAAACGATACCACGTGGAAAGACTGGTAGAAAAAAAAACATTTCCGCAAAAAAAAAAAAAAACCGACTTCCAAAAAAGACACTACAAAGTGAAAAATAACTTTAATTTCGGAAGTCGGTGTCGTTGGGTTCGCATTTTCGTTGTTTGCCACCGACTTCCGAAATTAAAGTTATTTTTCACTTTGTAGTGTCTTTTTTTTTTTTTGCAAAAATGTTTTTATTTTTAAGTTGTAATTTTCACCAGTAATTTTGGTTTAAAAAAACGATGTGTGGGCCCATAAAATTTGAGGGTTGCCCTCGATTTCTCCAGGATCCAATCATCAGATCCTGTCTTGGTGACTATGGGACCACTTCAGAAGTATCTCCTTTCGAACAAAAAAAGAATTTTGAAAATCGGTCCACAATTGGCGGAGTACCCAATCGCGTAAAAAACACCGTCGAATTGAGAACCGCCTCCTTTTTTGAAGTCGGTTAAAAAAAGAACGTTTTTTTGCGGCAAACATGACGCAGAGAAAAGACACAAAAAACAACAAGTTGGGGGAAAATATGCGTCACATCCACGCATAACGGCCATCGCTCAGCACAAATGAAACAGTCGGCGTTGACGTTATTGCCGTCTGTGGTTGTCAGATTTTCGGGTTTCTGATTCTGACTAGCTGTAACTAATGTCAAAGATCAACGATCTATTCTGACATTCGATTGTCTGATGGCGGACGCGGTGGGGCCGCAGGGGAAGAGGAGTGTTGGTATGACGTTGGCCGCTCTCCCTATCATCTGCGGCCGAAAATTGGCAGCCGGCGGGGCCAATGACCTGACCTGTCGCAGGGGGACCAAGGGTGCCCAGACACGGGGTCGTCTGGCGCCCATGTGTTGGTTTGGTCCCTGGGATGGGCACGGCGTGCTATGTGTTCTGGTACGCCGGTGATGGGGAGTACTCCCCAGAAGAGGGTCCGGTGACGGACAGCCGCGGCGGGTTCACGGATAAGTGCTAAGGCGTGCCCGTGTTCCCGCCATAAGCGGCAGAGGAGGACACCGTGGAGTTTTAGTGGGTTAGAGTCCCACATAACTGCACTTCTCCCCGTGGTAGTGCAGAATGCATGGGCATTTCTCCACGATAAAAAAAGTTCCACATGATGACTTCTTAAAATGCTCCGGTAAATCATTAAAGAGTTGTGCTCCTTCAACAAATACTGTTTCTTAGCCGTAATCCGTGCCGTGCAGTCATTAGTTGAAACTTGTTCTTACTTGTTGTGTTGTAAATACAATTGCAATTATAATTGGGCGGACACAGCAAAAAGAAATGCGTTGAAAGTCGCTGTGAAAGGTGAAGGTCACAATGTAGTATACGGAAGGGCAAAGTCGAAACGAAAAGCTTGGTATGCGCAAGCGCAGGCTAAAGTTCTGTTGAATTTGGAGACACTTTTTTATGCTTTTTTGTTTTGTAAATTTTTACTGCTGAACTACCGAACAGATTTTGATGAAACTTTACCAACAGTAGCTTAACACAATGGCTTTATTTTGACAGTTCAACAACATTCATTGCGTTATTTACGTTGTTAAACAGACTAAATTTTCCAACATAAGAAGCAATGGATTAGCAATATCACACTGACACTAGCTCTTGTAACACAAGTGTAAGTAATTGCCTAGCGCAGGAGCCAGGTCTTCACTTTATTTGTACACATTTTTTATGCTAATTAAGAAATAATTATTTATCTACAAAATCATAAACTTTTTCATCGGTTAATGCCTACGGTAAAGAATTCATAATTAAATATTTCCTATACTGCACCATTATAACCAGATTTGGTCCAGCCGTCTTAAATATATGCGACAACAGAACACTAACTGGTTTGAAATGAACTGGTTTGCTTTTAATTAATGATAACACCCAGTTTTTTGAGACGTTTTTGCATAGCTATTTGATTATATCGACTGAGCTTCCACTTTACATGTTTTTTTAGTTTGTTTTCCTGTTAATAAGGCATCTTTGCAAAGAAATCCTACCAGAGGAAATAAAGTCAAATAAAAATTTGACTGGTGAGCTTATACTTTTTGTACAGACGCCAGCAGGTCAAGCTACCCGAAACTGTGTAAATTTTCCCAATCAACCTTGAACCTTAATACTTCAGCGATAAAGTTTGAAAATCTATTAAAGTATTTTGACAGATTGTCGTAACTTGATGTGCTGGCGTTTGTACAATGTAAATCAGATTCGTGACCGGAACAAAAATATCAATTTACAGAATTATAATCATTGCCATCAGCAATACAACTCTTTGAGTTAGATTTGGCTTCAAATGCCATGATTGCATGACATAGTCTTTCAATAGGGAATAATGAACTTAGAGAGATGTATTGATGACTAGCTGCACCCCGCGGTTTCACCCGCATAAGTTTCGATCCCGTGGGAATATCCGGATAAAAAGTCCTATATGTTATTCCTGGTTATAAACCATCTGTGTGCCAAATTTCATCCAAATCCGTTTAGTAGTTTTAGTGTGAAGGAGTAACAAATATCCATCCAGGACACATATTTTTTTTTGTGTGATTGACTGTTTTTTATTGTGATAGGACACGTAATTAAACTTTGGTTGTGCGTGTGTAATTAAAGTGTGTATGCCTCAGAGGTAAATACAACTGTTGAACTAAAAAATAGGATTATTTTAGCATTTTCCAAAAAGTGCGTAGCGACGGACAGTGATTTAATTAGAAAAATAAATAACAATATTTTCCGTCGGTATAACTTGTGCATTAATGTGAATGGAGGACACATGGCGAGAATTTAAAAATTTAGTGGATTTGTTTTTGTGCGCGTACTTCAAAACCATAAAAGCTAGACCGCCGCCAGCCGCCCGCCTCGACACGAGATAACACACGCCGCGCTCCGGCACGGCGCGCGCTCCGACGTTGCCACTGTTACCTAGGCATCTAAGGTCAGTCAAATTTCTTTACAAAGGGTAGTTACGTTTTATTCTGATTTGTAAGCTAATTAGTTTGTTTGAAAAAAATATTTTCTCTTTTTTGGCGCTTTTTATTTTTTTTACCGTATAGAATTAATACTAAACACGTATAGTATACGTAGTGTAATTTAATGCCCCTCTCTCGTATCAACTCTGTATGTAGGAAGTAGGAGTTGGGTTTTCAATATGAATCATCCGTTGCATCTATAATTCAAGCAATAAATTCAATATTTATTTGATCTTGGCTTGTGGCTAAGATATAACAGCTGCACGGTTCGATCGATTCGAACGATTTGTTCGTGGATGGGTGACCATCTATACATACCAAGACCCCTCCGTGCCTCGGAAAGCACATTAAGCCGTTGGTCCCGGCTGTCATTCGTAGATCTTTGACAGTCGTTACAGGTCGTCAGAAGAAGGGGTATCGTATTACCCAATACGTGTTTTGTGGAGGTCAGGTAGGCAGTCGCATGTAAAATACTGGTATTCAGCTGCATCCGGTTAGACTGGAAGCCGACGCCAACATAGTTGGGAAAAGGCTAGGCAGATGATGAGGAAGTAGCAAATAGGTTTTCCATATATGAATCATCCGTTAAGTCTTTAATTCAATGTTAATTTAACCTCAAACCACTGCTGTGTGCAGGATTCAATTGCTCGTTATGAAGGTTGGATATTAACCACAAGATTCTGCGGTTTCGTTCAATTAATTTAAGGAATGGTTTAGTCACAGTCGTATTAACCTTCCTTTAGTAAGGAAACTGTCTTTTTATATAAATCAAAAAGGTAAACGTACGGACAAAAGAGCCGACAAAGCAGTAGAACCCCGCCATAAGATTCACCGGTGAAGCTCGACCTGCAGTGCGATTCTGTAACCATCTCATCGTGAAAACTTAGATGAAGCGAGTGTGGAGTGAGCTGTCATTCCAACTAATGCTAGGGATTGACACCATTGACAGCTCACTCTAAGCTCACTTCAAATAACTTTTCACGGTGAGATTTTTACAGAATCGATCGGCTGAACCAACCTGGCGGCGACGTCGTTAAAAGAGCCCATCAAATTACTATTGACGAAACTAATATTTATCATCTGTCCTTTTCTTAATGAAATAGAAAGAAAAAGATGCACTGAACTTAAATTTAGTTTAGTTTGTGAACAAGGGAATCGGCGCCATTGTCTCACATACATACATAATAAATCCCCGAAGGGTTAGGATTAGGAAGAGATGGACCTATAAAATATAGAGAGCAAGCCTGTTGCCATCAACCGAGCACAAATCCAGACTCCGGGCAGTTACTGAGAAATTCTTGATGGATAAGCACAATAACACTGACACAAGGTGTGGACCTCCAACACCCAGTTACCTACTGAGCAACACGACACCCCTTGGTAAGACTGGTTGTCAGACTTTCGGGCTTCTGTCTACCCGTAACGACTGTCAAAGATCTACGAATGACAGCCGGGACCAACGGCTTAACGTGTTTTCCGAGACACGGGGTTTTCATATGTAATGGATGGTCAGCAATCCACGAATCGATCGCTGCAAACGTGCTTAACTTGCGACCCGTGCGGCTGTTATTGTTTAGCCACGAGCTCCTCAGCAACGCTGCTTGGTTAGTATAAAAAAAGTATGGATTTAGTCTTTTTAGAAAATCAGTTGCTTGGCAGATTCGGTCATGTGTTTGGTTCCCGGTCGATTTAACTTGTTGTAAATTATGTTTTCTTAGGATTTACAATCCAGAATCAATGGCGTTTCTAAAGCCAGCCCTTTTTGCGTAAGACTTAAACCCGGTTCGGGGTTATCGACTCAACCGGGTTCAGGCAAACAGGTAGTTAGGTACACACGACGACACATCATACAGCTATACATTTCCAGTTTTAGCTGATCTCGCATTGTATCAGGCTTTTCGTAAAACGAGAAGTCAGCTTATACTGAAAATGTATTGGTACTTAGCTCGATATGTCGTCGTCTATACCATTTTTTTTACCATTTTTGTACACACATAATAAACAGACAAGTAAAACAGAACAGAAAAAATAGGTACAGAGGTGACGCTTATTTCACAAGAAATCTCTTCCAGCTCACCCGAGATAGGGCAATAGATACAGAGATGTAGACAGCGTGTGACATAGTAAAGGAGACAAAAAAGTAATAAATCAAAAAACACAACTATTGATTGGTCTGCACACCCCCTTCGCTTGAGGATATTGATACAAGCGAAATTATTTATTGATAACTTGCTGACCCGACAGACTTTGTCCTGTCAAAATTTCAATGTTTATTAATTAATTTATTTATTAAAACTTTATGGACAAGTTAAAAAAAAAAATACCGGTAAAAAACCACAGTCGAATTGAGAACCTCCTCCTTTTTTGAAGTCGGTTTAAAAGGCCGGACTTTACTGAGAAGCCACAGGGTAGCCCGCAAAAATCCAATTTTTTAACGTTTTTTGCAATATGCATGTCGTGTCCGGTCCTTTGTTGAACAAAATATAATTCGCAACCGTAGTACCTATACAAGACGACAAGTCATACGTATATGTATGGGTATCATTTAAGCTATCACCAATTTAATTAGTTTTGTGTTTCTTAAATAATAGGGTTTGTCCTCAAAATAGTAGATCTGTCACCAAAATGTAGTCACCAAACAATGCAAAATCAGTTCCACAATAAATCACCTAAAATCCTGAGATATAAGGTCTAGTACCAAATAAATGTTTTTGTATGTATTATAATAGGTGTGTCCTAATAAGTATTTAAGCAAACTAATTTAAAGAGATCACCAATAAATCATTAATGTGACCTAACCTAACTTAACTGTTTCCTTTTACAAAAGCGATTCGCTTCTGGCACATCGCCGGCCGCTGCCGCGGCACGCTCGCTTCGCTCGCTCGGCTCGTGCGTTGTTTGTCATACTCTAACCTAACCTAACCTAACTGTTTCCTTTTACAAAATCGATTTATTTGGTGACAGATCTACCATTCTGAGCACAGAGCTATTATTTAAGTAACAAAACTGTTATTATAAGAACGAAGTTTATATTCATGTAATGCAATATAATTTTATTGGTTATCGATCTCTTATTTTACACATATATTAACATTAATTTGATAATTCATACCTGGGAACAATTTTTGTTTATCTGAGAACGAAAATATTTCGTGGCGATAGATCTATTTATTAGGTGATACAACTTGATGACAAAAAAAAAAAAAATTGTATATGTATAAGTAGTTTATCAGCCATCTTGTTACCATAACACAAGCATTAGGTTGCTTAGCTTGGGACAAATGGTGCTGTGTGAAATGTCCAGGGATTTATTTATTTTATTTTATTTAAATATAAATTTTGGTGATAGAAAATATAGTTCCCTATATGTATTTACAAAATTATAATTATTAAAATCATAAATGCAACCCTCTAAGTTCATATAACTCTACTGATTGATATATATAGTAATTGTAATAGAAACAAAATAAAGTTGATAAAAAGTAAATACATTAAGATTTTTTTTGTTTTCCGCGTTTTTTGCCTTGTGATACGGGAGCCTTCGCTTCGTGTGCGAATCGCGACACGCGCTTGGCCTGTTGTATTATATCCATTATACAAGCATCACTTAAGCAGAAAGGGTACCCACAAAATGTAATTTTTGAGCTATCGAGGTTTTAAGTTTAGGTGTATATTGCTGCAATGGTGTTGTATATGGAATATTTTGAAATATTGTCACTTATGGGCAAATATACCAATATTTTTACGAGTCAAGTTGTATTACATAGACTAACCCAATTTTCGAGTTATTGGGAAGAATGTGGGTTGAGTCATTTCTGCTTAACTAAGTCCAATTTTCCATGTCTCTTTCACTTTAAGTAAATACCTCCTACTTTGATTTACGGTGCCTAAGTATTCGGACATAGGCGCCGATTCCCTTGTTCACAAACGTGTTACAAACTACACTAATTTTAAGTTCAGTGCATCTTTTTCTTTCTATTTCATTAAGAAAAGGACAGAAGATAAATATTAGTTTAGTCCTGTCAAATAAATAAGTACCTAATGACAAAAAAATGTAGGTATTATCGCCAAAACCTACTACCCATACCATCTGACCATTTTGAAAACAAAATCCCGTGCACATGATGACCACAGCTGCGTCCGTAAGTAAAACAAAAGAGGATCCTTTTTAGGTCGACTAGTAATATGCGCTGCAAGCAGGAATAGTCCTTACGGTGGTCAGATATAGATTTTGGCGATAGTATAGTAGCATGTAATCACATGTATGAAAATCCAAAACATGAAAATATGCAAACAAAGCTAGACCTATGTAATAGATTAATAATCGCGGAAAATAATCGTAGATTTATTCACCGATAGAAAAGAATCCATTCTTCTCCGTATCGATGAATAAATAAATAAATACTTAATTAAATTTACCGTAGGCATTTTGCGGTAAAGTTAGTTAAGTATTTGTTCTAAAAAAATGAAGGTAGATTCCATAACAAAACAAACGCAATCAGTGTTACATGATAACAAAATACAACAAAAAAAACAAAGTAACAATTTATCTTCAAAACGGGCAATTATAATAAAAAAGTCAGTAAAATTCCCACAATTAGGTACCTACCTTACGGCACGCAAACTGATTTAATGATAGACAATTAAAGGTATATCAGGTCCATCACTTAGCAATCACTTTGTAAAATACAATAGTCGTTTTGTCCATAAAATTCGACCACAAACAACCAAAACAAAAATGAAAATCTCAAGAAAAAAAAAATTAACACACCTTTTTGAAAATTTAAAAAAGAACACTTTGATTTTTGAAATGTCAAATTCAAAATTCGAGTTCGATTCCTTTTGCTGATTTTGTTCTTGATTACACTTTTAATTATTTGATATGATTTTGCAAATTGCAAATGTTTTTTGTTTATAATACTTTAATGTTTCTCGATACACAAGATGTCGGCTTAACTGCTAAACTACGTCTGAGCAAAACTTGTATTATAACGTACACGGACGGTCGGCGTTAGGGTTGGTGAGTAAGAGATTTTGTTACCTAGTCATCCATAATATTTTTACCTTTACTAACCACTAAAACCGCATAAAAGTCACCATGCTTGACAGCAAATTGATTAATACTTGATTTACTAACTTTTCTTCCAGCATGTTAATTTTGAACACATTTTCTTCCTTTCGATCATTCCTAGTACGAATAAAGAAGAAATTTTCCTTTCAGATAAAAATTTAAAAGGGCTTTGAAGACCATTGTGATTTTATACACGCCATAGGGACCATGCGGGGCCGTCATTTTGAAAAAAAAATATGAAAACCTGACCACGGAGTACCATTTTTTTTCTCGCCGTTTATCTCGATCTTCGCCTTCTCTCATAAAGCTGTATGAGAAAAGTCGAAGATCGAGTTAAATGGCGTCAGACGTGCGATTGGAAAGATCCTTGTCCAGCAGTGGACTGCTGTTTAGGTTGATGATGTTGTTTTTATTGTAATTAGTTAAACAAACATTAAGTTATGAATAAATAACTTAGCTCTGCCAACCCTAAAGAACTGGGTGTCGTTAATGACAAGCTAGCGGTGGCGGGCGCTGCTGTGTACGTCAGAGATTTAGCGATGGTCCAAGTTATAAGAAGTGGCTATGCAACTGTAATCTAAGGTAGATCAGCCGGTCTAGTCTAAAAAAAGGTTCAAGGTTGATTGAGAAAATTTGACAGTTTCGGGTAGCTTGCCCTGCTGGCGTCTGTATCTACTGACGAACGAGAGGTCGTGACTTCGTAATTTCGAAAACGACTCGTTGCACTAAGTAGACATATGGCAAATAATTTAATTTTATGTTCTGTGTCTTGTAATGTTAATTACTTAACATAGGTACCTAGTATTGTATACAATCAAGTATTTTCTAACTGAACAGACAGCTGTGCTTCTGGGGAGTTTGTTGCGCCACTTCTTCCCAGCGATAGCACTAGGAAGTGGTGAAGGGCGGGCGTTTTGGGGGTATGTCTTTTGTAATTTTGACGTTCTCAAAGTGATTCTCAGCCGCGGGAGACGCTCCGGGCGTCGGGAGCCGCGTGACGACTCCCGGCCACCGTAGGCGCGGGCCTGCGGGCGGAGAGCAATGGGTAGCTCACCGTCCGATCAGGACCAGGCCCGTGCCGGACGGCGCGTAAGTGTTCCACGCGCGCCTCAAAGAGTTGTCAGCATAATTTGAGGGGCCCCTTAGGGCCGAAGCCTGCCGGGTCAGCGGGATTGTCCGAAAGAGTTACCGCTACCCCGGAACATAAAGGGCAAAGGAAGGAACATGGGTGGGTTTTAGTCAGTAAGAGTCTCACACTCCCTTCCGCTCCACCCAGAGCGGGAGGGGTCATTTGATGATTTCCCATCCGGAAAAAAAGCCTAATTTAAATAAATGACTTTTGATTTTGATTGACCACGATTGATGATACACAAATATGTAATCAACATAGGTACGATAGATCATTCATGACTAATCGCCTTCCCTATAACCGCGTCATGATCACAAAAACCCGGTAGAATCCGTTATTTCCCGGTTTCTAAGAAGAATAGATAAGAATTCAATACTTTGTTATTTTTAACCTCATGACGTATGATCGCCGACCCTTAGTAACATGGGGCAGTGGCAGGAAGGTGATGATGATACGGATGTTGACGTATGAGGGCCGAATCATCATGTATGACCAAAGGATTGAGTAGTGTAAAACATAACTATTGTCTAAAGAGGTTAGTTATTCAAAATATTGTTTGATGGCTGTATTCTGACAAATGCGTGCACTGCTGAGTTTTCTATTATTTAATTATTGTGAATGTGAAGACTATGTGGGTCATTTTATTTATTTTTATTTTTCTCTCTGTTCTGTTAGTTTTTGTCATGGTCTGGCAGTTTGAGTAATGTATGTCACCTACCCAAATATCTTTTCTTTGATATTGTTCGTCGAATCGTTGAGCTCCCTAAGTTTTGAGTTGAGCTGCACGATTTCTGACAAATGCTTGCACTGACTGGACAGGTCCTCTCAATCTGTGTGGTTCTTTCCTCAAAAGACCATCTCAGACATCGATCTACATGGTCTTCTTATGATCTGACCAAGATTATGTCTGGACTTTAAAAGAGACTGTGACCTCTGAGTTTGGTCGGCCTTTCTTCTCAGACTAGTCAGATAGGAAACGCCGACCTCATCTAGTTTTAAAATATGATTGACGTGTAAAAGTGTTTGTACAAACCAACTTACAAAATAAAATCATTTATGCTATTAGTTTATATTTAAATTACCTATTTACCTAAAGTTCAGATTATTTTAGATAAGTTGTAGTTGTAGGTATCTGGCAGTTATTTATTGATGCTACTTATCTATAAATTTATGACAGTAAAAAAGTTTAGTCTATGATTAACGACTACGTGTATTTCATTGTTTTTTGTCTAATTTCATTTTTAGCTATTGCGACTAATTGGCAATTAGCCGTTTTATGTTAAAGGAAAATAAATAAATAAATCCTATTATCCTACTAATATTGTAAACGCGAAAGTTTGTGAGGATGGATGGATGGATGGATGTTTGTTACTCTTTCACGCAAAAACTACTGCACGGATTTGGATGAATTTGGGCACAAATATAGTTTATTACCAGGATTAACGCATAGATTACTATCGCGAAATTCCCACGGGATCGAAACTACCGAATTGTGGGTGTCTTGATACCTCTGCCTACCTCTATGGGGAATACAAGCATAATGTTATGTGTAATACTTATATAGATTGGTAATAATACAAGGTGGAGATGACAATATGACAATAAATTAAACTGCGTATATAAGGGCCCTCGCCCACGGCGACTTTTTGTAGCGATGCAGTCGCGCGTTTAGCAAACGCGCGACAGCATCACTTCTTACGCGTGTTAGTCGCATTTGCAACGCGCTACTGCATCGCGATTGTATCGATACAAACGTGCGACCGAATATGACATTCTATAACAACTTTTGAATTTAAGATCATAATTTTTGAGTTGTTTGAATGTTGTTACATGATGTCCACAAAGTAATCTCTGGGTATTAAATGGATGCATCCAATATTGACGCTGCTTCCGTTGCCTACGCTTCGGCTGCTTACGTAAAAGCAGCACCAAAGACAACGTGACTAATGTTGCCTCAACGGAGTCCATCTTGCAACTGTACTGATCCAAGGTATTTTTGTATCGTAACTGCATCGCGACCAAATCGCGTTTGCATCGCGACTGAATCTGGTCCCGTGGGCGCGGGCACACAGCTAGCGACTGCTTCGCGTCTGTATCGATGCTACGCGCGAGAGCATCGCGACTGCATCGCTACAAAAAGTCGCCCGTGGGCGAGGGCCCTAAGACGTTCACAGTCAGAAGGCCAATTCTCGTAATTTAAAACGTTCAAAATCTAATCGCAGTCTCATCTCGGCGACAACAAAATGACAAAAACTTGTCAAAATGTAGGGAAATTAGTGGTATTTTTGACAGATTGAGACCGAGATTAGCCTATGAACGTTCTTAAAATTACGAGAATTGCCCCTCTGATCTCAGTCTCAATCTGTCAAAAATACGTCAAATTTGCCTACATTTTGACATTTGTTTGTCGCCGAGATGACACTGCTACTAGATTTTGATCGTTTTAAATTACGAGAATTGGCCTACTGATGATGTTCTCACTTCCCAGTTTGCATACGAAAATTCAATCAAATATATATCCAATAGTTCAGTCACTATAGTTTGACAAAGATTGGCAAATCCCATAGTCGGCCCATCACTAACAATTAGTTTGTTTGAAAAATCACTTATTTTAATTTCGATGCTAGGATTTATGTGATAGTTCCAAAACACGCATTAGTATTGCGAGTGTTTTAATTTTTTGTCGTATTGTTGTCTCCACATTGTATCTATATATTAATTATAGAAGCTTGGTCCTTGGCAGCTATGGACAGAGAATGAAGGAAAGGGATTAGTTTTACCCAACAGTGGGACATTAATGGCAAATAAAAAAAAAAAGGAAAAACTACAAACCCAGGAAGTACTTAGCTTGTACCACAGACACTTGTTATACAAGTAGGTACAACCGCAATGATAAAAACTATAATCTCAAAGGTCTGGTGGCCGGAATTTTATAAAAGGTGAATACATTGAAACTGTGGAATGTGTGTTAGGTAAGCTATTGTTGTATGTATCATGATTAAGGACCACAGAACAGAAAAAAACAGTAGTTGAACAGTCCACTATGACCTATGACATTACGGGGACCTCAAATAGTTTTTAAACAAACAAAATATTATGTGAAAAACTAAAAAGTGTTGTTTTATTTTACAAATTTTATATAATTCTTCTGTACGTCTGTTTGTCACCTAACTCCTCCTAAACGGCTGGACCGATTGTGTGTATATTTCAATGGGTTCCTGGATGAAAACAGAATTGGACCCGGTAGGTGGCGCTGCTTTTCCGGGCAGGACTACGTCTGCCGGGTCCGCTAGTAAGAATATATTATCCTTGCGTTAAAATAGCGCTCAATTGTTGCCATCGTCATCTTCATTAGCCTATAGCAAACCACTGCTGGATCCTAAGCTCAACCTGGAGCCTAAGATCAATTTAAATATCCAGCTCATCCAGCTGCTACCAGCTATCGGCTCCTTGCAAAGATCGCTCCACTTAGCCGGGCCTCCCTTGCTACGCTTAACGTCGCGGTGTCCACAGACAAGAATCCAACCGCAACATATATTGTTTAGAAAAGGTTGATTCTCTCATAATGACACGAGCTGTTAAAGAATAGCTTAGGTACCAATCAATCAACTCATGCAGTCCACTGTTGGATATAGGCCTCTCCCATCCTAGGATGCGCCACAAACCCTGTCGTCCACCTTCCGCATTCCAGTCTGTCCCAGACACCTTATTTAGGTCGTCCGTCCATCTAGCTGCTGGGCGTCCCACACTACGCTTGCCGATACGTGGTCTCCACTCCAGGACTCGTCTGCTCCACCGGCCGGTCCTTCGACAAACATGAGCCAGCCCACTGCCACTTCAGTTTGCTTACTCTGCAAGCTATGTCGGCAACTCCGGTTCTTTTCCGGATACCTTTATTCCTGATTTTATCCTTCAAAGATACTCCGAGCGTAGCTCGCTCCATAGCACGCTGAGCGACCTTAAATCTGTGGACCAGCCCGCCCGTCAGTGTTCACGTTTCGGCATTGTATGTTATGACGGATAGGACGCACTGGTTGAAGACCATCTGAGCGACGAGAAGCCTTGACGAAGTTTTCCAGCTTAGGAACGCCGTGGTAAAAATATTAGCCTGCTAGCGAGATTGTAGCCGTCGTTGACAGCTTAAGGTGCGCCTCAGGTCTGCACCAGGCTTGGTGTACCTGTCTATTCCGGAAGTAGGTACCCTATCTCATGCTCTCGCGATGCTTTGTTCCGGTTGGAAGGCGCTGGGTGCCGGAGGATACCAGCACATCAAGCTGCCCGAAACTGCGAAATTTTCCCATTCAACCTTGAACCTAATGCTTTAGCGATAAAGTTGGATGGAATGATGAACAAGGATTCTTTCATATTATTGTAACCACTTTATTGTAAATACCTACATTCTGAGCAAATAAATGAATATTCTATTCTATTCTATTCTATTAAGGAAATTCGATAGATTGTAGTAGCTTGATGTGCTGGCGTCTGTACATAATTACAGGCATTATGAGACATTTCAGCTTTGTCTCTGGGATGGCAACGCATCTGGAATACCACTGGTACTATAGTTTCCGATGTCCGTATACGGCGCTGACCACTTACCATCAGGCTGGCCATTGGCTTATAGCCAGTCATATTTCTAAGAAATTCATAAGTAGTTAAGTAGGTACTTATTTATAAGTTTAGGCATTTATGTTAATACATAATGATGGCTTACCATATCAGGTTATTGTATCTTATATAAGAGTAGTCATCTAATTGTGTTTATACATTGCGGATTTATTATTATAAAATTATAGCCTGCGGGCATTGCAGAGTTCTTCTTTTTCATTAAGCGCCATCTATGACATACTGCTAGCATTATTTATAGTAGTTATAATTATTGAAAACAGATGGCGCTTTTTACACTTTGAAGTTAAATCAATATTCACGAAAATACAGATTTCTCAATGTTGCTGTGCTGCGTCTCCGTTAGCGTTAATTATTTTAGGGCTGATTTCATTTTCAATCTACTGATAATTTTTATTCGTGGAATAAAATTGACGTCTGACAGATTTTGTATGGAAGAACTGTGCAATAAAAGAACTGTCAAAAATTCAAAATTATTCCTCGAATAAAATTATGGCGTTGGAAAAATCAGCCCTTACTGAAATAAGCTCAAATCTATGAATTTATCCCGTTGATGTATTGCTCCCAGTACAGGGCTGTGCGGGTATAGGCAGTCGCTCAATGTAAAACACTGGTATTCAGCTGCATCCGGTTAGACTGAAAACCGACCTCAACATAGGAAGAGGCTAGACAGATACTGATGTAACCAATAGTGTATTGTTTTCGGCATTGTGCGTCAGACCGGTGTCAAAACTAAAATCATCATTTTCTTGACCCTAAACCCAATAGGAGGTCGGCGCAACTTGTCTTCTTATTTCATATTTATCTATTAGCCTTCATCTCGCTAGTCACCCCATTTCTAGCCATTTTCTAGTATTTTGTTTTTCCCTAACGTCATAACCATCCACATTCGTACGCAGAACTTGCACCACGACGCTAATACAAAAATCCTTCCTTAGTTCTCATAATCCAATCTTCTTCTTAACTTGTAATCTAAATGGACTCGGCACAGAATTCGGCCGCTTGTTTGGCACCATCACAAGCGTCCATCAATTCCTGTATCGTGCAATTGACAGGACACGCAGGGCACGATATTAAGTGTCCCATCGTTTGTGGAACAGGACCATATTCCAATGATAAATCATTGGCAGGGCCGTCTTTCACCTATTAGAGGCCCTGGGCACATTAGGATAATAATTATGGTCATAGGGGCCCCTATGACCATAATAAAGCACTGTTTTGTTAGAATAGACAAAGAACGTAGATATGCAAAGTTTTAGCTTTATTTTTTTTTATCACAAAAATGTATAGTATGTGTCTCGTCTAAACCGTGGACAAGTAAAATAGCTATTTTACCGACAGCCAAAAAAACCCCGAGTTAATGCAAGCAAACACAATTCAAACTTAAAATGATTAATTAATTCGAACTTCGCGCTCCACGCTTTGTTCTTTCGCTTTATTTGAATGATTCATTACCGTAACTGTCAATCAAAGACGCAAAATAATTCCCTGATGATTCTTTTAAAACAGTTAAATTTAAAGGAATATAATTATATTATACAGGTACAAATTTCTTGTGGCTAAGTAATAACAGCCGCACGGGTCGATCCATCAGGTTAAGCTACGCTTGCCGCGGTTGGTCCATGGATGGGTGACCATCTTCACATACCAAGACCCCTCCGTGCCTCGGAAAGCACGTTAAGCCGTTGGTCCCGGCTGTCATTCGTGGATCTTTGACAGTCGTTACGGGTCGTCAGTAGCCCGAAAGTCTGACAACCAGTCTTACATAAGGAGCGACTGCCTTGGCAGTCGCTCCATGTAAAAGACTGGTATTCAGCTGCATCCGGTTAGACTGGAAGCCGACCAACATGGGAAAAGGCTAGGCAGCCTTCGTATTTAGCTAAGCATATTTTTTTGACAGCAGCTGTCAAAAAATCCTTGGAAACGACTTCCTATTTTTTTTAAGTCGTTTTTTTTCGAAGTTTATTAAAAAATAAAAGACTTGTGTAAATAAAACTCTATATTAATATTATATAATAATTGTGTCGGTATAATCTGTGCTTGCACGCGCCCGTAGTGTTGTCTCGCTCGCTCACGGCTTCAGACGCTTGTAATTCGCGAGGTGGCTGTTCAGATGCTGCGCCAGTTGATCTGCTCGGGCGAAAGACGCCTGGAAAGAGAAGGAACGTAATGTTAAACTCGTATACAAGGTGCAATGGGGAGTCAGGACTAACTGATGGGGTCCGCTAGGGCCGATGCCTGCCAGGGTCGTGGGTTTTTCGAAAGAGTTGCCGTGGACCCTGGCACAGGCAATTGAAGAAACACGGGTGGGTTTTAGTCAGTAAAGTCTGACATGCTCCGCCCAGAGCGGGCGACGTTATTTGATGATTTCCCATCCAAAAAAAAAAAAGGTGTAATGGGGAAGATTCCCGAAAACTTGTCCAGCAGAGGGCGCTAGTAGGTTGTTACTTGTCAAAAGATTTTTAGTTTTTAAAATAATATAAAAGCCAAGTTTAGAGATTATTATTATAGTGAAGGTTGACCCTCAACCAGGGGGTCTACTCCGAAGTGGTATCGGCCGAATGTTCGGCCGTTTCCTGGTACGAAGTTACTATTTGGTTCGGTGGATCCCGATCCTACACTCCTACACTCTTTCGAATATTGAGTATGGTCCCAACCCAACTGAGCCGATCCGAACTTTTTTCGCATTTTTCAATAATATTCGGTTCGGCCATGTGTCGGTCCGATCCGATCATTCGCACTTTGCACTTCGTAATAGACCCCCAGTATTTTTTTGAGTCTTTACGATGTATTCTACTTGGCAGTTCGTCCAGTTCAAGGTGGAGAGGTGGTTTTCACTACATCTAAAGGTCTGGTCTCATTTTCCACATATTTCGAGGAAAGATAAAAAAAAAACATACAATTTATACAGGGTATAGGGTACCATGGATTCAGTACATGATTATGAACCCCCCCTGCTGCGTTGAAATCTTTCGTTGGTTATAGGAAAAATTGCTTGGTCGAGGAGTAGCCTACCCATTTGTACGTATACCCTGTCCATTAGGTCAACCGTTTTTTGACAGCTGTCTTAGAACGTACAGACGCCAGCAGTTCAACCTACCCGAAACTATCAAATTTTCCCAATCAATCTTGAACCTTAATCTTTTAGCGATAAAGTTGAAAATTTATTAAAGAAATTTGACAGATTGTAGTAGCTTGATGTGCTGGCGTCTGTACATATTCCAGATTACGTAAATGTAAAATTTAAAATGCGTAATAAAACAAATATACAAACTGCCTTATTTTATTGAATTATCTGATTTATGGCTTCTTACAAACATTATAATACCGTACGTATATCAATCAATGTATTGTGTGCTTTTAAAATGTTTGTCTGTCTGTCTGTTTGTTTGTTCCGGCTAATCTCCGACAACGGATGGAACTATTTTGATGAAAGGGAATTGCTCAGTTTGTTAGGGCAATTTGGCTTAACGTGAACATTAAGTATAATATTTAATGACTACGGTTTTTAATAGTTTATGCCTAAAAGAAATGAATTATAGTAATAAGGTTACGGGAAAGTGTAAAAATGGTTCATATTTAGCTTGTCTTATGCTAAAACTTGTCGCTGAAAAAGTTACAATTATGAGCATTTATGTTCCAAAATAAATCATTTGCTTTTATAATAATGATATTCCCTTACTTTGAATGCAGTAGTAACATATCCTGAGGTCATTTAAATGGAAAAAATAAAACTAATATTTTTTTTGTTTTCAACATTCACAATACACGGAGGCAAAGCGAATGTTTTCGTTGTCTAGATTTGTCATTATGACAGTTAGTGTTGCCAGGTAATAAAAAAAAATCGATTTGACAAGAACCGAACTAATATTATAATCGGATGTAAAATGATTTGATGGCCTAAAACGATGAGTGTTTTGTTTGTTTTTAATGTAATTAAAGGAAAATAAATATAAACCTTTTGAAAAATCACTTAATTACAGATTTTCAAGAAAATACATACTTTTTACTCAGATTTAGAAATCGATTATTTTCTTTAATAAAAGATTGAAATCACAATTAATATTAATGTGGCAACACAGAATCAGCCTCCAACCATAAAATGGCGACGCTTTTTGAACTCAATCGGCTTAAATACTTTTTAAACGACTTGTTTTTACATTTACTTTCCTGCAACGAGAATCAAAAAAATATTAATTTTAGTTTTAATTATATTTTTTCGTAAAATTACTTTTTGCAGAACAACTTGTCCACGTTAAGCCAAGAATGAGCAATTCCCTTTGGTATGGGGATACTTTGAACTTTGGGGAAGGGACACAGGCCTTTTATCGACAGACAACGCAAGCGAAGCCGCGGGCGGAAGCTAGTTACTAATTACTGTAGTTTCTATGTCTTGATCTCGTAGTTTTAATGTCAGTGTCATGGTAGTGTCAGTGTCATGGTGTCAGTGTCATGGTAGTGTCAGTGGCATGGTAGTGTCAGTGTCATGGTGTCAGTGTCATGGTAGTGTCAGTGTCATGGTAGTGTCAGTGTCATGGTGTCAGTGTCATGGTAGTGTCAGTGTCATGGTAGTGTCAGTGTCATGGTAGTGTCAGTGTCATGGTGTCAGTGTCATGGTAGCGTCAGTGTCATAGTGTCAGTGTCATGGTAGTGTCAGTGTCATGGTAGTGTCAGTGTCATGGTAGTGTCAGTGTCATGGTGTCAGTGTCATGGTGTCAGTGTCATGGTAGTGTCAGTGTCATGGTAGTGTCAGTGTCATGGTAGTGTCAGTGTCATGGTGTCAGTGTCATGGTAGCGTCAGTGTCATAGTGTCAGTGTCATGGTGTCAGTGTCATGGTAGTGTCAGTGTCATGGTGTCAGTATCATGGTAGTGTCAGTGTCTTGGGAGTTTCGGAAATGAGATATTGGCGCCGATTCCCTTGTTCACAAACTAAACTAAACTTAAGTTCAGTGCATCTTTTTCTTTCTATTTCATTAAGAAAAGGACAGAAGATACATATTAGTTTAGTCCTGTCAAATTAGTCAGCGGCTGGCGTAAATTGACGTATTTTTGGTAGCCATGTTTTTAATCGCATCTAATTTGTCTATGGATTATTTTAATTTGACAGGACTAAACTAATATTTATCTTCTGTCCTTTTCTTAATGAAATAGAAAGAAAAAGATGCACTGAACTTAAATTTAGTTTAGTTTGTGAACAAGGGAATCGGTGCCAGTGTCAGTGTCCATGTGCAGTAGTGTACCACTACTACTAGACGCCAGCAGGTCAATCTACTCGAAACTGTAAAATTTTCCCAATCAACCTTGAATCTTAATGCTTTAGCGATAAAGTTAAAAATCTATTAAAGAAATTTGACAGATTGTAGTAGCTTGATGTGCTGGCGTCTGTACATAAGCAGACGTTGCCACAAGGCAAGCATTGTGGGAGCGTCAGTCTCGTGGCATCGCCAGTGCGGCACTCACCTTGCACACGACGCAGCGGTACAGCTGCTTGGCGTGGTTGTGCATGTGGCGCGTGAGGGAGTGCGCGTGCGAGAAGCGCTTGCCGCACTGCGCGCAGGCGTGCGGCAGGCGCGCCGAGCCGGGCGGCGGCGCGGCGCCGTGCGCGCACGCGGCGTGGCGCCGCAGCTGCTCGTAGCGCGGGAACGTCAGCCCGCACGTGGGGCAGCGCCCTGGGGGGGGGGGACATTCATATACCACACAGGGATTGGTGCTACACAAGGCGGGGTTAGTTCTTTCTCTCCTAAAATGCATCGGATTAGTGCAACACTGCCGCCGTGTCTGCACACGGCGTAGATACTGCGCCGTAGAAAAAAGTGTTCGGCAAAAAGCTTAGCAAAGCAAGGCCTTAGACCCTTTGTACCACTGACCTATAACAATCAAGTACGCTGGACTTCATACTATCGATGACAAAATGGAGACGTTTGATTTTCAAAATCAAAAGTCATTTATTCAAATTAGGCTGAGAATCAGCACTTTTCGAACGTCAAAATTACAAAAGACAGTCCCCCCAAAACGCCCGCCCTTCACCACTTCCTAGTGCTATCGCGAAAGAAGAAGCGCTATTTTGGCGCTGACAGCAACGTGAACGTCCGTGGAACTAATGTTTTTGATAGCGAGTTTTACAAGATGCGCATACTCTCGTGATAAAAATGTTCTAAACATCTCGTAGTAAACACAAAAAGGCTTATTCCACGATTTAGACCTAAATCATCACAGACAAAACACTACGATGGCCATTTGCGGCAAGTGTCAATTTTAGTTCCTGAGACACCCGAGCGGGGGCGCTTTGAATCGGCACAAAAAACAACTGTCATTTCATGTAGTATATTTAGTCCAGCGTTATTGTACAATACAGGTCAGTGCTTTGTACAAAGAACTAAAAATCTATTTATTACGTGTGTCGTATCCGAAGCTTCTAGGGATGCTGATAATGTAAATAAACTACATTCTTACCAGCGCGTTCGTCTGCAGTGTGTGTACGATCATGCGCAGCCAACTCTGCGTCGTCTTCGAAGCATTTTCGGCACACTTCACATCGGACTGTCATGGCGCCGCGGTGTGCTTCCGCTCTGTTGAACAACAATAGATTTTATGAGAAATTATTTTTTTTCTAGAACCCATAATTTACTCATCATCTGCCTGCCTTTTCCCAACTATGTCGGGGTCGGCTTCCAGTCTAACCGGATGCAGCTGATACCGGTATTTTACATGGAGCGACTGCCTATCTGACCTCCACAACCCAGTTACTGGGTAAAGCGATACCCCTTGGAAAGACTGGTTGTCAGACTTTCGGGCTTCTGACGACCCGTAACGACTGTCAAAGATCCACGAATGACAGCCGGGACCGACGGCTTAACATGCTTTCCGAGGCACGGTGGACCTCGGTATGTAAATATGGTCAGGCATCCACAGATAATTTACTCAGGGTCTTCTACTGAAAGTCTCAAACGCCCACCAGGGGGGGGGTTATCGCCCACGTTGAGAACCTATGGTCTAGAATCATGTACTGCCACCTTGTAAAGTCCGTTTCACAAAAGAAGTCTCGTAGACGCGGCGCCACTGTCGTAGGACGGAATCATAAATATTGATTTATTTATTTATCTCGAGTAGCAGGCTTGATTATTGGTTAATAAAATGCACATTCTTAAATAAAGGTGTCTGGGTAGGAGAGTTGTTGTTGGAATGTTGCTAACTATATAATAATAATTAGTTCCACTTATTGCCGCGGGACTTCTTTCGGGAAACGGACTCTACACTTAATTTGCAATAAACGTTTTAGAATTGTAAAATCTTCCAGTTATCAGGAGAGTAGGGTGACCTTTGCCCTGCAGTGCTGGATGTGTGTGGAGTGGATATCACAAGCTTTTAATAATTTTAATAATAATAATAAACAACAGCCTGGCTTTGTTTTGCCCTGACCGCTGGTAGCTTAGACCCTAATCCCGATACCGGTGGGCTACTATCCTACTAATTATAAACGTGAAAGTTTATATGGATGGGTGGATGGATGTTTGTTACTCTTTCACGCAAAAACTAGTGAACGGATTTGGATGAAATTTGGCACGCAGATGGTTTATAACCAGGATTAACACACAGGATACTTTTTATCCCGTTATCCCCACGTGGTCGAAACTTATGCGGGTGAAACCGCGGGGCGGAAAGGAGATAATAATATGAATCAGCGGCACATTACTCACTTGTGTTCCCATAATTTCTCGCGCCTGTTGAACGTTTCGCTGCAACAGTCGCACTCGTAGCGGTCTGACGAACGCGCGCGCGACCTCGGGTTGCTACTAATGCCGCGGCTCTGATGCACGCGGCGGTGGATTCTGAAGGAAAAAGAGAGGGTTGAGTAGAAGTTCTAAGGGCTGATTTTTCCAACGCCAGATAATTTTATCGGAGAAACAATTTTGAATTTTTGACAGTTCTTTCCTACAAAAACTGTCAGACTTCAATTTTATTCCACGAATAACAATTATCTGTTGATTGAAAAATTTGCCCTAAGCAGGATAAGTTGATTAAAGGTCATCACGCAAAAATCCTGCATCGCGCAAGCAGAGTTTCTGAGAGGTTATTGTTATTAGTATTAACTTATTTATTTATTTTAGTTCGATGGTCCTAGTTTATCATTTGTGACTTCAAGTGACAGCTATGTGAACAGAACCCAGCAATGCATAAATATGTAAGCTGGCACGCCCTTTATGCCTGGAGGCTTTTATTTACATTTTAATTTTAATTAATTATTTTTTACTTTGAGTACGTATAGTTTTTTATTATATTGTTGGTATATTGGCGTGGCTAGCTGACATATGGCAAATAATTTAATTTTATGTTCTGTGTCTTGTAATGTTAATTACTTAACATAGGTACCTAGTATTGTATACAATCAAGTATTTTCTAACTGAACAGACAGCTGTGCTGCTGGGGAGTTTGTGGCGCCACTTCTTCTTCCCAGCGATAGCACTAGGAAGTGGTGAAGGGCGGGCGTTTTTGGGGGACTGTCTTTTGTCATTTTGACGTTCGAAAAGTGCTGATTTTCAGCCTAATTTGAATAAATGACTTTTGATTTTGCGGAACTAGCATATACAACGTCCCGACATCAATCATCGGGCATTTCATTTTAGTTTAAACCCTGGCTGGAGGCCTTAATTTAATGAGGCATCCACATGGAAGTCCAGCTAAGCGGCCGACAACCTCGTATACCTCGACTTTTAATCGTATTCAGTAACTTGACAGTTGAAGGGTTACCAGGTTTTGACAAAAAAAAAAAGGTAGTGAGGTGGCGCAAGAATGAACTTAAATAATGTACTTAATGCAAACTTTTTATTTTAAATGTAATGTGTAATAAACATGTCTTAAAAATTAATAAGCAGAATGACGTCTACGTCTAGAGTTGCCAGAGGAAATAAAATGACAAAAATAATAAAGTAAAATAACATGATTTTTATTTTGTTTCTATTAGAATAAAATAAAAAAAGGAAATTACTATTTCACTTAACTAATAACGACTTTTAATAATAATTATTCTTATATTCCACATACGAATAGTTAGTTTTATTTAAATTAAATCATTTTTATCATTCGTTCTTTACGCAAAATCGTTCACTACCCCAACACTATAGTTTTAGTACGGTAACATTATTTTTCTTCGAACTGTCAAGTCACTGAATACGATTAAAAGTCGAGGTTGAACTACGAGATGCCATTAACAAAAATTAAAAAAACAATCCTCGGGCAGTACTCTACCAGACACGACACAATAATTTGTATTTGATAACCTAATTCTTGAGGAAGGCTATATAGGCTACTTAAGATTACGCTATGACCCTAAGGAGCCGAACAAAAAACAAAAAAAGGCAGAAAGAATGCTAAGAGAAAACGAAGTGATAGCGCGGTCAGGTGATGCGATGCGACGGGGTGGGACGGAAGCAAGAAATTTCACGTGAAATCGCGGGCAGAAGCTAGTTTAAAATAAAACTAGAACCGTTTCCTGTTTGTTGTAAATTCTTTAATTTTATGCTAATCGTACTGCAATTTCTACTGTCTACTATTTTTATGGTCTATTACAGAAAAGACCATGGTCTACTACTGAAAAGACCATCGTCTTTTTGGTCTACCGTAGTACAAATATTAGTCTTTTTTTAGCCAGCAGACATAATTGTAACTTCTTTAATTTTATGCTAATCGTACTGCAATTTCTACTGTCTACTATTTTTATGGTCTATTAAAGAAAAGATTGTGGTCTACTACTGAGAAGAACATCGTCTTTTTGGTCTACCGTAGTACAAATATTAGTCTTTTTTTAGCCAACAGACATAATTGTAACTTCTTTAATTTCCCATCCGGGAAAAAAAAAGGCCCATGATCCTTGTTTTGGCAAACCACCTATTGTTTTTGTTATCTGCCCATTTCCGTGGTAAAACACAACAAAACTCTGTTTATGTGAGGTTAATTCACTACTAACAGTGAAAGGTTTGCGGCATTTTAATCACAAGGACTACTAGTCTTCTGGTAGGTGGTTTAAGAACTGGGACTTGGCTGATCATGATGAGCCTAGCTGTGATCACCACAGAACTTCATTTATAAAATCTAATTATGCTAATCTTACTGCAATTTCTACTGTCTACCATTTTTATGGTCTATTACAGAAAAGACCATGGTCTTTTTGGTCTACCAGTAGTACAAATATTAATCTTTTTTTAGCCAGCAGACTTAATTATAACTTCTGTAATTTTATGCTAATCGTACTGCAATTTCTACTGTCTACTATTTTTATGGTCTATTAAACAAAATATTGTGGTCTACTACTGAGAAGAACATCGTCTTTTTGGTCTACTAATACAACAAAGAATACTTACTATGTTCTATTACCGAAAAAACCATGGTCCGTTACTGAGAAGACGACGGTCTACGAATGAAAATACCATCGTCTTTTTGGTCTACTAATAGAAGAAATACTCACTTTAATGTCACTCTCGTAGAATACCATTTGGAACAGATATGACATTGGAAGCTCTTATCAGCTGACTCATTCTCCGACTCGCTGATCTCATCGTGCGACGCCGGAGCTGCCGGATCCGCGGCGCGTTCCGGATCCGAGTCGGACCCGCTGTCGGAAGCCGGCCCGCTGTACGACCAAGCGCCGAACGACCTGTGGACGTGACGAAGATCAGTTTTGACGGGATTAAGTGGTGGGTCAACGTGGTGGCTGAGTAAAAAACTACAATTACCTAATATCATCATCTGCCTGCCTTTTCCCAACTATGTTGGGGTCGGCTTCCAGTCTAACCGGATGCAGCTGAATACCAGTATTTTACATGGAGCGACTGCCTATCTGACCTCCACAACCCTCTTACTGGATAATACGATACCCCTTGGTAAGACTGGTTGTCAGACTTTCGGGCTACTGACGACCCGTAACGACTGTCAAAGATCCACAAATGACAGCCGGGGCCAACGGCTTAACGTGCTTTCCGAGGCACGGAGGGGTCTTGATATGTGAAGATGGTCACCCATCCAATGTTATTCACGTCTGCGGAGTTTCGCTAGCTAATTTAATTTGACCCTGTAGAGGTTTTTATCATAGTAATAATGTACAGGTTAGTTGTTTATTTATTTCTTTTATGTTTACTGTTATTTCAATTACGTGGAACTGCCACAGTAAACCTGAAAATTTAGAACTCTAGTGAGCAAGTAATTTTTGTGTAAATAATTTCATCACTGCTCTTAAAACCGTGATGGAAAAGATCGTGAGCAAATTGGCATGTCCTAGAACCGGAAAATAGAAAACCTGTGACGTCTACCAGCCCGCACTGAGCCCGCGTGGATTACGGCTCACTCCCTCTACAGAAAGGAGGCCTGTCTCCCAGCAGTGGGAACATTACAGGCTGATTAATTGTAAGTATTGCTTCATGCTGTGAACTCTGCGCTAAAATTGATACATTAAGTTTTTTTTTATATCGTTTTTTATTTATTTACTGAAACGCTGATGATTCGTTTTCACATGAAGGTAACCTACTTTGCACTATCTAAGACGATAATTACAGGTTTTTTTTTTCAAGAGTTTAGTTTTGGTAAATGACAGTTTATAATGATAATATACGTATTTTCTTTCTTTCTTTCTTTTTTATGTAACAGTTACTGCACGTCAGCGGGATTGTCCGAAAGGGTTACCGCTACCCCGGAACATAAAGGGCAAAGGAAGGAACATGGGTGGGTTTTAGTCAGTAAGAGTCTGACACTCCCTTCCGCTCCACCCAGAGCGGGAGGGAGGGGTCATTGATGATTTCCCATCCGAAAAAAAAATTAAGTTACTGCACCTCACATTTCGAGTTGGCGCAAGTTTTCAATTTCACCCTTTATCGTAGAAAAGCAATAGACTCGTCCCCTATAATTATCCTCTGCTACCCCTTTAGGGAATTCAGGCGATGTTCCACTATGTTACGATAGTAAACCCCTCACCTATCATCCTCATTGGTATTATGATTGACCACCCGCGGTGGATCTTCAGTCTTGGGTTTCTCGTCGCCAGATTCTGACTCTGTGTCGGAACTGTCTGATGAACTCGAGGAGTCGGAGCTCGATGACGAACTGGTTCCGGAACTTGAACTGCCTGTGGGAGAGATTGGAGGGTCAGTTGAGTGATCAATGAGGAAGTTCATTTGGTACAGGATACAATTTTAACAGCAGGGCCCTAATTCACTATGACCATTTAATGATGCCTTACTTCGAAACCACGTCAATTTCTTAGCTAATCACGACCTCTGTTAATGGCGCCGATTCCCTTGTTCACAAACTAAACTAAATTTAAGTTCAGTTCATCTTTTTCTTTCTATTTCATTAAGAAAAGAACAGAAGATAAATATTAGTTTAGTCATGTCAAATTAGTCAGCGCCTGACGTAAATTGACGTATTTTTAGTAGCCATGTTTTTAATCACGTCTAAACTGTCCATGGAGTATCTTAATTTATGACAGGACTAAACTCATATTTATATTCTGTCCTTTTCTTAACGAAATAGAAAGAAAAAGATGCACTGAACTTAAATTTAGTTTAGTTTATGAACAAGGGAATCGGTGCCAATAACGTATTTTCTATGACACAATGAACGAAACCGCGCGAAATGAACGCAAAGTTGGCGTGGTTTGAACTGTCAAAATACATGTTGTCCGTACGGTTGACATTTCGATTCCTTGCCGTTACAGGGGTTCTACAAGACACGATATTGACGTGGTTTGTACGCGGTAAGATTTGGCGGGGACTAATAATTACTATACAGAATTGGGGCCCTGGAGTTACGTTTTTATATGAAGTTTTATTTTTGTGTCTAACAAAGTGTGATGAAGATATAGTCGGTGCAATGCAAGGTAGCAATAGCGGTCATTCTCCTATTCCTAATAATTTCTTCATAGAATTCTGAACAAACTATGGCGTATATACAACATGTCCCGGAATTAACACACACCACCAAACACCCTAATTAGAATATTATATTATAATCTTAATACATACACTGAATTTTTATTATTATGTACAAAACATTGTTTTTTTTTATTAAATTAGTTATCCTGATTGTGGGAGAAAATTGTGGTCACATTACAAATTTACGCACGCACACAGTCGCACACGTATAAGGTACGCGTAGTAGGTACAGACGCCAGCAGGTCAACCTACCCGAATCTGTCAAATTTTCCCAATCAACCTTGAACCTTAATACTTTAGCGATAAAGTTGAAAATCTATTAAAGAAATTTGACAGATTGTAGTAGCTTGATGTGCTGGCGTCTGTACTTCATCTATTTTATGCAAGTGTTGACTGTACAGTAAAAGTGTGACAGTAATTTAAGTAGTTTCATTGTTTTTGGGATAAAAAAATTATCTATAGTATTAAAAATGACAGAAATCGATTCAGGAAACGATTCTGAACAACCTACTTTCATAATGTGCAATAATTCAGTTACACATTGTATAAATACTAGCTTCTGCCCGCGACTTCGTCTGCGTGTAATTTTTTTGCCCGCCTGCGCTGTCAATTCGTTTTCACTCGACGTTCTTTTGCCATTTTTTTTTGTTGAATATCCTACAACCTTCCTCAAGAACTGGGCTATCAAATTAAATACGGTAGTTATAGAAATTACTCCCCCACTCACTTACACATCAACACCACATTACCTACTTATCCCCACTCACACACACCTACACACCAATAATCACATTCATTTAATTTCATTTACCCACTTACCCACATCCTCACACTCTCACAAAAAAGGTAAAACCTGTAACGTAAACTAACTTTTCTTCTCTTTCTTTTCTTTTTTTTTTATTCCCTTCTGAAGGTAAATTGACACAGTCCACTCATGCATAATACCGATTAGAACCTCTTTGCGAATCACTGTCTCTAAAGAAACAGGATACCCTAGTTTAAGAGACAGAGATTAATTTTTTGTGTACAGATTTCTGCAGTATCCAAATTGTTTTATGTAAATTTTTTCTATCTGTAGTTTTGGGAAATAAAGATAATATTAAATTAGCGCGTTCAAACAAACAAACTCTGCCTGCGCGATATATGATTCTGCGTGACGTCAGTGCGTTCGCATGAGGCGATGTAGATGGCGCCACATGTTGTTTGAATCAGCCGGTCAATTCTGTAAAAATCTCACCGTGAAAACTCAAGTGAAGTGAGCTTGATGTGAGTTGTCAGTAGTGTCAATCCCTAGCATTATTTGGAATGACAGCTCACTCCACGCTCACTTCACCTGAGTTTTCACGGTGAGATGGTTACAGAATCGCACATCAACCGGTCGATTCTGTAAAAATCTCACCGTGAAAACTCAAGTGAAGTGAGCTTGATGTGAGTTGCCAGTAGTGTCAATCCCTAGCATTATTTGGAATGACAGCTCACTCCACGCTCACTTCACCTGAGTTTTCACGGTGAGATGGTTACAGAATCGCACTGCTGGTCATTTTTGTAAGTGATACTACTGTTTTATTATCCTACAAATATTATAACGCAAAAGTTTGTGAGGATGGATGGATGTTTGTTACTCTTCCACGCAAAAACTACTGAACGGATTTCGACGAAACTTTACAGTAATATAACTTATACATCAGAATAACATATAGGGTACTTTTTATCCCGATATTCCCACGAGATCGACACTTATGCGGGGTGAAACCGCGGGGCGCTGCTAGTAGTAAATAATGGAGATTGGTCTACCACCGCTATGGCGGCCTTATATTGCACCAACTAAAGTCGAACGTAAAATGAACTTACTGCTACGCGTGTTTCGGGATCCGGACGTACTTTGAGAGGGAGCTGCTTGACGCTCTGCTAATAAGGGTAACAGACAGTGAACATACCATAGATACACACTCTACTTCACGCAAGCACATCAAAACACCTCACTCCCTTTTTTTTTCCCGGGGTGGAAATTTCTCATGGATGTCCTCCGCCCTGGGGGGGGGGCGGAGGAGTCTGTCAGACTCTTACTGACTAAAAACCACCCCGGCGTTTAACCGCTAGTGTGTAGGAGCCCTAAGGCTGGGGACTAACTAACCACACGCCCACCGCCACCGATGACGGCCGAATGCTGTGTGCGTTAATTATTTATTTATTACTGTGATTGCCCGTGACATCACAGCGGGCCCTATCAGAATACCAGCGCTGCGACATTTATTTTTAAATGTCTCAGCATCATGCTGAGATAGGAGCCTTTTGGCCTCGTATAGGACTTTCTGTTTCATTTTACCTTTTATTACTTTTTTTTAAATATAATTTGTTCTATTTTTATTTTTAACTGTGTTTAGTTTAGTTTATAATCCTGTACGAGTCGCAATGAATACTTTTTCTTTCTTTCTTTAAATATATGAGCGCGGTCTCGCTCACTCGCCGCCCGCAACAATTTGTTGTTCACGAGAAACAGCCTTTTGAATGGGTAAGGTACTTATGCTCGTGACTGTACTACTGAACTTCAATTTAGAACCTTAGATAATTTACATTAATTGCCACTTACTCAACTATCACCTTTGACGTTATGTAGTCTAAGTTGATTTTCGAGTGAATATTTGTAATAACGATCCTTAATAAAATTTTGGATGCAACGGAATTTGAACTTTGTCATGTATGACATTGAGTTTGTTATTCCAAAACTTGATAAATATCTAAGATTCTAAATCCAAGCTTATGAAAGTTAAAAAATAAAAAAAAATCCTTAAAAAAAACAGCTCGGTGACCCCTCGCAAACCAAACAAAACTCTACTCAAAGTGTGGACGAAATCAGAGCGGCAATTATCGTAATTTTAAGAACGTTCACAGTCTGATCTCAGTCTCAATCTGTCAAAAATACCTCTCAATTTCCCAAGACCCTTGAACGTTTTTAATTACGGGAATTGCCCTTCGGGTGCAATAAAAAAATCGCCATGCAATTGCATTTTATCTTGTATAACGAAACCATAGCTCACCAGATCCAGAACTACTGCTATCGGAGTCAGAGTTGGAACTATCCTCCAATTTCTCGACCCTCGTCTCCATTTCTTTAACCGAAGCACATCCTGCAACAATATTCATAAGAAAATATAAAAATATGTTTTTTATTTATACAGGGCGGCAGGGAAGTCGGCGCGCAAACTTTTACCATGAATTCAGCACATGATTCTAGTGGTTCTAGCGTAGCGTAGCGTAGTTTTTCGTCCGTTCATCATGTGTCTAGCCGACCCCAACTATATTCGGGTCGGCTTCCAGTATAAGCGGATGCAGCTGAATACCAGTATGTAGCAATAGTATGGAGCGACTGCCTATCTATCCTCCACAACCAAGTTACTGGGTAATACCCCTTGGTAAGACTGGTTGTCAGACTTACGGGCTTCTGACGACCTGTAACGACTGTCAAAGTTCCACGAATGACAGCCGGGACCAACAGCTTATCACGCTTTCCGAGTCACGGAGTGTTTTTGGTACGCAAAGATGGTCACCGCGGACCGCGGCAACCGTACCTTAACCTGGTTGATTGACAAGTGTGGCTATTATTACTTAGCCACGAGCCCCTCAAAAGTGCAATATAGAAAATCAGTTTTTTTTTTTTTAATAACCTCCAAAATCTTCCACCCTGGTGAGTCTAGAATCATGTACTGAATCCATAGTAACAGAAGGCCAATTCTCGTAATTTAAAACGTTCCAAATCTAGTCGCAGTCTCATCTCGGCGACAAACAAATGTCAAAAACTTGTCAAAATGTAGGGAAATTAGAAGTATTTTTTGACAGATTGAGACTGAGATCAGACTGTGAACGTTCTTAACATTACGAGAATTGCCCCTCAGTTTGCACGCTGATGTACCTCTTACACCCTGTATTTTAATTTTAATATCATCACCAAGTAAGCTAAAAAATACTCTAAAACTATATTATTAAGGTCGAAACTCCGCTAATACAACCAACATTACTGCTACCTTAAATCTTTAAACCACGCGTACAATTCGTGCCCACACGTAGCTTGTCCCACAGCTGGGCAAAGACGATGTCTCAAAGAGTTTCTTCATTTTTGATAGCTATGGGCTCCTAAGGCTTCCTCCTGAACATCGGAACCGCTCTTCTTTCAACAAAATTATAAAAAAAGCCTCGATTTTAATTCAGTTTTACATACTTAAACTCACGCCGTCTCCCCAGGGGGGTAGGCAGAAACTACAGAACGCCACGTGCTACGAAGCTGACATACTCTATACATATACTTCAGTTTCGTTCATTTGAATTCAAGCTTGAAACTACGCGTTATGAGGAGATTCCACGATTATCAGTCTGCTATAGGCCGACCGCTGAACTGAGACGTTGCCTGAGGTAGCGTGGTGAGGGACCTGACCTCTAATAAACAAGTTCGCTGGACATCATACTATCGATGATAAAACGAATAAATTTGATTTTCGCCATTTTGGCGCTGATAACAACGTGAGCGTCCGTGGAACTAATATTTTTCATAGTGAGTTTTACAAAATGCGCGTACTCTCATGATAAAAATGTACTAAATATTTCGTAGTAAACACTAAATACACAAAAAAGTCTTATTCCACGATTTAGACCTATATATAATCATCAGAGACGTACCAAAACAAAACGATGGCCATTTGCAGCAATGTGTCAATTTTAGTTCCTGAGACACTCGAGCGGGGCGCTTTGAATCGGCACAAAAAACAACTGTCATTTCGTATAGTATATTTAGTCCAGCGTTCTTGTTAATTAGAGGTTAGTGGGAATGAGTTTTTCTTTTTATGGGCATGACATATAGAACTGACCTTCGGAGCTCCTGACAGACAAAACCTCGTCATCATCTCCTCTGCGCTCGTGCGGCTTCTTAAAGTTGGCGGCCAGCAAGTGAGTGTCGTATAGATCATCCTGTAGTTAAGAAATATTACATAAAAGATGTCGTATATACTTTCATATGCATGTAGGAAAACGCTGTTATTTTGACATTACAAACAGACACTTCAAATTCATTTATTTGTATGTATTTTCTCTCACAGAGAGGCCTGCGTCCCAGCAGTGGGAATATTAAACGCTAATAAAAAAAAATTATAAGCTCCCGACCGATTTCGGTCACAGTGGCCAATCTCAACGGAGACTAGCCAGGTACGCAGGAGATATTATAGTGCACAAGTGTGTGCGTAAACACAGGTGCACTCTCTGTTCCTTTACTCTCATAGTCCGATGGGACGGCAATCCGACACGACCGGGGAGAGATCAGGGGCAGGAGCAACGGCGACACGTGCTCTCCGAGGCACTGTTACTAAGAAATTCCTAATGGAAAACCGAATAACATTTTGTCCGACCTGGGAATCGAACCCAGGAATCACGAGGCAAACACGAGACCAACGGAGTAGGCTAAATAAAATATGTATAAATATAGAAATGTAAATAATATGTATTGAAAATGAATGAAAGACGGCACGGTTGGCGCAGTGGTTAAGCGATTGACTGCTACACTGCGTGTCGCTGGTTCGATTCCCGCACGGAACAAATATTTGTATGACCTACAAGTAGTTGTTCCGGGTCTGGCTGTTTGTGTATGTGAGTTTAAATGTTCGTAAACGCACCCACGGTACAGGAGAAATTCCTAGTGTGGGGCAACGAAGTACCAACCTTGTCAATATTAGCGTATTTCTCATGAATATGTCTCAACGCTCGCAGATTCTCATCCAAACTCAGCGAGTCTGAAGCTTGACTCGGTGATCCTAGAGTAAAATAATAAATTGTTACTACGTATAGTCGCGGAAATACAAGGTTCAGCACTTTCAGGGCTATATATTTATATTTTTTCCGACTACGTCGGTATTGCCAACATAATGAATGTAAATAACAGTTCGTAAAGGTAACAGAGTAAGAATCTCCGCTTTTTTTAAGTTGGTTAAAGCTCCAAGAGTGGAGACCACATATTACATTGGCAGCTAAGGCAGAAAAAAACGATTTAGAGCTGATTTTTCCATCGCCAGATAACTTTTATTCGAGGAATAAAATTGACGTTTGACAGTTTTTGTACGAAATAACTGTCAAAATTTCATTTCATTTATTTGCATACCATAATGTGAATTATGTTGTTAAAATAGGCTTAAAGCAACAACAACAACAACAACAACAACAACAACAACAACAACAACAACAACAACAAAAACAACAACAACATCAACAACAACAACATCAACATTATTCCTAGAATAAAGTTATCAGATGATTGAAAAATCAGCCCTTAACAAAAAAGAAGATCATTTGAATATTTGAATCTTTAAATAACCTTTAAGATGTTTTTCATTTGACAATTTAGGTTAATGAAACCTCAATTATTTTCGATGATGTTTTAACTACAATTTATTAATGTTATTCAAAAAATAATTGTTAAGATATAAAGTTGAAAGCCTAAACACAGATGAGTGTCTTCAAAATAAATGAATAGATAGACCAGCATATAAAATATTAATAGAATAAGTGAATGAATGGAAATATAAATACATAGTTATAAAATAATTAATAGGATATAAAATAATTGTAACTAACAAAGAAAATTAATAAAGCACTCATTACTCCCTACTTATTAAAAAATTTGCTGTGCCCGACAGGGTCCATAATTGTTTCTATTATCTTTCTTTTATTTACCACCTGTAATTAATTGTACATTATGGATTGCAATAAACGACTTGAGATTGCATTAAAATCTAACCTGAAGAAGGTTTGTTTACACTTTTGCCACATACTCTTGGAAAAGACTATACAGTTTTGTATGGATCAGCTGTTTTATTTTTCGAGAATTGAAAGTCGGCCCGGTAGACAATGCCGACACAAGAGTGGTCTTCCTTTCTCTACCTATTTAAAAATTTGCTGTGCCCGACAGGGTCCATAATTGTTTCTATTTGTTTTTTTTACCACTGTCTGTTTATATTATGGATTGCAATAAACAATTTGAGATTTTAAGAGAAAAAGTTTTTTTTTTTTATAACTTACCTAGATCGGGTTCATCATCACTGTCCACTGTGATGGGTTCAGAGTTGATGGGCATCAGGTTATTTCGAACGCGAATCTCTGGAAACGGAGGCAGCAATATAAATATCTGGATGGTAGTGAACACTATTACATCACTGAGAATTTCATATGAATGAGCTGCACTGAAAATTTGACAACCAGTCTTACCAAGAGCTATCGTATTACCCAATAACTGGGTTGTGGAGGTCAGATAGGCAGTCGCTCCATGTAAATACTGGTATTCAGCTGCATCCGGTTAGACTGGAAGCCGACCCAACATAGACCTAATTGCGCAACAAACTATCAAACACAATCTGAATCATTCTGAAGGATGTTGCTAAACCATTGCTTCATATGTTCGAAAAAATTGCCTGCTCAACAACGTAAATAACGCAATGAATATTGTTGAACTGTCAAAAAGAAAGCCATTGGTGCTGTTAGTGTGTTACGCAATTATCCTGCCGGTACTAGGAAGTGGTGAAGGGCGGGCGTTTTTGGGGGACTGTCTTTTGTAATTTTAACGTTCGAAAAGTGCTGATTCTCAGCCTAATTTGAATAAATAAATAATAAATAAATAAATAAATAAATAAATAAATCCCTGGACATTTCACACAGCACCAAAAATGACTTTTGATTTGATTTGGTACCAAATTGGGATTTATACTTCGACTTTTAATCGAATTCAGTAACTTGACAGTTCAAAGAAAAATAATGTTACCATATATTAAAACTAAGTGTTGGGGTAGTGAACGATTTTGCGTAAAGAACGAATGATAAAAATGGCTTAATTTAAATAAAACTTTAAATATTCGTAATTCGTCGAATATTCGAATATACGAAACATTTAAACAATTCCCAAGATGTCCCTGAAGAAAAGAGACATTCAAAAGTGGCTGAATAATAATCAATACATTCTAAGTTGTACTACTGAAAACCAAAATATTATATAACAAATTCTACAATTTAATATAAAATTTTGCATTCAAGTTCATTCAATTTCATTCATTCTTGCACCACTTCAATTTCTTCTTTTTTGTCAAAATCTGGTAACCCTTCAACTGTCAAGTTACTGAATACAATCAAAAGTCGAGGTATAATAACAAAAGCCAAACGTGGGTGTACCTATGTACACCCATGTTTGGCTTTTGTTATTATATTTTATTTGCAGAGGTATTCTCCATTTCTAGGACTATTCCTAGAAATGGATAATACAGAAGTATTATCCATTATCATTAAGCGGTAACCAGAAGGTTACCGCTTCAGGTAGGCGTGAATTTATGTGCGTATGTCATATGAAAAAATGAATGATCAATATTTAAAAATCCGTTCCTTCATAATTTAAATGTAAGGAGTTATTTCCTGTAAAATTCGCTCTGCCAAAATTAAGGTAGACCCCAGCAGGTCAAGCTACCCGAAACTGTCAAACTTTCGTGTTGTACTTCGTAGCACGACCATGAACGCATTCATTATAACTTTAGATGGTAATAAAATCCTTTTAATTTGTACTATTTTATACCATTAATTAGAAATTTCATACCTCTCAATTATCGTAGATATACAGGTCGTCTCCAGGGGGTCTACTACGAAGTGCAAAGTGCGAATGATCGGATCGGACCGACACATGGCCGAACCGAATATTATTGAAAAATGCGAAAAAAACTTCGGATCGGCTCAGTTGGGTCGGGACCAGTCAATATCCGAAAGAGTGTAGGAGTGTAGGATCGGGACTGACCGAACCAAATAGAAACTTCGTAGCAGGAAACGGCCGACCATTCGGCCGATACCGCTTCGGAGTAGACCCCCAGATCATGATCTACCCAGACCATGATCTGGAGAAGGACATAGGCTACTTTTCATCCCGGATTGCAGACGAAGTCGCGAGCAACAGCTAGTTTTATAAAAAAAAAGGTACAACTCACTAGGCTGCTGTTCCTGCTTGTTGTTAGCTGCGAGCTGGTCCACCTTCCGCGGTCTACCGCGTTTGCCCTTCACGCGCTCCGTCGTCGGGGGCTAAAAAAAAAAATATTTTAGAGCAAATTTCAGTCAAATGCTTCTTATCTTGGGAAACCGCATTTTCTCATGTATTACAACTAGGTTGGACAGGGTACGCCCTAGTCAGCGGGATTGTCCGAAAGGGTTACCGCTACCCCGGAACATAAAGGGCAAAGGAAGGAACATGGGTGGGTTTTAGTCAGTAAGAGTCTGACACTCCCTTCCGCTCCACCCAGAGCGGGAGGGGTCATTTGATGATTTCCCATCCGGGAAAAAAAAAAAAGGGTACGCCCTAGGACATATGAACTTTATTGGTGACTAGCTCCTGCCCGCGACTTTTTGTTCCCCCGACCAACCCCACCGCATCGCATCACTCGCCCGCGCTATCACTTTCTTAAAGCGTCACTTTAATTCAATCAGCAATTGTTACATAAGATTTTTAGCTATAAGATTTTTATCAGGCGTAAATGGCCTTTGACCTTTTTAATTTTTTGAATGTCACGGCTGGCAAATAAAACTGGACAGTGCGAGCTACGATCCTAAGTTTTTTTTAATTCCCAAAATTCCTGCGAAGTTCCTACAATTTTATACACACTTGGTTTTCGTTTAGAGTTCATTCTGATTTTCTTTTTCTTTTTGCTCGTGTCCTACGTGTCATAGCGTGATGTTAAATAGCCTATAACCTTCTTAAAGAATAGGGCTATCAAATCCAAAAAGAATTTTCAAATCCGACTGGTACTTCCAGAGGGTAGCGCGTTCAAACTAAACTCTTCAGAATTATTATTAGTATACTCGTACAGGGTCAATTTTGAGGGGCTTGTGGCTAAGTAATAACCGCCGCACGGGTCGATCGATCAGGTTAAGCTACGCTTGCTGCGGTTGGTCCGTGGATGGGTGACCATCTTCACATATCAAGACTTTCCGTGCCTCGGAAAGCACGTTAAGCCGTTGGTCCCGGCTGTCATTCGTGGATTTTTGACAGTCGTTACGGGTCGTCAGTAGCCCGAAAGTCTGACAACCAGTATTACCAAGGGGTATCGTATTACCCTTAACTGGGTTGTGCAGGTCAGATAGGCAGTGTAAAAGGCTCCATGTAAAATACTGGTATTCAGCTGCATCCGGTTAGACTGGAAGCCAACCCCAACATAATTGTGAAAAGACTAGGCTATAAATAAAACAGCGTGAAAATTTCAAGTGGGCGTGGATGGCCAAATTCGAAGCTATGAGGAATAGCGAAAAGTACTCAAAGGAGTCTCGGGCTCGATTTTGATGAAAACTAAAACTGCATCATTGGATTTTTGAAAAATCAATATTTGTAGCCAGGAATCGAACAAGTTGATAAATACATAAATGATTTTATTTTGTAAGTACGTTTCTGCAAACACTTTTACACGTCAATCATATTTTAAAACTAGATGAGGTCGGCGTTTCCTATCTGACTAGTCTGAGAAGAAAGGCTGAAACAAACTCAGAGGTCAGTTTCTTTTAAAGTCCAGACATAATCTTGGTCAGATCATATGAAGACCATGTCGATTGATGTCTAAGATGGTCTTTTGAGGAAAGAACCACACAGATTGAGAGATTGTTGATAATAGAACACACCCACTGTATTATTACGTCATTCAATAGTGTCCCTAATAAGGATCAAATTCTGGGAAGTAATGACATATGAAGATGTTACTCACAGTATCTTTCTTAGCGCTCGGAGTCCTTTTAGTATATTTTCTCTTTGTCCTCGGAGTTGTCTCTCCAGCAGACGATGAGGCTGCAGAATCTGTAATGTAAGTTAAATCATGTCTAGTCTGCGAAGCCCACATCGCCAAGAGGCTTTGAAAGAGTAGAGAAGAGTTTGGCCAGGAGTTTTTTCATGCACTGTTCGGCCGTTTGACGCCTTCTACAGGTTGGTAGAGACATCGACGAACACCCTGTTACTATGGATTCAGCTCATGATTCTGAACCGTCATCCGTCGTTGAAAATTTTGCGTCGGTTATAAAAAAAAAATTCGCTGTTCCATAAGATATTGATTGCAGTTTTCTATGATACGGATTTTTTTTTTTTTTTTTGATAACTGACTAAAAATCTCTACGCTAGAGGTTAGGCTAAAATCATTTGCTAAATTCATGGTGTCAGCTTGAGCGTCGATGGCCCTCCCACCCTGTATACATAAAACCGTGTCTCCTGCGCGTGTTTTTTCGAAATATTACACAAAAAACCTTACACATAAACATTTGTTTTCATACACAAGCTGTCTCCTGCGTCATCATCACCATTCCCGTGCCCTTATCCCAATTTATTTTGGGGTCGGCGCAACATGACTTTTTCTTCCATACTTCTCTATTAGTCGTCATCTCGGTAGTCACCCCCTTTCTAACCATATCATCATTCACACATTCCATCCATCGTTTCTTTGGTCTTCCCCTACTCTTATAGCCGTCGACACTCATACTCAAAACTCTCCTCACGACATTTTCCCGATTTCTCCGTCACGTGCCCATACCAAGACAAACGATTTCCACACAACTTTTCAGTTACCGGTGCCACTTTCAGACTTCCTCTTAAATACTGATTTCTTATTCTATCCATTCATTAAAATATTTTTAGATTAGTGTCAACTATTCACAAGACAATATAACTTCAAAACCTGTGTCAGTTGGAATTATGCTTCCAAAATGATAAATGCTAGATGTGCGCGGCGGCGGTTGGAAATGAAACAAACCCTTCCCCTCTTCACCCGCCCGGGGAATGTTATCCATGTAGCTCGGTAAACAAAAACATCGTGTATTCATATCATACACAAATGTGTATCGCCACGCCTCTTTGTTTCGGCGTTTTTGTGTAAAGTTTCGAAAAAACACGCGCAGGAGACACGGCTAAAACACCAGCCGTGCGATTCTGTAACCATTTCACCGTGAAAACTTAGGTGCAGTGAGCGTGGAGTGAGCTGTCATTCCAACTAATGCTAGGGATTGACACTACTGACAGCCAGCTCACATCAAGCTCACTTCACTTGAGTTTTCACGGTGAGATTTTTACAGAATCGACCGGCAGAGGGTCTACTCCGAAGTGGTATCGGCCGTTTCCTGCTACGAAGTTACTATTTGGTTCGGTCGGTCCCGATCCTACACTCTTTCGAATATTGACTATGGTCCCGACCCAACTTTTTTCGCATTTTTCAACAATATTCGGTTCGGGCATGTGTCGGTCCGATCCGATCATTCGCACTTTGCACTTCGTAGTAGACCCCCTGTATACTACAGCGAAAAAACAGCAAATAATTATATTTATTTGAATATATCGGTGTCTTAACACACCGCGATTTGGTTAACACTGACAGGTAACTAGATTTTTGCTCCACTTTCGCTGCAGTATGTTACAAATGCATAAAACGTTTTTTACTGCAAAACAAAAATCAACATTACACAAGTAAAAATAAAATCGAAAATCAATAAGCTTGCACTTGCACAACACGCGGTTAAAGTTATCTATTTTCGATTTTATTTTAAGGTGCAAAAAGTTGATTTTAGTTTAGCGCTGAGGCCGAGATTGTTCTTTATCTTAGACAGCTGTCCCCAAAAGCGAAGCAACACGTGATTTGTCTAAATACGCTAAAATGAAGATGACATGCAACATAAAAGTGTTATAAAATATCATTGCTATAGAATCGTCGTAAAGAACTTGTTTGTGTAACACCTTTAAAACCATAACCAAAAAAAAAATTGCTAGCGAAACTCCGCAGCCGTGATCGTCTGCGGAGTTTAGCTTTTTTTTTTAATGATATAAACTAGTGCTTGACTTTGATGGTAAAGCGCACTAATTTATTATGAGCCTATTCACTCTAGCCTTGAAGACACATAAATTATAATCGGAGGGGAAAACCGCTGCAGGCAAATTGTTCCAGTCCTTCGATGTTCGCGGTATAAACTACGAGACGAAACTCTTCGTCCGGATCGTAGCAGTTTCAACAACGTCAGGACGGAAACTCGCCGTGCGACGGGTTGTCCGATGATGGAACGGTGATGGCGGAATTAAGTCATGTAATTCCCGCGTAGACTCTCCAGAATGCATCCTATAGAATACCGAAAGGCTGGCTACCCTACGCCTCTGCTCCAGGCTTTGTAGATTGGTCTTAACTAAATCTGGATCACCAATTAGCCTCTTCGCACGCCTCTCCACTGAGACCAAAGCTGCTAGATGGCAGTTTGCAGCACCAGCCCATATGTGGCTGCAGTACTCTACACACGATCGGATCTGCGCTTTGTATAACATTAGAAGCTGTCCCGGTGTGAAGTACCGCCGGACCTTTGCAAGAACGCCAAGTTTCCTAGCAGCCATCTTGGCTTTGGACTCAATGAACCGCCCAAAGTTTAGGTTTGAGGAAATTTCAACTCCCAAGAGCTGAAGGCGGTCGGTGCACTCCAAGGATACATTCTGAAAAGCAGGAGCCAAGGTGAACGGGCTCCTTTTGGCGGTGAACAGACACGCTTGTGTTTTGGCGGCGTTGAATCCCACAAGGTTGGCTTCGCCCCACTTGGAGACTGCCTGAAGTGCGACATTCGTACGCGCTAGCCTCTCTTTTGCTAGAATTTTTTTTTGTTTTTATTGTCCCTGTATACAGTCAGGCCAGAAATTGGCTACGAGCTTGGCCCCTTCAGTAGCGTCCATCAGCTCCTGTAGCGTGCAGACAACAGGACACGCTATTTTATTTATTTATTTATACTTATGTATCAAGACCCTCAAATGATTTTCAGTTTAGGGTCCTATACTAAATAGCAAAGTAACTGCAACAGACTTGCATGTAACGCTCATCGGCCGCTTTTCTATGGCCACAGTTCTATCCTAACCCATAAGATCGGGGTGCCCTAGCTTAGTGACTACGACCGACTTTAAGAAAAGGCCAGAAAGTTAAAAAAAGAGGCTCATTGCATTTAAAATAACGTGCATCAATAGAAGAACAATAAGATTTTTAGAGGATCAATTATATATTTTCCATTGGTGGTTTCATTAAAATTATGACTAACATCAATAAATTGATTTTTATACGAGACCTTACAACGTTTATTTAAAAAATAATTGCACCTTATAAATAAAAAAAAAACACGTCACATCTACATACTTAAGAAAAACTACGCACTTTCATGCATTTTCAAATATTAAATAAATAAATATAAAAAAAAATATTACCTACCTATTAATATTTTTTCAGATACAATATAATATGAAAAGATCAATATTTTTTAATAAAAATACACGTAATTTAATACACACGAACAATATTAATACCTACATATAAAAATCAATAAGCCTGAATTTAATTAATCTACTAAAATCATGCAGACATCTTTAATTTTATTTATTTATTAAAAATTTAATAATGTTCTGAATACATATATACATATATAAATTATTATTTGATTTTTAATGTAAAAAAAAAAACCTAATTTTACTGTCATGCTCATTTAAAAGATGTACCGTCAGCGACACAGAATAGTTTAAAACCAATACTTTATAAACCGTTGTTCTTTTAAATGTTTCTGAACGATTTTTTTTAAATACCCTCAAATACTGAAAGTATGTTGCAAAATATTATGAATCTGATTTTGCATCACTGTCAAAATCAGTGATTGTTATTGTCATGGCAATAAGGTTGCTGCCATTGCCAAGTCTGTCAAAATCACAATGATCTTTATTTTCGTTAGAATAAGGTTGCTATCCGTTTGCTGAAATTAGATGTAACATAACTGTGAACGGATTGTATAACGTGTTTGTTTGCTAGAGTTTTGTCTTGTCGTCGATTAGACGCTTTTTATTCAAGATTTTTAACTAACAATAAACAATTATAAGATGACTTTGACAAGTGACAAACCTACAGCGCCATCTCGCGGCAAACTTTTCTGCAAGGAACTCCATTGGCAGCGAATGAACGTAACAAACACTTAGCGCCATCTCGCGGCACTTATTTGACAGCTTCCTTCCCCATTAGTTAGGAAATATTTACAGTCCAGGAATTAAAATGTTAAAAGCTCCTGAAGGTTCATTTTTACTTGCACCGTAACATTTTTTTAGACTTGTGTGTTGCCAACATTTTATGAAAATGACAGCTCGTAAAGGCAACATGCGCCCGCTATGTGGGCAAGTAATGAGTTTGAAAATTGCTTAACTTTTTTGCTCTTTGACCATAATAACATTTTTGGTCAGGGTTCCAGAAAAAGATGTTTTATTTGACTAGATCCAGGTTGCGTCTTCAATCCTTAATGTGTTATAACTAGTAATCACAAAACATTATTTTATTCGTGAAAAAAAAAAAACTTTTGCTGACGGTACTCAAACGACAGAAGACACTGAACTATTTGATCTACCCACACAGCCTAACTACTTCCATGCATCCATTATCAACTTGTGAACAAAGCAGCATTTTGGAAATTTTGACATCTATTGTTAAGAGTCTAACCATCTAAGTTTCAGCGGGATTGTCCGAAAGGGTTACCGCTACCCCGGAACATAAAGGGCGAAGGAAGGAACATGGGTGGGTTTTAGTCTGTAAGAGTCTGACACTCCCTTCCGCTCCACCCAGAGCGGGAGGGGTCATTTGATGATTTCCCACCAGAAAAAAAAAAACCATCTAAGTTTTGGTCACTTATCTGTGGCGCCATCTATAATCACCACATGCGAACTACGCGTTATACTGACGTCATTTAAAATCCTGCATCCTTTACCGCGCGACTAGCATATATACAAAGCCCCAACATCACTCATCGGGCAGTAGCCCACCAGACATATCACCCGTCTGGTCGGAGGATCCTCCCTTTTCTATGCAGGATGAGTGAACTTTACACCCTGTTCCTCATACCTCTATAGATTATTTAATAGAAATTCTGTTCTATGCTTTTTAGTGCTCATATATTATAGGAAAATGAGGCAATATATACAAACCCCCGTCTTTTTATTAGGTAGATGAACTTGATACGAAATTGAACATAATGTTTATGCTATAAAAGGCATCAGGGATGAAATAAAAATGTTGAGTCACACAAAGCGTTTGAGTGTGTTCAATTATTTAAGAAAATAAATTCTGATTAGATATCGATTTTTGTGTAACGCACTATCAATCACTATCCGAATCATTTTAAAGGATATTGCTAATCCATTGCTACACATGACTGCTCAACCACGCGAATAACGCAATGAATGTTGTTGAACTGTCAAAATGAAAGCCATTCCTACTGTTAATGTCTTACGCAATCACCCCGCTGTTTAGTTCAGATTAATCTTTGAAATACTAGTTTGGTTTTAAGATACTACTTATTTAAAATCGAACCATAAATAGAACGCATTAGTGGTTATAATGGCAAGCATGTCACTTGGTTTTAACAGGATTTTATATTTTATTTATTCTTTTATATTTTATAAATGTGAGGACTTTGTAAGCCTTGTAGACTTTAGATCTGTAGACTATTTTTTATTTTATCAAGTACCTGGTACTTGTTGACACTTTGACAGGCCTACGCTGTCCTCCCATACCTACTGTAATTTGAAAACACTGCAAGAGCCAATTATTTTTAAAAGACTAACCGTGGAGTTTCTTGTCGGCTCTTCTCCATAGGAAACGACCAATTGGAACCGCGCACCTAGCTTCTGACGTTTCATGAGTGCCCATGTTGGTTTATGTGAAGTAAAATATTTAGATTTTGGTGTTATTTTTCCTTAACAATAGATGTCAAAAATTAAACCACTTTGCACAGAAGCAAATAAGAATAGTTATCATCGAACAAATTACCTTTTCGCTTAATAAACTTTCGACTTTCTGTCCGCCTTACTAAAACCTTCCTATCGCCGACCTTTCTCACGGTGTTGCCAGCCATTCTGACGGTGTTGCCAATTTTCTGCGGTAATGTCCTCATGGCAACACCCATTTTTTTATTGTTTGCTGGCAACTGTCGTTTTTTGACGCGCGAAGACATTTGTAATGCAGTTTTTGAGATGGGTTTCGCTAGAGACGAATGTACACGTGTTAGTAAGCCAGATGATGCTGAGGGGCGGAGTTGCAAGACGGATTTCAAGTTATTATAACCATTGGCATAGCTAGGGTTGTTGTCTATGGGCAGCCATCCCGCTAACCTAACCACAGTCAATGAATGAAAGCCCAACTCTACAAACCTTATATCTTGGTCAAAATGTACGACCTATAAGGGTTCCGTCTTTTGCAAAAAAAGGAAAGGTTTTTCTCTCTTTTCCTTTTGAGGTACGGAACCCTAATAAAAAGCGATTCAACAATAAATACTTATATTGTCGATTTTTCGAGGGTGGGCAAAGAAGTTTCGAGACTGGGCATTGCCCACCCTTGCCCGAGGAGGGCAGGGGTCGCTACGCCCATGATTATACCTGAATTTCACTGCCACTTACACAAGTATTCAATTATCAACTTTAGGGCTATGTGGACTAAGTTGATTTTTGAGTAACGATTTGTAATTAATTTTGGCTGCCATAGAATTGATATCCAACAATACCCGCACTTGGGCCGCGTGGTGAACAGCCCCATTCCTCTCACAGAGGAGCCTGAGTCCTGGCAGTGAGAACAATACACGCTGATAGCGTTAATTACCGTTAGATATTTCGAATTAAGTAGCATATAATACAACCATATTCTAATTTTTTATTTAACGAGTTTCCAGTATAACCTATCATATTCTTTGAATCGAAAAGTTCAAAATTTAAATGGTCTTGCAATTCCGCGTTCTTGTTTAGTGACTGCAAAGAAAACACAGATGCAAGACTGAAGCAAGACAAAAGACTTGTAAATTGCAAAAAAAAAAAGAGAGCGTACATTTTAAATGAAATAGTTTTTCTTGCGTCAGTCTTGCACGGTAATGCAAGAAAATGGTCAGTGTTTAGTACATGATTAGTGGAACACTTCAAATACACAATTTTGTGATATTATACAACAATTGTACCCCATATTACAAATGAGTTATCTTCTGGGTCAGATTAAATTGACTGGCTGGCGTTCACAGGCGAGATTGATCGATATCTAATCAAATCCAAACCAAAAGTCATTTATTCAAATTAGACTGAGAATCAGCTACTGGGGAGTTTGTTGCGCCACTTCTTCTTCCCAGCGATAGCACTAGGAAGTGGTGAAGAGCGTTTTGGGGGACTGTCTTTTGTAATGTTGACGTTCGAAAAGTGCTGATTCTCAGTCTAATTTGAATAAATGACTTTTGATTTTGATTTTGAACCATTCAGAGACATGTGACATCTACCAACCGGTAGGGTCCACGCGGTAAATTACGGCGCACTCCCTCTCAAAGAGAGGAGGCCTGTGTCCCAACAGTGGGAACATTATAGGCAGATTATGCTTTATAATAATATACTACCAGCAGTCGTTAACTATGTGGTCAGCTGTAGTTACAAATAATTAAAAGTTTAGAAACTTTTTTCTTTTTGTTTTATCGCCATTACAAATATCGACACCCTTCCCGTCTGTGAAGTTTCGCTAGCTAATTTAATTTGACCCTGTAAACAGAAACGGTATAAACAACGTTGAGTTTTGTGAGGGTGAAAACCGTAACCATTAAAAGAACGACACAAAAAGGTTCAACGAAAATCCATAAAGGTTTTGGAGTAAACTAAAACTGCATCTTTGCAGGAATCGAACCCAATCTTTTAACAATACCATCCTGTATAGTAAATACTGGGTGAAATTTTTACGCACTACATTTGAGTTTTTTCCTGAACTTTTCACCATTTCGAAGTCGGTCTTTCAGTAAAAATCGTATACAGGGTGGCAGGGACTTCGACGCGCAACCTGTTTCCATGGATTCAGTACATGATTCTGAACACCCCTGCATTAAAATTATGCGCCGCTAATTAAAAAAAAATCTGCTGCTCCATACATTTTGACTGCGTAGGTATTACCCTTTTCTGATAACGTACGAAAAATGTCTACTCTAGGGGGTCTAGATCGGGCCTGCGGGGGGAGAGCAATGGGTAGCTCACCGCCCGATCAGGACCAGGTCCGTGCCGGACGGCGCGTAAGTGTTCCACGCGCGCCTCAAAGAGATGTCAGCATAATCCGAGGGGCCTCTTAGGGCCGAAGCCTGCCGGGTCAGCGGGATTGTCCGAAAGGGTTACCGCTACCCCGGAACATAAAGGGCGAAGGAAGGAACATGGGTGGGTTTTAGTCAGTAAGAGTCTGACACTCCCTTCCGCTCCACCCAGAGCGGGAGGGGTCATTTGATGATTTCCCACCAGAAAATAAAAAAAGGGGGTCTAGATTCATGAAAATGCTGAATTCATGGTTTCAGTTTGCGTCTCAAAAAACATGATATAATTTTTTTTTAACCTTTAGGATCGTCAAACTACCCGTAAATATGTATTTCATAAACGAGTATACCTACGAACCCCATTGTTTGGCTAACCCTCCGCCTAATACCCTGTATTTATGACTACTTTCACCCCCTACAAGGATTATAAAGGAACTTTCACACAGCAGTTATAATATAACGTTAGAGAGTTGCATATTTTTTTTTTACTTTTCTTCTTTTGTCGTTAAACACTATTATAAAATGTTATTGTGCTACACAATGTTTTATAACGTTACATAACTGCTATGTGCGACCGCCTTAAGGATGTTAATAACACCGTATATTTTTTTTTGGTATATATTTTTTTTTAATAATTATTATTATTAATAATAAAGCCTTACCTCCAGTAGCGCGGCGTTTATACTCCCTCTTAGCTTTCCTCTCCAGTGCTTCTGTTAACAAATAAAATGTAGAATTTCAGGAGTGCGAAAAAAGTGATTCGTTTCCCTTGATATTTTCTTTGGTCCAGTTGACCACAAAAGTTGATGTAAGATATGATGTTCACTTGAGGAACCAAAAAATCAAGCAGTTTATAAATATATTCTCCCTGGCACAGCAGGCACATGTCGCCATTTTGAACTGTTTTCATTTTTATCGCGAAAGCATTAGGAAGTGGTGAAGGGCGAGCGTTTTGGGGGACTGTCTTAAGTAATTTTGACGGTCGAAAAGTGCTGATTCCCAGCCTAATTTGAATAAATGACTTTTGATTTTGAATCCTAAGACAGCATATCTGAATTCACTTTGAGAAAAAAGATATACGAGGAAGTTAAATTGATTCCTTACGTATCAATTTTCATCCCTGAGGGCATAAAATACAGACATAGTCCATAATGCTAGTCAAATTTTTTTTTGGTTATGGTGTCCGTAAAATTTACTCATTGTCATTTAATAAAAACGTGATAATACTTTTTATTCTCTAACTGTACGGACGCCAGAACATTTAGTTACTACAATCTGTCAAATTTCTTTAATAGATTTTCAGCTATATCGCTAAAGCATTAAGGTTCAAGGTTGATTGGGAAAATTTGACAGTTTCGGGTAGCTTGACCTGCTGGCGTCTGTACATCACATCCCCTGTATTGCAGACACAAATCTCACATAAACAAACACCCAAACAAAATCTAGAAACACTTGTTCAATGCGGGACAACCAGTCTTACCACGGGGTAACGTATTACCCAGTAACTGGGTTGTGGCGGTCAGATAGGCAGTCACGCCATGAAAAATACTGGTATTCAGCTGCATCCGGTTAGACTGGAAGTCGACCCCAACATAGTTGAGAAAAGGCCAGGCAGATGATGTGACTTGTTCAATGCGGGAATCGAACCCGGCATCCGAATCATAACCGACCGGGTTGAGATGACCTATTCCTTGCCGATCATAACCGATCGGGTTGAGATGACCTATTCCTTGCCGGGAACCACAGGGCACCACAGCATTATTTTTAAAAGTAACATATTTACAACAAGAACAAAAGAAAACGGATAAAATAAAAGCACCAACACCATACAAACCTGGGGGCCTACTCCGAAGTGGTATCGTCCGAATGTTCGGCCGTTTCCTGCTACGAAGTTACTATTTGGTTCGGTCGGTCCCGATCCTACACTCCTACACTCTTTCGAATATTGACTATGGTCCCGACCCAACTGAGCCGATCCGAACTTTTGTCGCATTTTTCAATAATATTCGGTTCGGCCATGTGTCGGTCCGATCCGATCATTCGCACTTTGCACTTCGTAGTAGACCCCCTGGTTATTACAGTAAATGCGAAAGCCTTTTTTACTCACAATCGCGCCATAAATGTAAACAAATATGAGTTTATGGAAAAATAACTGTAATTCCTACACAATAAAGTTCAGTTTACGCTACAAGTTCAAACATTTTTAGAAGCTTTTCAATAGTGCTAGTCACTCTGAAATCAACTTAATTACCATTTGAATAAAGTTGATATTTGTATAACTTGACATAACGTCAATTTGAAACAAATATAAAATTTGAATTTAGATAAGTTATGCTTCATGGCGTTTCTGGAGTGGAAGTCGTCAATCTGGTTTTCTAGTCGTGTTTTAGGAGTTCGTGTCGCGTTTCTGGATTTACTATCATGATTTTTGATAACTAGCAACTATTTTACGTTAAGTATGTGAGTTTTTAGTCTATCCCTCGACTTTTAATCGTATTCAGTAACTTGACAGTTGAAGGGTTACCAGGTTTTGCCAAAAAATGGGTAGTGAGGTGGTGTAAGAATGAACGAAATTGAATGAACTTAAATGCAAACTTTTTATTTTAAATTTAATAACATATTTTAAAAATGAATAAGAAGAATGACGTCTACCTCTAGGGTTACCAGAGGAAATAAAATGACAAAACTAAAAAAGTAAAATAACATGATTTTTATTTTATGCCTATTAAAAGAAAATAAAAAAGGAAATGACTACTTTACTTAACTAATAATGACTTTCATTAATAATTATTCTTATATTCCACATCTTACATACGAATATTTAAAGTTTTATTTAAATTAAATCATTTTTATCATTCGTTCTTTACGCAAAATCGTTGACTACCCCAACACTATAGTTTTAGTATGGTAACATTATTTTTCTTTGAACTGTAAAGTTACTGAATACGATTAAAAGTGGAGGTACAGTTAAATGCTCTCAAATTCAGGCTTCAATTACTTTGGAACACCATGTTTTTGAAGTGAAACTTCTTTACGCACGCTTGACTTGGGGAGTAAGCTGGCGAACGCGTGACGTAAGCGTTTCGAAAAGTGTGATCGGGCGAGGCGAACGGGAGTTGAGTGGGGGATATAAGCAAGAGAAAGCAGTGCGCGCGCACATTTTCTTTCTCTCTTCCTCTCATAGCCAAATACGTTCCGTATATCTAAGCACAGTGCAGGCCTAGTGTCTGTATCACAGTGTAGGAGCAAGAGAGAGCAGTGCGCGCGCACATTTTCTTTCTCTCTTTCTCTTATAGCTAGTAAGTGAAATATGTATATATCTCAGTCAGCAGTTCGTTTGCGAGTTCACTAGCGTTACGCGAACGGTGATTCTTTGGTTATTTTTCGTAATTCTATTTCGTTTTGAACAATTTAATGAATTAATATTTTGAGAAAGAAGTTTCACTTCAGTCGTGTGGTCATAAGCACACTCGGTTTTTTTAGGATTAGGCTTTTGAGTATCGTGTTAAGTGTCTGGATGTAAGTGTTCTACGCGCGCCTCAAAGAGTTGTCAGCATGGTCTGAGGGGCACCTTAGGGCCGAAGCCTGCCGGGTCAGCGGGATTGTCCGAAAGGGTTACCGCTACCCCGGAACATAAAGGGCAAAGGAAGGAACATGGGTGGGTTTTAGTCAGTAAGAGTCTGACACTCCCTTCCGCTCCACCCAGAGCGGGAGGGGTCATTTGATGATTTCCCATCCGGAAAAAAAAAAAGTGTCTGGATCCCTGTCTGGAACCTGAATTTCGTGTCGTCAATCTGGATTTCAAATACTGGCAAGCTCAAGCTAAGGTTAGTAAAAAACTAAATTTAGACAAAAAACCTTCCCCATATCAGTAAAATATAATTTAGTATGTGATATTCGTTGGCTAGGGGGGCTTATGGCTAAGTAATAACAACCGCACGAGTCGATCGATCAGGTTAAGCTACGCTTGCCGCGGTTGGTCTGTGGATGGGTGACCATCTTTACATACCAAGACCCCTCCGTGCCTCAGAAAGCACGTTAAGCCGTTGGTCCCGGCTGTCATTCAAGGATCTATGACAGTCGTTACGGGTCGTCAGAAGCCCGAAAGTCTGACAACCAGTCTTACCAAGGGGTATCGTATTACCTAGTAACTGGGTTGTGGAGGTCAGATAAGCAGTCGCTCTATGTAAAATGCTGCATCCGGTTAGACTGGAAGCCGACCCCAACATAGTTGGGAAAAGGCTAGGCAGATGATGAGCATATGATATTCGTTACCGAACTCGCCTGCCCTCTTTCTAGGCAAGAATCCTCTCTCTAGGCCTGTTTTGTTCACCCGTGGTCTGATGCGCTTAAATATTAGTTTGTAGCGGAATCTACAACGCCACATGCGAACAACGCGTCATACCGACGTCACGCAAATCCTGCATCTCGCAAGCAGAGTTTACCGCGCAATTAGCATATATACAAACTTCCCAACATCAATCGTTGGGCAGTTGCCCGCCAGACAACACCCGTCTGGTCGGAGGATCCTCCCTTTTCTATGGAGGATGAGTGAACTTTCCACCCTGTTCCTCATCCCTCTATAAGTTCATTGTCTAATTTAATAGTGGTTACAGGATCTGTGTATCAGGTCTGTGTTTCGAGTCGGGATTTTAATGTTGGATTTCGTGTCATATGTTCGGATTTTGCCTCAAATGTCAGCATATCAGCGTTTCAAGTCACATTTCTGGATGTCATGTCGTAAATCTGGGTGTGATGTCGCCATTCTGGATTTCGTGTGTATTTTTTGATGTTGTGTTATTATAACCATATTTTGCGTACCTAAATGTTATAAAGCTCAAGCTACACTGATATTCAGCTGATTACACTAAAAATGCGAATGTTAGTAAGTGTTTGTATTAAAAACCTTTCCCAAATTAGCACAAAACGGATGTAATGTAGATGATAGTTGTTACCTAACTCGCGTGCTCTCTTTCTAGCCAAATACTCTGGGCTTGTTTTGTCCACGCGTGGCCTTCCCCGCTTACGCTTTTCCCCACTTTCTGGGGTCCTGTTATTCATCATAGCCGCTGAAAAAAAAAATAATCAAAATATAAAAATAATGAAAAATGAACCTCCTGTTTGTGAAGTCGGTTAAAAAAGGAAAAAAATAATGTTTGGCCTTTATGTGGTTCCGAGCAATTTATAGGCCAGACCTATCTCCCTGTGAGGGACCATTTTAATAGGTATTTCGTGCTAAGACTCTGTGGTGTCGATTCCCTTGTTCACAAACTAAACTAAATTTAAGTTCAGTGCATCTTGTTCTTTCTATTTCATTAAGAAAAGGACAGAAGATAAATATTATTCCTGTCAAATTTAGATACTCCATAGCAAGTTGAGACGTGATTAAAAACATGGCTACTAAAAATACGTCAATTTACGTCAGGCGCTGACTAATTTGACAGGACTAAACTAATATTTATCTTCTGTCCTTTTTTTAATGAAATAGAAAGAAAGAGATGCACTGAACTTAAAAAAATTAAGTTTGTGAACAAGGGAATCGGCGCCCATAATAATTCATTTGATAGAATCTTTGTCATAGGTATTTTTCTCTCTCTCTCCTTATTTCTCCTATATAAGAGCTAAGTGAACAAACACAAAACACACAAATACCCCGATCCGGAACAACAACCTGTAGCAGAAATATCATGTATGTGTTCGGTGCGGGAATCGAACCCGCGACACTTTAAAGTTTATTTTGCCAGTACGCTTAGGAACTAACCACACTTGCGTAATGCGTGCGCATCCGTTCAGCTTTACGGATGACAAAAGCTGAACAGAGCTGAATAATTGTGGTTAGTCCCTAAACCGTGCCGTCAAATCTAGATCGAAAAATCTAGGCCAATGGGGCTAGGACATTTTGGGATTGGAGCCCATTCCCATCTTCCAAAATTCTAGTTTGAAAGGTATACGATTTGACTTTGACTTCTGACTTTGATGACAATAATTTCGTTTTGGGTTTTACTTTTGACTTTGGTTTACGTTTTTGACTTACATATAAAAATCTTTTAAGTATGTAACTTAATAACACTTTGATTTTTCACTTAGTCGTCTCGTCTGACTTTTGACTTAGTCTAACTTTACGTTGGCTTTTGACTGTCACTAAGTAATAAGAAAAGTCTCTCACCCATTTCCTTGGCTTGTTTCCTGGCCGCCAAGTTGGCCAGATACTCCGGACTTGTCTTATCCACCCTGGGTCTGCCTCGCTTCCGCTTCACAGGAGTCGGCGGGTCGCTGGGTTCAGCTGAGGAAATAAAAGATAATTCTCCTTAGCCTGTCGATAGCAATCTAAATGGACTCGGCTCAGAATTCGGCCACTTGTTTGGCGCCATCACCAGCGTCCATCAGTTCCTGTAACGTGCAGCTGACAGGACACGCAGGGCACGATATTAAGTGTCCCATCGTTTGTAGAACAGCACCACATTTACACTCTTTGAGCAAGTAGTTCAGGACACTCAGCCTATAATGTTCCCACTGCTGGGACACAGGCCTCCTTTCTACGAAAGGGAGTGGGCTATAATCCACAACGCGGCCCCGTGCGGGTTGGTAGATGTCACATTTCTTCTAAATTTTGGTTCTAGGACATGCCGGTTTCCTCACGATGTTTTCCTTCACCGTTTTGATAGCAGTGGCGATGAAATTATTTACACAAAGTAATGCGCCTGTCTGGGTTCGAACCTACGACCTAGAACTCGTAAGTCGCGACCATTACCACTGTGCCACCACTGCTCTCCCTCTGCTTCCCCAGGTTATATATTTGTTATTAAGTTATTTAGCCTGTTCAAGATATGTAGACTTCCTATCCTACTAATATTATAAACGTGAAAGTTTGGATGGATGGATGGATGGATGTATGGATGGATGGATGTTTGTTACTCTTTCACGCAAAAACTACTGAACGGATTTGGATAAAATTTGGCACACAGATGGTTTAGAACCAGGATTAACATATAGGATATTTTTTATCCCGATATTCCCACGGGATCGAAACTAATGCGGGTGAAACTGCGGGGCGCAGCTAGTATAAAAATAAAAACAAAAGAATGAAATGGAAACACAGTATACAGTATTTTTATGAAAGGCAAAAAAGGTGCTGGAATGTGTGTTATATGAGTTAATAGCCAAGAACCTCAACCTTCATCAGAGCTGAAGACTGGCCGTCGTCTAGTCCCGATCTTAATCCGCTGGATTATGGTTTAAGGTCAGTTTTAGAGAGTACGGCTTACTCTAAACGCCAATGATAATTTTGAGTCCCTAAAACAATCCATACGATTGGCAGTGAAGAATTTTCCCATGGAAAGAGTGCGTGCTTCTATTGATAACTGGCCTCAACGTTTAAAGGACTGTATTGCAGCCAATGGAGACCACTTCGAATAAGCTTTTTATATTTTAAATTGTTTTATATTTATGTATTAAACTAACACATTGTAAAAGTAATAAATATTACATGCAATAAAAAAAATTTTTTTCTTCGTGACAATATTTATGGCAAGACTAGGTGTATATTATATTAGTGATATTTTTGACATTCAAATTATTAATTGGCGAAACTTCGCAGAAATGACGGGTACTGATATCATATTTTCTTTATTTAATTTCTAGGCATTTATTTCCTGAGATATAAGAAGTTTTGTAAAGTTAAGTGAAAAAATTGCATTTCGCGATGTTAATTGATTATTAATAAACGCTCAATTATCTACAATTTCATTTAGTATTTTTTTTTTGAGAATTTCAACTTCTAATGTCTGATAAAAAAAAAATGTGCCAGTTTTTTGACGACACGGTTGGCGCAGTGGCCGAGCGATCGACTACTGCGCTGCGTGTCGCCGGTTCGATTTCCGCACGGAACCACAATGTATACTGTGAAGGTACAGACGCCAGCAGGTCAAGCTACCCGAAACTGTCAAATTTTCCCAATCAACCTTGAACCTTAATGCATTAGCGACAAAGTTGAAAATCTATTAAAGAAATTTGACAGATTGTAGTAACTTGATGTGCTGGCGTCCGTACAACCCTTACTCTGCCCAATTATCTACTGTAATTAGAGATAATAAAGTTATCGGACTTACCGGTAGGTATTGGCTCCTGCTTCTGCCTCGCAGCGTACAACTCCGGCGGCACGAAGTGTGACACGGGCGAGCGGTAATCCACTGTAAGAGGCAGACCGCCAGGCACTGCGACAAACATGGTACTGGTTAATGATACAGATACGAGGGGCGTTGAATTCATTCTCGGTAAGTATCAGGGTGATTTACTAATGATATAAGTAATTTGACTAATTATTTCATTAATTAGTGACATTATCTAAGGGTTAAATTTCATATAGTTGTGATCATTAGTTTGCTAGCCTCAGTCAACGACAGCTGGAATGGCTAACGTGACATTGGCGCCGATTCCCTTGTTCACAAACTACACTAAATTTAAGTCAGTGCATCTTTTTCTTTCTATTTCATTAAGAAAAGGACAGAAGATAAATGTTAGTTTAGTCCTGTCAAATTAGTCAGCGCGTGACGTAAATTGACGTATTTTTAGTAGCCATGTTTTAAAACACGTCTAATTTGTCTATGGAGTATCTTAATTTACGGGCGATTTTTTATCGCACACCGTATTTTAACTCTTGGTGCTGAGTAGGGCTTCCTCCAATACCGGGATCCCGGACATGTTTTGTCATTTTTCAATATCATAGTAAGTTTCTAAATAAACCACGAGATTTAATTATCTCGTGGTTTATTTAGACTTAAGAAAGTTAGTTACTTTTTATTGTACTACTACTTACGCAGGTAAAGAATGGGATTAAAAAAGGTGGAATATAACAATGGGAGAACTATTCTGAGAATCCTGAGGTGATAAGAAAGGTTGAAGAATGGCGGAGGGGTTGCTCCCACGCGCTAAAAGGTGCTACGGCTGATAACTTGGGTTTTACACTATTGGTATCTATCCTAACAACATCGCAAAAAATCAGTACAGTGCAATTTTTACGCATTTCTGTGTCTACGTTCACTGGCCCATAATATAGTATAGTTATATTATAAAAGTGATTTTATATTTAAAAACGATATTTTATTGTTTGTGGTGAAACTTAGTACTTACATAGTTATTTAATAAAATAAAAAAAATTGGAAAAAAAAATGTGTCATACTGGGAACCCGGTATTGGACATTTTCTATGCGGTATTAAAATATATATGTATTCGAAACCCCTAGTACTGAGCCGAGCAATGAATATCCAACAGAGCGCGCATCCTAGCGCCTCAAAAAAATACGCTGTTGGATTTTCAACTCTCGGCGCTAAGTAGTAGGTTGAAAACCCAGTGCACGGTAAAAAATTTCCGAGGGTTTACTTAGCCACGAGCCCGTTCTGCGCGAGTACTGTAAGTATATTGATGGAAACAAACCTTGGTTCAGGCCATAAATCTCTCCATTATGGTCTATCTTCGTCTTTTTCTCGGGCGTCTGTTTCTGGCTGCCCTCGCTGCTCGAGGACTCCTCCCGCTTGAGCTGCGGCAATACGGAGTCCAGCTGACTTTCACACAGCGCCATTTTTGTTGATTTTTAATTTATACTGGAAGAATAGTTTTTTGTTGTTAGTTGCGAGTTGAAAATTTTGGAATTTTGTGTATTTTTTCTATAAGACTGATCAGCCGGTCGAACCTGTAAAAATCTCACGGTGAAAGCTTAGGTGAAGTGATCCACGATGGGATTGACACTATTGACATCTCACTTCACCTAAGACACTACTGACATCTCACTTTACCTAAGTTTTCACAGTGAGACTGTTACAAAATAGCTTGGCTGTTGAGTGATCTTTGACTTTACTTAATCTAAGTACAGTAGTGTTTCATAGGAAAATGAACCTTATTTTTAGAAAATAAATGTTCATATTCAGATGAAACACGTGATCACAGTCGCTTATAGGAATATGCACTGTAAAATTATAGAGATAAGGTTAATTTTCGTATGAAAAGCTACTGTACTGACCATGACTAAACTTTATGTTCGCTCTAAGTATCTCTTTTGGTAAACAAATAAGTATGGTACAGACGCCAGCAGGTCAAGCTACCCGAAACTGTCAAATTATCCCAATCAACCTTAAACCTTAATGCTTTAGCGATAAAGTTGAAAATCTATTAAAGAAATTTGACAGATTGTAGTAGCTTGATGTGCTGGCGTCCGTACTTAATTTGCTCCCTAACTTTAAGTTAACTATAAAACTAACTTTGTAAAGAACAAATAATTTGTATGGCATCGTATGAATTACATCAAAAACTGCTTCAAATGTATCTAGTAATTTAAACAAATTATTTCTCTCAGTTAAATACGTTTACCAAATAAGTGAAGTCAAGATAAATAGACTATACCCTGTCCATTAGATAAACCGTTTTTTGACAGATGGAACTAGTGATTGGAGCAACACACAATACATTGATTGATACACGTACGGTATTATAATGTCTGTAAGAAGCCATGAACAAGATAAGGCGGTTTATATGTTTATTTTATTACGCATTTTAAAGTTAACTTTTACGTAATCTGGAATATGTACGTTCTAAGACAGCTGTCAAAAAACTGTTAACCTAACGGACAGGGTATAAGGGCTGATTTTTCCAACGCCAGTTAATTTTGAATTTTTGACAGTTCTACCATACAAAAACTGTCAGACGTCAATTTTATTCCACGAATAAAAACTATCTGTCGATTGAAAAAACAGCCCTATGTCATGTAACATTTATTTACTGCTGGTTTCAGACGGAATTGTCACAGAAATTGTCTAGAATAGTAATTACTTTTGATATTTTATTTTCAATCTTTGGGCTAAATTCTTGACCTGAGTTTATGCTAATATTTACAATCTTAGTGCATAATAAATTTATAATAATTATAATAAAAATGACAAATGAAGGGATGAATCAAGCATAAAAGTTTGTTTATTTTACTTTGATTGTATTATACAGAATGGCACCGATTCCCTTGTTCACAAACTAAACTTTTAAGTTCAGTGCATCTTTGTCTTTCTATTTCATTAAGAAAAGGACAGAAAATAAATATTAGTTTAGTACTGTCAAATTAAGATACTCCGTGGACAAGTTTAGACGTGATAAAACAATTGGCTACTAAAAATACGTCAATTTACGTCAGGTGCTGACAAATTTGACAGGACTAAACTAATATTTATCTTGTATCCTTTTCTTAATGAAATAGAAAGAAAAAGATGCACTGAACTTAAATTTAGGTTAGTTTGTGAACAAGGGAATCGGCGCCCCAGTGGCAGTGACATCGACGCCCAACCTGATACCTTGGATTCAGTACATGATGCTGAACTTCCAGCGTTGAAATTTTTCGTAAATTATCGAAAAAATAATAATAATAATAATAGCCTCCCGACCGATTTCGGTCACAAGTGGCCAATCTCAACGGAGATTAGCCAGGTACGCAGGAGATATTATAGTGCACCAGTGTGTGCGTAAACACAGGAGCACTCTCTGTTCCTTTACTCTCACAGTCCGATGGGACGGCAATCCGACACGACCGGGGAGAGATCAGGGGCAGGACGGCTTTATGTGCTTTCCGAGGCACGGGGGTATTAAACCGCCAACTTCCAAACTCCGGGTTGTTACTAAGACATTCCTAAAGGAAAACCCAATAAAACTTTGCCGGACCTGGGAATCGAACCCCACGCTCAGCAGTCGCGCTTGCGACCTCGAGACCAACGGGGCAGTAAAAATATTTGATGTTCAGTTCACCGCGTAAGCATTGCATTTTTCTAGGAAACAGAAATTTTTTTTTTAAACTGACAAAAGAAAGTTAGTCTTGATTCTTTAATTATGTGCTAAATCCATGGTTACAGTTGCACGTCGATGTTGCTGCCACCCTGTACAGGGGCATTTGATTTACTCTAAAGACATATTTAAATATAACTTTTTGCTGTTAATAAAGGCTATTTTAGCTTAAATTTTAAAGCAAATAATCTGCTAATATTTACCATTGATTGCAGATCAAAGCAGCAAAAAAAAAGATAATTATATTTTAGCATATTTACACTTTACATGTCAACTGTTGGAGCTGAGCGAGAAATTAGAAAAAAGAAAACTGTGACAGGTTCTCTGCTTTCGATTGCAGCAACTGTTATATACACCGTGTTCCGGACGATATACATAAACTTCGACCAGATGTTCAGACCGTGGAAATAAGCATTTTTCATTATGGACCCATTAATGAATTCTTATTTTTTGTTAATTTTCACCTTGATGTAAATCACCCGATATGCATGCCTCTTTATCCGAAGCATTTGATAGATTTATCATTTTAATTGCAGTAAGCGGCAACATGGGCCAAATTAAGACCCTTTCTTACTGCATAGCTCAATTAAATTTCATTACATGAAATTACAAATATCTTTGTAACGAAGTTACTTCCTCTGTATCATCTGTATCAGAAATATTTTGAAATGAATTTAATTTATTCACAACATAAGATTTACATTATACATATAAGCTAACATTTAAAATAATAATAAGTACATGTGAAAAAATAAGCAAAAAAATCATAGGTCATCAAAAATATGTCCGCATCGCTGTCAACAGGAACAGTGCCCAAAAGGCTGGCAGCCTTGCCACGTTGTATGGCGATGCTAATTATTTGGCCAAGAAACAGGCCAGCCCTCTGGTAACGTGAAGAGTCGACTAACCGCTTGGCGATATCTCGAAAAACCAAGTGGGCACTCGGACCCCTAGTGTTTCAACCCCAAACGGCTCGAACATAACTTCCTTTGTTACATTTGATTTGTAAAAGCTAAAGAAGCATTTGTCAAAGTTCCTGGATAATGTGAAGAACACAGTGTATATATACAAAAAATATAATTTAGGTATAGAGTATTAACAACCGGTTTTCCTAAAGAGATTAAAATTCAACGGGAAATACTCCAGTAACCATTCAAGAATGTATGTCAAATGAATTCTAATAGACATTGTTATGCTAGCAACCCTCACAGCAGACTAGCAGGCTCTGCAATCTACATCCCATGTCAAAAATCTGTATCCTCATTAATATAAAAAAAAAATATATATGATTGATGTGTAAAAGTGTTTGTACGAACCAACTTTCAGAAAATAAATCTTTTATTATTTAATAGCAATAAAAAAACTGTTAAAATATAAGTTACTGGATATTATTTTTGTTTATTTTATTATGACGCTCATGATGACAGGACTAAACTAATATTTATCTTCTGCGCTTCTCTTAATGAAATAGAAGGAAAAAGATGCACAGAACTTAAATTTAGTTTAGTTTGTGAACAAGGGAATCGGCGCCATATTGACACCATGCCAAAATAAGCCTTATGAAGTTATGACACAATACAGGCAACCTGTTACTCCCAAGCCTATTAGAACATAATATACAATAGGGTGTTTACAATAGGGTGCACTCTACCCTACCCTTCAAACATGTCTTATGCACCTGTTATTAAGACCCTTGGATATAAGGTTTCATAAAAAAAAAAATTGAGGTTGAAACTGAATAAAAAACCGGCTAAGTGCGAGTCGACCTACACGCGAAGGGTTCCGTAACACTGTAAAATAATTTTATTTTTTGATGTTATAGCGGCAATAGAAATGCACACTCTGTGAAAATTTCAACTGTCTTCTTATTACGATTCATGAGATACAGCCTGCTGACAAACAGACAGAAGGACTGAATGACAGACGGACACATGGATGGACGGACGAATAGACAGCGGAGGCTTAATAAAAGGGTCCTGTGGTATACTTTGGTTACAGTACCCTAAAAATGCTGTGGTGATCAGACTAATAAGAATTTAGATGATAAGACTATTTACAATACTGGAGGAGCTGTATTAATTAGCGTAAAAGGGAGGCGACCTTTTCCCCTGCAATCAAAACTTTTATTTCCGCCCATTTTTTACACTTTTCACTTTGAATTATCAAGTAGCCTATACTTAGTCACTCAAGTCGAAGCTACCAGTCCTAAAACATGGACATCTATGGAGAAGAATTGGTAAAAAACTTCATGGATACTCTTTTAAATCAAAATATTACAAATTCCTAGTTACAGGTTTAGTTAATAAGAGCAATATTTAATAATATTGGAATTTGCAAATTAAAATTGGCAACAAATAGAAATGTGTGAAAAAGGGAGGCTTTTGCCCTGCAGAGGGACAATCACAATGAACAGCCAAGGTATTTTGAGAACATAATATTACCCATATATTTTAAACTCGAAAGTAACAGTCTGCGTGTCACCTGTTCACGCCTAAACCACTGGACAGGTTTCGATAAAATTAGCAAGGAGATAGATGGCATCCTGGAGAAGGATATTGGTAAACTTTTTATCCTAGTAGCATGTTACCATGGGATAGTTTCTAACATCCACAAGGGCGAAGCCACAGGCAAGAGCTAATTATTTATAAGGCCTAATGTATCACCAAAACTCACTATGATTTGATTGACTGATTTAAAGTTGTCAGTTAGTCAGAGAGTCAGTCAGTAAGTTGTATATCAAATACAATAGCGTAGAGTCATCTCAATATCTCTCTCCCTTGATTTTGTATATATATATATATATATATATTATAAGTATGTATTATAGTAATAGTATGTATGTGTATATAACCTATTTATGTATTTGTTTATCTAGTTTTAAGAGTTTTTTTTATCATTGTCCCTCTCAACCAAAGCACCTGCCATCCAATCTCTTCACCACCCTTGGTTGACTGGTAGAGAATGCCTAAGGCATTAAGTCCGCCTTTGTACCTTTTTTGTGCGAAAAGTTTAAATAAATAAATTAATAATACAACTTTCTAACTAACTCACAACTTTTTTCTTAAAATTTTTGGATGGAAACTAAGCAAACAGTCAACTAAACAGTTAGTGGTCACCTCCGCCTGTGGAAATTTGCAATATCAGAGGCATTGGAGATGCGTTGCCATCCCAGAAAAAAAGCTGACATGTGTCATATGCCTGTATGTGTTTACAATTGAAACACCTAAACATAACTGTTTGAAATGACTAACAGGCAATGAGCAAGTTTGGTGGTGGTTGGTTATTCAAAATGTTTATTTCAATTAAACTGTTTACAGGCACTTTTAAACTGTCAACGGAGGCTCATTCAGAAAGACGAAGCTAGTTGCTATTATTTTGATAATTACTTTATTGTAATTCTTACATGGATAAAATTAAACATCAAAATAATGGGATAAATGACCTCTGCAGCAAGTTTTTTAGATACTAAAGGCAGATGACACACAATAAGAGTGCCATAGTGATTATTATATAAAATTAAAGCAACCAACAGCCAATGCGAGTGTGGTGCTTCTGACCAAACCATGCTCCACTTGCTGGAGTGTCCTAAGTGCCCGTTCACGTACCTTGGATGACCTAAATAGTGCCACTGATGCCGCAATTAACGTGGCCACCTACTGGGCACAAACTATATTTAAAAAAAAAAAACAACAAGTAATGTCCGTATTACGAAACCTCACTCAAAACTCAAGCATTACTTAAAACTTGTTTAAAGCCATTTGATTGGTTAAAACCAGTTTTAAGTAATGCTTGATTCTTGAGTAAGGTTCTGTAATACATTCCTCAGAGTACCATAGTGGGCTCGCGAAAGATAGAAAGACTGGAGGGAGGACTTTGCCCAGGAATGGGAAAGAGTATGCTAGAGAAAACACAAAGTACCATCTATACGAAAAGAAGAAGAACCATTTGAGCCTCGCTTAGTCTGATCAAGACATCATCATCATCTGCCTGCCTTTTCCCAACTACGTTGGAGTCAAATTCCAGTCTAACCGGATGCAGCTGAAGACCAGTATTTTACATGGAGCAATTCTCTAAAAGCCTGATCTAATCTCTGACCAGTAAATCTGCTAGAAAGCTCAGCGACCTAGTAGACTATAGATTTGTTGTCCATTTTCTATTTTATTAAGTAACTGGTACTTGTTAACAGACCTATACTGTCCTCCCCTATTAACACTGTAATTTGGAAAATTACAACTATTTGTAAAAAAAATAACCGTGGAGTTTCTTGCCAGCTCTTCTCCATAGGAAATGAACAATGGAACCATGCTAGGTTTTGACGTTTCATAAATGCCCATGTAGGTTTATGTGAAATAGAAATATTTGATTTTAAACCGACGAAAAAAAGAGAAGGTTCTCAAGTTGATGCGAAAGAACTAGAAAGCGGTGAAGTGTGGGCGTTTTGGGGGACTGTCTTTTATAATTTTGACGTTCGCAAAGTGCTGATTTACAGCCTAATTTTAATAAATGACTTGATTTTGATGCATATATTTGATTTGCTGTCTAATCTTATGTTAAAAGTACGATTGGCTGAACAAGAGCAAACAACCATAAAAGTTGACAACAGATTTAATTGAATGCTTTTATAAACCTCAGGTCACAGGGCCTATTGTTGTGTCAACCTTTTTTTTTTCATAATAATAGACACACGTAAACACTGGCAGGTTGTTGTACCTTTTATATTCAAACCACCTGTTAAAATGAAACAGGTTTTGGTTGGCTTAGAAGGAGTTCTGATCATGGTAGATACAAACTAATTTAAGTAATGTTGATTTTAACATAATAATAACCAGTAATATTGTTTTGGGATAATAAAATTGAGGTGTAAGGTAGGAAAGATGTGGTAATGTGTGATGTGTATGATAAATAATACTTCAACAAATTTTTAAATTTAGACTATGAGTGAATCAAGAAATTCGTTAAAAAAAACAACGCAAATCAATCACACTAACGTGCATTTATCTCAACGGACACCATGGAAAACCTAATTAAATGCTTATCAATAGTTCCTAACAACAGAAAGCGTAATCACCCTTACCTTATTCATCAAACTCCATTTAAAAACAGAAAAAACACTTAAATAACACTCTTTTACACTTATAACTTACGATAAAACTATATTAATTAGATTTCCACACAATACAAACTTAATATAACAACAAAAAACGCGTAAATTGTAAAATAAAGTTACATTAACTAAAATAAGTACAATCAATTTTCTCTGCCCAACAAGTCATGTCGAGGCGAACGGGAATATGCACGGAAACAACGTTTTCCACTGTTGATTTTTAACGTTACTACATCTTTGTTGTATAAGAATGCTTTTAAAAGTGATTACAAAAGTTTTTAGCGTAGATTATCGAAGATATAAACAAATTTCACGGCGTATTTTATCTGAACTATACGTCCATTTCTGTTCCGTCAGTAACGCTACTGCCCCTAGAAGAATTGAGATAGCGAATATATTTTTTTTATGGCAACATTCTGTGTTACTTTGCAAAGTCCCGTTGGGTGCGTTGAAAGATGGTGGTTTGGTCCGATTCATAAAATAAACTTGTAGGAAAATATTTAGGAAGAATTAAATAAGTGTTTCCAAATGATCTATTTATTTGTTATTTGGCTTTTAATTCAAAATTATATTCATTATGTACAATTAAAACCTATAAACACTTAATAATAACTTGGTTTCACTAAAATAATCGCAGTTTTGATGTTGTGTAGAACAAAATAGAATATCAAATAACTTTATGAACTTCCTTCGTAATATAAAATAATAGTAGTTTCTGTTTATTGTGATCTACTTGGCAAATAAATTTAGTGTTTACGGTATTCTCATGTATTTTAATTCAATGTTATGCGTGAACAGTGACTCTCATATCGTACTTCAGAACTGAAGTGACAGGTTTCCACTCAAATGCAGTGACTTCATAATCTTCTCAATTTATCCGTATAATAATTAAAATTATCAAAATCTAAACGAAAACCTTAAAAATCAAGTTAAAAACATCAAAAATCTTGTTATTTTATTTACAAATACTTAAAATTTGATTGGTAAAAGTTGAATAACAAAAATATTGTTAACTTAGGTCGAATAACAAGCAACATTTATGGGTGTGGGGCAAGAAGAGAGACAGTACGAAATAGCGATAGTTATAGGTAGGTCGAGCGTCGAGTTGGCATTGTAATAAACTACTTGACGTGTTTATCGTCGGCCGCGTTATCGCAAGCTCTTTGTGCAGTTTCACCTTGTTACGGTCGCCTTTCAACTAGTTTTAACTCTGACGTATTTCATCGTTTATTTTCTTATTATTTCTAATTCCACTTAATTACGCATATATAATTAGAATTAGATATTTTTTTTAATTAAAAACAAGCTGTGATTTTTTTAATTTGTGTTTTTCAAGTTTGTATTTAAAAGTATTTTATTTCTTGCATAAGTTAAATGCTAATTGATTTATTTTCTATTAAAATCACATGATTGCTATGTTTTGTAACTTATTTAGAGGCTGCATTGTGAGAAATTCTAAATATAACATAAAACATCGAGATAGAGTTATTAATTCCATGGAGTTTTATCGTTATCTAATTATTACTTTTTTTTCTAATCTAATTCATTCTTTGTATGAAAAAGAACTGCGTAGTAACAATATCATGTTCTAGAATATCTTTTTATTCATCTCATATTTATTAGATCATTGTTATTTTCTGGAAGTAAAGTAGTGTAGGCAAAACGTTTCCATACGGTTTCCTGTTTTATCATTGGTCAATGTTTGTGCCTAGGTACTGTTATCAAACAAGAGATTAGTCAGTTTATTATTGATTTGTTTGTATGACACAGTCTGAACGAAAATCAATAGTTTTGCGAACAAAGTAGGGGCGGGGTTAGGCATTATTAGAAAGAGACAACGAGTGCTCTACTGTCGAAAATTACTATGATTAGAATGGATTATTGTAGGTATTGTGGGATTAAAATAAAAAAAGGGTAGTCCCTTAACAACAGATATCATTACTTGATTGATTTGCTCGAAAATTAGGCTAGGCCTCTCATTAGCTAAGTACATTTTAGCATGTCAATTACTTCCCTAAACAACTGCTTAGGGAAGTAATTGATGCTTTCCTGTTAACTAACAGGAAAGCTTCAATGGGGGCAATAAAGTATGTCCAAAGTGAGCTCATTAAAGTACAGAATTCATTGTTATTCTATTGATATAGATACAAAGTACAATAATCATTTGTTATAACGACATTCTTGACAGTCAGTAAAGTAAATAAGTGGATAACAGATAATTAGGCTCATTACGATAATTGCATTTTCTGAGTCATAAAATTAATAACAATTTAGTAAAAAACAAAAAAATCTGCTCGTACACAAGTCAAAACCAAGATTATCTATGCATTCGTTAAATATTTTATTTTAAAATACAATAAAATTGGAAATAAAAATTCGGAAAAAAAACAAACGAAAAAATCCTCTCTTTTAGAGTCGGTAAAAATAGGTGCAAAATTCAAATCTTATTATGGCAATATTAATGTAACTCCCCAACTCCCGTGATGTAATAAAAAGTGCAGTATGCACTGAGGCTGTTGACAAAGGGCGTTCACAAAGTTCATCAGAAATGTCAAAAGTTCAATAAACTTGTACATAGACAAGAACTGTTTTAATTTCTTTGTCTGTGGTTTTGATAACATTTAAAACAAATACTTTTTTTGTCTTACATGATTAGTGACTTGGTAAACATAACCTGTCTTCATGAGGATGTTTTAAAAAGTAACGCGACATTGTAATCGATAGTTAATGAGTCCGGTCATCCTTTTTGTCGACTGATCCTGGGCACTGGAGAATGCCCAGGATCAGTCGACACACACACGCATATACTCACGCACTCCCACATACTCTCACATAAACCCACTCACTCACACGCATACTCACACGCTCACACAAATAGTGTATTTTTTTTAAATATTTTATTATTACTTTTTATTATTTTCTTTATTGTTATCCAACAGTATTCGGTATGGAAGAGCGGAGTCTCCCTCCCTATAACAGGCATTACTTGCATAAAGGGAGGCTCCAATCACTAATTTGTTCAGCCATAATTATTGTTGGAGAAATAAATAATTTCTTTTTTTTATATCTCTCAGTTTTCACCCAATGTTTTGACAACATAACACAGCTTGGTTTACTGATAAAAAAATTGTGTTGACACCAGAGGAGAACAAGTAGGTATATGGAAACGAGCATCATTATAAACTATCATCAATAGAAACTTAGCTCTTTTATTTTTGTTAATTAGGTACTGCTATTTATTTATATAGGCCTACTCTTTACCTCGATCTCGCTTGCTGGAAAGCCTTGGGGCCTGCTCTTCACCTCGATCTCGCCTGCTGGAAAGCGCTCACTAGCGCTTCCTCTTGCCTTGAAGGTTGACAGGTTATACAGCGCAGAACGGTCTGGCCATATTAAAAAAATAATCAGCCCTCCCATACATTTGGGTTGAGTATGTATTGAAGTATTTTATGGGACAGTTGATAATTTTTTCGCGATTACATTGTTTTTCCTATGGAGAAAGTTGTTTAGTTTGATGGCCTGTACTACAACCTAGACCACTCCTTCGCCATGCTTTATGTATGTATAGCTCCAACAGAGTAGGTATTAGCTACAGGAACATCAAACTTCGAACTACATTATTGAGGTGGTATTATAGAGGCCTTTAAATGATGTCTAGACTAGGGCTTCCAGTACCGGGATACCGGTATTGGCTAGTACCGGGATCCTAGACATTTTTTGTCATTTTCCAATACCGGTATTGGTTGATTTAAGTATTATAAAAACACCAATACCGGATGGTATTGGTGTTTTATTTTATATCCAATCATTATACTATTTAGAAACTACAGTGAATAATTATGTCGTGGTTTATTTAGACAGTTACATTTTACTACTACTTGCGCAGGTAAAGAATGGGATTAATAAAAGGTGGTCTTTTTATTTGCCTCTCGGTCAATGCAAGAGGTACATAGAACAATAGAAGCACTATCCTATGATTTTCGAGGTGAGAAGGAAGGTGGGGGATGCGCACGGGGGAATCTCCCATGCGCTAAAAGCACCAGACAGGTGCTTTACTTTATTCGAACCTACGATTTACAACTCTTGAAGTAGCGGCTGTTACCATCTGTTGGATAATAATAGTACCTCACGTTGGTCTAGTAGGCGCAAGCGCGGCTGCTGAGCTTATGGTCCTGGTTTCGGAGTCTAAATTGCGCCCGGTTGATGGCAATAGGCTCGCTTCTTAGTGCAAGAAAATGAGACTGGCGAAATATATGGGAACATTACGATTACAAAGATGTTGGTGTAGGTGGACGACCAGGATGACATTTGTTGCCACCGCGGGTGACATTGTTGTCTGGTTGAGGCTGGCATAAAAGCGTACCTAGTAATTGGCACAAGAAAAGGGAGGCTCATGCCCAGTAGTGTGTAAACTCGGGCTGTGGAAGATGATGTAGATAAAGACCTTCGTGTCGTATCGAACACAGACTACGGCTTGTTTACCAACCTATTACAATATGGAGCGATCAATAAATATAGTAACCTATGAACTTAGTCCTTGTTGCTATGCTATTCAGTACCTTGGGAGGATTATCTATTTTGTGAGTTTCGCATTCCACATCATAGATGTCGCGGTGGATGCGACCAAACTCGTGTCGGTCATAATAAGTCTCAGTGTTCCAATTTATAGTTACAATGTATTTCTCTAATTTCAGGATTGGGATTGGTTTCCTTCATGGCATTTACTAAGATATTTTTCTCAGAGAGTCAAGAGTTAAAGGTATTAATTTGCAAAAAGTAGTCCCTGATATATTATTTGTTTAACATTGTCGTGCCATGGTTACACGAAACCTTTATGATTTTTAATTACTCTTTTTTTATCTCATAGTTGTATCCAATTCCATTGCAGTGGTGGGCTTGGACGTTGTTTTCGCAATAAAATATAAACCTAGTTGAGAGAAAATTATTTTCCCTCAACTAGGTTTTTAATTTCTAAACGAATTACAAAACATCACGCAGGACGTCAAATTTGTCAAACAAAAGAAACGTCAAAAATATTTACGAAAACTTAGTGCGTATTGTGAAAACGAAACAACCGCTTTGTTTCAAAATAATATTTATGTAATTAATCCCGTTAATTGTAAAACTAATGTTATTAGAAGCAAACGAATTACCTAAGTGTATTGTCTTATCTCGTATTTACTAAAATTTATTTCTGAGTCACGTTAGCAAGGATTTACCTGAATTTCTTTCGTGCAGTGGAAAATTAAGAAAAAAAACAACCGCGCGTGATTTACGTTTTAAATAAAAATGAGTAGATGTGACTTTAAAATTGTGTTACTAGGCAGTGAACATGTGGGAAAAACCAGTTTAGTTCTCCGATTCGTGAATTGCCGATTCAATGCCGATATCCCTTATCAAAACGTATGTAATTAGCAAAAATCTCATTTGTAAACATGCCTTAACCACGCCTGTATTTTTTTTTTTGAAGGCAGAAATGCACAGTCATTCATCCATAATTTTATTGTCTAATGTCATTACCTCCTTGTTTGTTAATTCTAAGAAAGAATTAAGCCAAGTGTTCCCATTCTGTATTTTATTAATTGATTGCATTATTCTATGCCTATCCTTAAATTGAAAATGTCTCATTTTCTTTAAGAAAATATATTAATTATTGTAATTTCAAGGTAATATGCATTCATAATTACTATGCATGTGATCACCTTATCACATGGGCTGGAGTTGCCATTAATTTAATTTTAATGATTCTTTTCTTAAAATTTATTAAAATCAACTTGTAGTAGTTTTTAATATTTCAATATTCAACGCATGTGCTTAATGGGAACTACCATCAGCATAAATGTTGAAGTTCCATATAAACTTTAATCCCCTTGAAAGAATTAATTTTCAATAATCTTTCCTTAATTTGCTTGCTAACCTTGCCTTTGTTGTTTATAAAAGAAACTGTTATTAAGCATAAAAAAAACTTCTTTGCCCATCCTAGAAAAAGGGACAGTATTGAAGTGCTTACTGTTTCAATTGGTTCTTAATAGGGTTCCGTACCTCAAAAGAAAAACACGGAACTGTACATTCACAGAACAACAATCCGTACAATCGTACATTTTGACCAAGATGTAAGGTTTGTTGAGTTGAGCTCTCATTAATTGATTGTCAATAGATTCTTTCTTTTCTTTTTTTAAAAAACATTGCCCCACACTAGGAATTACTCCTGTATCGTGGGTGCGTTTACAAACATTTAAATTCAAATACACAAACAGCCAGACCCGGAACAACTATGTGTAGGTCATACAAATATTTGTTCCGTGCGGGAATCGAACCCCGACACGCAGCGCAGCAGTCAATCGCTTAACCCCTGCGCCAACCGTGCCGTCATTTATTAGCTGGACCTTGAAGGCTCCTTCTCCCTGAAATGGGACAGTTACAAGCTGGTATTATCATTTAAAACGAGAACCATTCAGTTTTAATACTGATAAAGAGGTATCTCTATGTCCTTCACACTTGGTGATAAGTAAAGTATTCACTTGTTAAAAATACATTGTTTATTATCAATAATTCATGGGCCAGACATAATATTACAGGCCGTGAATGACAAGTGATTGCGTTTATCTATACTAATCTATATCTTTAATAATAGTAAAGCTGACAAATAAAAACAAACAAACTCTTAGTTTGTTTTTGTTTGTTTGTTTGAACGCACTAATCTCTGGAACTACGATTCGGATTAAAAAAAATATTTTTGCATTTGATAGCCAAAGAAAGAACACTAATATATATATATTACTGGTATTCAGCTGCATCTGAAGCCGACTGGGTCGTCAGTAGCCCGAAAGTCTGACAACCAGTCTTACCAAGGCATATCGTATTACCCAGTATCTGGGTTGTAGAGGTCAGATGGGCAGTCGCTCCGTGTAAAATACCGGTATTCAGCTGCATCCGGTTAGACTGGAAGCCTACCCAACAGTGTTGGGAAAAGGCTAGGCAGATGATGATTCTTCAATTAAAGTGTTACAATTTATTAGATCAGTGTATTATTGCCTATTTCTGAACAATACCAACACTACAGTAGATTAATAGTTTTTTTTATTATTATTCTAAGGCTGATTCACACTAAACAGATGTTTTGTAGGTTTATTGTAATAGATTATCTCTTAATGAGTCATTTTATTACTAACGATGTTGTGGTATTTTCATTATCATTTAGTTAATGATTATGAAAAAATCACAACATCGTATTAACAAACTACTGTTTACTGATAACAGTAATTTAGTGTAGTAATTTTTGAAGTTTTAGATCGCGTATATTCGGGTTCAGTCGGTCGGTGATGCTTAATCGCGTATACTTGGCGCTGAATCGCGTATACTCGGCGCTGAATCGGGTATATGGTCGGCTTTGGCCCATCTGTCTGGATGCATCCTACGCCTACCTGAATTTGGACATTATTTCCATTAGTACAGACGCAGCACATCAAGTTACCCAAAACTGTCAAATTTTCCCAATCAACTTTGAACCTAATGCCGTAGCGATAAAGTTGAAAATCGATTAAAGAAATTTGACAGACTGTAGTAGCTCGATGTGCTGGCGTCTGTACGTTCTCCTTATTAATAATTATGGTTGCGAACAAGTCTTAAGATTATTTATATTTGTTTCAGACGGTCGGTGCGGCGTTCTGTGCTAAAGCGATGCAGTCAAATGGAAAAAACTTTAACATTGGCATCTGGGACACGGCAGGCAGCGAAAGGTATGCTGTCCCTTATCCCAATTTATTTGTGGTCGGCGAAACATGTCGACTTTTTCCATTTACCCTATTAGAAGTCAGCTCAGTGTTGGCCCAGCGCTAACGGCCGCGATTTACGACGTGTAGGTCGTGGGTTCGAACGCAGACAGGCGCTTTACTTTGTTTAAATAATTTCATCACCACTGCTCTCAAAACGGCGAAGGAAAACATCGTGATGTAAACGGCATGTCCTAGAACCTAAAATTCGAAGACATGTGACATCTACCGAACCGTACTGGTCCCGCGTGGTGGATTACGGCCCCTCTCACAGAGAGGCTTGTGTCCCTTGTGGGAACATTATAGGCTGATTATTCTTATGCTTGAAGGCTCATCTTCATTAGGTGTGAGCCACCAATGAATTTCATGGCGCACTCCCCGCAGACGATGTACCGACCGCGTCACCAACTTTTGACTCTCATCAGTCATTACCCCGCCTGCGGGGAGTCCCGCATGCTGTATATCTGCCGCAGCACTCCCAGACAACTAGCTAAATTAGCCTTTCAGTTAACAGCCTAGCCTATTTACTAAACAGCATTACCATCCACACTTTGTTGATATCCCGAACAGTCGTACTCGGCGCTAATCCTCCACGTTTATTATGCGCACAGTCAAAATGTGGAACTCTGCCGGTCTGTGTTCCCTTCCACATTAACACGCCTGCCTTCAAAGCAAGAGTGAACAGGCATCTTCTGGTCACGCTCGGCTTTCCATCAGACGTGATCGAGGTCATGAAAAGGGCCACTCAGCAATAAAAAAAAAAAATAAAAAAAAATTGCGCAGTTCAACTAGCGGCCTGAATGCTATTTAGCCAATGCGTCTAATACAACATTCTTTTAATGAACTGGCTGGCTGATGCTTAGGTAACTTATTGAGAAAAAAATGGGACTTCATTTAAATTTATTTTTTAATATTCTTTTCCATGTGTGTTTTACTAAAATACTTTATAAGTGTTCTGTAACTAACCCATGGACCTCTGATGGCTGATAAATCCTACTTCCTACTAATATTATAAACGTGAAAGTTTGTATGGATGGATGGATGGATGGATGGATGTTTGTTACTCTTTCACGCAAAAACTACTGAACGGATTTGGATGAAATTTGGCACACATTTCCATATACATTTAATAAAAAAAACTGTTATTTTGACATTACAAACAAACAGTAAATTTTATTTATTTTTATGTATAGATTCCCAAGACACAAAATACTTTACTGTCTGTCTCTCTGTGACATTTAAGCTCCTAAACGGCTGACCCAATTGCAATTTCATTTTTCATCTTTCAGATACGAAGCCATGACGAAGATATACTACAGAGGAGCCCACGCCGCCATCATATGTTACGAGCCTTCTTCCTCGGCCTCCTGGAAACGACTCAGACATTGGCTGCAGGAGTTGAGAGGCGTGGAAGAGGTTAGTTACCATTATCATGTTAGGGGGGACACAGATGGTTTCCATGCCATCATGCGAAAGGACAGTGATGGCCCAGTGGAGAGTAGTGCTGGCCCTGTGGAGAGCTGTGCTGGCCCTGTGGAGAGCAGTGCTGGCCCTGTGGAGAGTAGTGCTGGCCCTGTGGAGAGCAGTGCTGGCTCAGTGGAGAGCAGTGCTGGCCCAGTGGAGAGCAGTGCTGGCTCTGTGGAGAGCAGTGGTGGCTTTGTGGAGAGCAGTGATGGCCCAGTGGAGAGCAGTGCTGGCCCTGTGGAGAGCAGTGCTGGCCCAGTGGAGAGTAGTGCTGGCCCTGTGGAGAGCAGTGCTGGCTCAGTGGAGAGCAGTGCTGGCCCTGTGAAGAGCAGTGCATGCCCTGTAGAGAGCAGTGCTGGCTCTGTGGAGAGCAGTGGTGGCTTTGTGGAGAGCTGTGCTGGCCCTGTAGAGAGCAGTGCTGGCTCTGTGGAGAGCAGTGGTGGCTTTGTGGAGAGCAGTGCTGGCCCTGTGAAGAGCAGTGCATGCCCTGTAGAGAGCAGTGCTGGCTCTGTGGAGAGCAGTGGTGGCTTTGTGGAGAGCAGTGCTGGCCCTGTGGAGAGCAGTGCTGGCCCTGTAGAGAGCAGTGCTGGCCCTGTTTCATGAATGACACCCGAACCCCCCCTGCTGACCCCTTAGCTTGATTTCAGTGACACGTACAGACCTCGGTATAAATGTATGGTCACCCATCGGTGGGCCGACCTCGGCAAGCAAAGGTTTAGCTTCTCTCGATCTATGCGCCTGTAAATAGAGATACAATCAATTAATTTTTTTTTTTTTCCAGAATTGCAAAGTCTACCTCTGCGGCACTAAAAAGGATCTGCTGGACGGCGGCTACGTGAATCGAGAAGTGCCAGAAGATACAATAGCGACTTACACTCAAGGACTGTGTGGACACTACTTTACTTCGAGTAAAACTGGGGAGAATGTGGGTAGGTAGAGAAAAATATATTTATTAGTACTTATTAGTTGGGGGTACACATGCGTCACATTCACGCAAAACGGCCATCGCTCAGCATAATGCTACATTTGCATTTGCTACATTGCTGCATTTCGACCCCGCGATGTTAGTTGTGTAACAAAAAAATAACGATGTCAGTTCAGGATAAAAATTCATACTAAATCTTTATTGGATAATAAGTTTGCGTGTCCGTGGAGTTTCTTGCCCGTTCTTCTCCATAGGTACCTACTACGCTTTGGAATGGGCAACTAGCTTCATCTTTCTGACTGACCGACCCCTTGACAACTCAAAAGTGCTTGTAATTGGTTAATTTGAAATAAATACTTTGAGTTTGAGTTATAATAAGGTCCCAGACCCCCCCCGGAACCCCGGAAACCCCGGAAGAATGAAGGTTAAATTAAATAGATTTTCAAAAACAGATGGATTTTTAACGACAATTAGTTACCATTATTTATTTTTATTTGTCCACCTAACAAACCGAAACTTTCTTTAACTTTTGTTAACCAAAAATTCCTTTATTTCCAGATGAGCTATTCCAGCAGATAGTAGACGATTGTGCAGCCGATGTGGAAATAATGAAGAATGTTGAGGACATGAGGGTCCAACTCCAGAAGGAAGAGGTCGCCTACAGAGCGAAGAGCAAAGACTACTGCTTCTGTTGAGAAGACCAGAAGACTGAGAAGACCGGGTTGATAAAAATATGAATAATTAATAAAAGAAGATAGCCGCGAACAAAAAGAACAGTAGGTACTGAAAAATATCGAAAAGACCGGAAAGACCGAAAGACCAGAGGCCACAAAAAACTACGGTTTACACCATGTTCTTCACGTTATCCATAAACTTTGGCAAACGCTTCTATAGCTTTTACAAATCAAATCTAACAAAGGAAGTAGTACTTAAAAAGGCTTCGTTACAAAGATATTTGTAATTTCATTTAATTAAATTTAATTGAGCTATGCAGTAAGAAAGGGTCTTAATTTGGCCCATGTTGCCGCTTAGTGCAATTAAAATGATAAATCTATCGAATGCTTCGGATAAAGAGGCGTGTATATCGGGTGATTTACGTCAAAGTATTTAGTTTGTATGAAAATTAACAAAAAAATAAGAATTCATTAATGTGTCCATAATGAAAAATGCTTATTTCCATGGTCTGAACATCTGGTCGAAGTTTGTGTATATCGTCCGGAAGACGGTGTATATTTGAAAAATCTTTAAGACTTGAAAGCCAGTAGACCGAAATACTGGGAACACTTAAAGACCTAAATAGGCCAAAAGAGTTGAACACTGTATGCTAAGTTTCGTGAAACTGCTGGGGTCTACTACGAAGTGCAAAGTGCGAATGATCGGATCGGACCGACATATGGCCGAACCGAATATTATTGCAAAATGCGAAAAAAGTTCGGATCGACTCAGTTGGGTCGGGACCATAGTCAATATTCGAAAGAGTGTAGAAGTTTAGGATCGGGACCGACCGAACCAAATAGTAACTTCGTAGCAGGAAACTGCCGAACATTCGGATGATACCACTTCGGAGTAGACCCCCTGTTTTATTAAACAAAACTCACATCATGCCTGTATTTCCTGAAGGGAATAACGCAGGTCTCTGCCTATCCCCTTTAGGGTACATGGGCGTGATGCTTTGTTATGTTCGTTAGATATCGGCGCCGATTCCCTTGTTCACAAACTAAACTAAATTTAAGTTCAGTGCACCTTTTTCTTTCTATTTCATTAAGAAAAGGACAGAAGATAATATATTAGTCTCTAAAAGAGTTTTGGGTTATTGAAATAAGGTTGACTTTTTCATGTCACTGCGCGTTAGGTCGGCTCTTAAGCATTCTCATTTAAAAAAGAAGTGACATGAAAAAATCAACCTTATTTCAAAGGCCAAAAACTCTTTTTTAAACGCGATAAAAACGATACTCTCCTGGCTCTGACACTAAAGAACCATACCGGATATGCATCCTATGTTATGTTGTCAAATGTGTACAGACGCCAAGCACATCAACCTACCCGAAACTGTAAAATTTTCTCAATCAACTTTGTACCTTATGCTTTAGCGATAAAGTTGAAAATCTACTAAAGAAATTTGACAGATTGTAGTAGCTTGAAGTGCTGGCGTCTGTACTATAATTAGTCTAAAAAAATGTATCAAAATCACTTTATTTTAGTAAATTATTTAATTGTTTAGTATTGCGGACTAATTTTAAGTATGTACAATTTACTTTTAACTCGAATGCTTTAAAAAAATGTAACTCGATGTACGCATGTCTATGGGATCACAAAGATAGCTGCTAATAATAATAATCCCCTGACCGATTTCGGTCACAGTGGCAAATCTCAACGGAGATTAGCCAGGTACGCAGGAGATATTATAGTGCACAAGTGTGTGCGTAAACACAGGAGCACTCTCTGTTCCTTTACTCTCATAGTCCGATGGAACGGCAATCCGACACGACCGGGGAGAGATCAGGCGCAGGAGCAACGGCGACACGTGCTTTCTGAGGCACGGGGGGGGGTATTACACCGGCAATTTCCAAACTGAGAAATTCCTGTTTCGTGGGACCCAATCGGTGGTTCTCTTAGCCCAATTGTCATCTGACATGCGGAAAACATGTCCGACCCAGACCCGGTTATCAGAAAAAAAAATGCTGTTTCAAAGAAAAGTGCAGTAGCTACGAGGTCAAAGGGAACAGTGAATTTGTTTTTGAATAGTCGACGAAAAATTTCGACACAGGGGGTCTACTCCGAAGTGGCCGTTTCCTGCTACGAAGTTACTATTTGGTTCGGTCGGTCCCGATCCTACACTCCTACACTCTTTCGAATATTGACTATGGTCCCGACCCAACTGATCGATCCGAACTTTTTTCGCATTTTTCAATAATATTCGGTTCGGCCATGTGTCGGTCCGATCCGATCATTCGCACTTTGCACTTCGTAGTAGACCCCCTGGGTTGTTCAGAATCATGTGCGCAGCTGAATCCATGGTTTGCGCGTTGGCAGCAGTTTTGTATGTGGATAAAGCCTGTTCAGAGCCAAAGTTTTTAACTAAACCTATATTTAATACATAAAAGTTGTTAACATGTAAATATGTATACGTAATAATAGTTTTGTAAGAATTGAAATAAAAAGCTTTATATTTGATTAATGTTTTTTCTTATTTTAGTAGCAAACCATGTCCTATATCTTGTGTACAGTGGCCATCCATCTATTATCATCTGCCTAGGCTTTGCTCAACTGTTGGGGTCAGCTTCCAGTCTAACCGGCACCCTAATTACGTAACACACTATCAATCAGAATCTGAATCATTTTGAAGCAAATTTCTTATCCATTGCTTCATCATTCATCATCATCATTTCAGCCGATAGACGTCCACTGCTGGACATAGGCCTCCCCCGAGTGTCGCCACATTGACCGGTCCCGTGCGACTCGCATCCAGCGGATTCCCGCAACCTTCACCAGGTCATCGGTCCACCTAGTGGGAGGCCTTCCAACGCAACGTCTTCCGGTTCGCGGTCGCCACTCCAGAACTTTTCGGCCCCATCGGCCATCCGTTCTGCGAGCAATGTGCCCTGCCCACTGCCACTTAAGTTTGGCAATTCTTCGGGCTACGTCGGTAACCTTGGTTCTCTTGCGGATGTCCTCATTTCTGATTCGATCACGCAAGGAAACTCCGAGCATAGCCCTCTCCATTGCCCTTTGAGTGACTTTAAGCCTTCTGATGCATTGCTTCATATGTTCGAAAAATTTGTCAGCTCAACACGTAAATAACGCAATGGATGTTGTTGAACTGTCAAAATGAAACCGATTACGATTGATAATGTGTTACGCAATTGCCCCGCAGATGCAGCTGAGTACCAGTATTTTACATAGACGACTGCCTATCTAACCTCCCCCCCCTCCTCCTCCTCTTCCTTCCTCTTCTTTTTTCCTTCCTTCGATATTATCATGTATTTGCTATCCTGCGAAGATCGTGGCTCCATCTAGCCTAAGGGCTGACTTACATTTGCCGATTCATTGCTCCCACTCAAGGACACGTCTACCCGAACAGTCTTTCGTTCTACGGTTTATCATCATCTGCCTGCCTCTTCCCAACTATGTTGGGGTCGGCTTCCAGTCTTACCGTACGCAGCTGAATACTTACTTTACATGGAGCGCCTGCCTATGTGATACCCCTTGATAAAACTGGTTGTCAGATTTTCGCGCTTCTGACCATCCGTAACGACTGTCAACAATCTACAAATGACAGCAGGGACCAACAGTTGAACATGCTTTCCGAGGCACGGAGCGGTGTCGATTTGTAATGGATGGTCACCCATCCACCGACCGACATAAGGAACAATGTTCTTAACGTTTCATTGCGAAATGAGCCAGGGCCATACTACGAAGTGCAAAGTGCGAATGATCGGATCGGACCGACACATGGCCGAACCGAATGTTATTGAAAAATGCGAAAAAAGTTCGGATCGGCTCAGCTGGGTCGGGATGATAATCAATATTCGAAAGAGTGTAGGAGTGTAGGATCGGGACCGACCGAACCAAATAGTAACTTAGTAGCAGAAAACGGCCGAACATTCGGCCGATACAACTTCGGAGTAGACCCCCTGCTTCGTTGGTCTAGTAGTCGCAAGCACTACTGCTGAGTATGAGGTCCTAGGTTCGTCTCTTACTTCAGGCAAAGTAGTATTGGGCTATTTCATCTGGAATTTCTTAGTAGCAACCGGGGTCTGGATATTCATGCCCGGTTGATGGCAAAAGGCTCGCCCCCTATTACATGGGGCTTAAACATAACTGGTGAAGTGTGGGTGTAATGAAGGATAGGATAGGATCTATACTTCATAGAAATAAAATACCTTAGACGTGTTCGATCGCGAGTTTTCCCCTAAGCTCGATAGATGGCGTTGTACAATTTGGCCATATTTCTGAATCGCGGTGTCGAGATTCTCCGCTCAGATTACATAGTGATTGAATAATAGTAGATTATGCACCGAGGGGCTAAAGTTGTGTCTTATGTCACGGGCGTCATATTGAATCTCGAGCGCAATGAAGGATTCGGGATTTAACTCCCGAGCGCAGCGAGGGAGTTAAGTGTTTAACTCACGAGCAAAGCGAGGGAGTTAATACAAGAATCCTGAATGCAGCGAGGGATTCAAGCTAGCCCAAGGCAAAGACACCTTTAGCCCAGAGGAGGATACTCTACTTTTTACACCTACTGTGAGAAAATCATAAATCATTGGAAATATTATCAGCTTCGGTTGTAATGAATTCAGGAGTACAATCACTTTCATTACTCGACATTTTATAATACTTTGTTGATAAATTTAAAGTTTAAATGCCAAAAGTTCGCGCCTTTATTGCGTCTACCAATAAGTAGCCAAGACACGATCAATTCGATTTTCAAAAAAAAAAGTCTCTTCTACGGTTTTGTCGTGTGTGTCTATTGATATCACTCTCATGGAAGTGGCGTTTGTGTAAACTAAGCTTTATACAGGGCTGGTAGAATGGTTTTGGATGATTGGCTGTATGCATTTTGAATTTAGAACGTCATTGGAGACGCTCGTGAGAATAGAGTATTTTTGATAAAATGTGATAAATCGACTGTAGTATAGATAGGTTTTATTATTTATTTATTTATTCACAAAATCCACAGCAATCTTTGCGCAGTTTACTTAAAATAAATTAACTAATGTTACAGCCAATTACTATTACGGTATTACGGCGCGGTACGGTATTTGTTATTATTAATGCCAGTTTTAATGTTATTCCATTCCTTTTAAAAAATGGTTCGTAGTTATCTAATTATTCTTACAATATTATGTCTTCGAAAACATGGCAACGATATGAAGAAGCAGTCGTTATGATTTTGTAGGAAATCGAGAATATCATCCACGCGTAGTAAGGGTATCGAGAATAGCTTTCCTCTTTCTGGCACCAAAGGGTGTTTGTTAGTACTATACTGCCAATTTAGCTGAGCATGTGACATTCCAAATTCAAATCACATTATTGACCAGCGGGTCATAATGAAATCCAGTACAACATTATTGACCGGCTGTGCCCCCGGCCACTAATGACTCACTTTAGGTTAAGGTTGCTTGACATATAATTTGACATTTTCGAGCAGGTGGTGTGAAAAATAAATTTTTGTGCTTGCGTTGGAAACAGATTGTTTTATTTAATATCAGTCCTCGGGAAGTTGTCGAGTGCCGTACACTACGCTTTATTATTTCCTGGAAAATCTTGGAAAACTTCTTTTCGGCCGCTCTTACACTCACAGCGTCCGCAGCCAACTGGTGTAACTACCTCATCTTAGGAGAATAGACCCGCCTGCCTCAAAGGTCTAGTGTTCGCAAGCGCGACTACTGAGCGCCGGTCCTGGGTTGGATCCCTAAGTTGGGTTTTGATAGGTCCTAAAAATTATAAGTTAGAATTCCCTTTTTTGAGTTTTTCGCAAATATCTCAAAAACTAGATGTCCTTGGTCAAATTTTCATCCCCCCCTTTTAACACACTTCCGGGAAGTTTGTCTACACAGTAAAAAGCAGAAAGGACTCAACCCACAAAAAGTAATTTATGAGTTATCGAGGTTTTAAGTTTAGGTGTGTATTGCTGCAATGATGTTGTATATGGAATATTTTGAAATATTGTCACTTAAGGGCAAATATACCAATATTTTTACGAGTCAAGTTGTATTACATACTAACGCACTTTACGAATTATTGGGAAGAATGTGGGTTGAGTCCTTTCTGCTTAACTACGTCCAATTGACCTTACCGTGTCCCTTGCCAAAAATTGTCGGATTTACAGTTCTCGTGACATCAAGTTTACCGCTCTGATATCTGACTTTCCTATTTCTTTATTAATTTATTTCAGGCGACGCAAGCCCATAGATAAACACCTTAACCTAAACATCATCATTCATCATCATTTCAGTCGAAAGATGTCCACTGCTGGACATAGGCCTCCCCCAAGCACCTCCACTTCGACCGGTTCTGTGCTTCTCGCATCCAAACCTAAACATACATATTTTTATTATAAAATAGTACTTCACTAGCTTGTTCTTGTGCTGTTCTGTGGTACTTGTCCGCGGAAGCGACGGAACACCACGTCCTGCGGCCAGAAGTCTTCTTCCATGACGACGGGCAGATAACAATTCGGTATGCGCACCACGAGTCTCAGAGTAGTCAGATAGGAAACGCCGAACTCTTCTAGTAAGAAAATATGATTGACGTGAATAAAATTGTTTGTACAAACACTTGCACATCAAGCTACCACAATCTGACAAATTTCTTTAATACATTTTCAATTTTATCACTGAAGCTTTAAGGTTCAAGGTAGATTGGGAAAATTTGACAGTTTTTTTTTTTTTTTTTTTTTTTTTTTTTTTTTTTTTTTTTTTTTTTTTTTTTTTTTTTTTTTTTTTTTTTTTTTTTTTTTTTTTTTTTTTTGTTTATTTGTGAACATAAGTACAAAATGGTGTTAGTTATAGGTACATTTTGGCTGATCTGTATGTTCGGCCAATAATCGGCATACAAATATAAATATAATATTAGTGGGCTGGTTATCTTACTATCATAATTAATAAATTCTAGGATAAAATAAATGAAGCACTTGAAAAATGTCATGAGCCGCATAAAATAAAGTAATTGAATTTCATTATTAATTATTAAAAATGTCAAAGAAAATTAAATTTAGTCATAATTTGTCATTTAAAAAGTCTTCAATCGAGTAATACGTCTTTTCAACTAGAAATAGGAACAACTTCCTTTTAAAATGGCTGACATTTTCCTCACTTCTGATACACTTTGGCAATTTATTGTATAATTTTGGAGCCATTACGAAAATACTGTTCTTGTGTAAAGCAGTTTTAGAACCAACAGTTTGTAGCCGGTCTGCTCGACGCCGACTACCTACTCGGTCAAATTTATACATATTATTTTTGACGAACATAGATGTCTGGTATATGTACATTGAAGGCACTGTTAAAATTTTCATACTTTTAAAATATTGTTTACAGCTGTCAGTGGTTTGCAGGTTACAGATCGCTCTAATACACCTTTTCTGACACTTAAACACCACATCTTTACCCGAGGCGTTTCCCCAAAACATAATACCATATCTTAATGTTGAGGCTACTAGACCATGATATGCAGTTAGTACAGTGTTTCGATTGGCCGTTTTACTTAGCATACGCAGCGCGTGAGAAAATTGGTTTACTTTACTACATACTTTGTCAATCTGGGTGTTCCATTTTAAAGTGCTTTCAATATTCAACCCCAAAAATTTTGTCACATTCGTCTCATCAATCCTTTTATCATTATATTTTATATCTAAATTTAAATTCTTATTTACTGTTTGTTGAAATTTCATTATTACTGTCTTGTCTAAATTTATTACCAAATTATTATTCTCTAGCCAATTTATTACTGATTTTATGTTAGAGTTAATGTCTGATTCTAATGTATCTAATTGGTCACTGTTGAAAAGTAGAGTGCTGTCATCTGCAAACATTGTCATGGGATAGGTCGATGCTTTTGGGAAGTCATTTATATATATAATAAATAGGAGAGGTCCAAGTATGCTACCTTGTGGAACTCCATACATCACTGTTCTCGGGCTAGATTTAAATGTTGTTTCATGTTTTTTACATATTCTATTAATAACGGTTATTTGCTGTCTATCTTGTAGGTATGATTTAATTAAATTTGATACGTTACCTCTAATCCCGTATGCGTCAAGTTTTTTAATTAGTATTCTATGGTCTACACGGTCAAAGGCTTTCGACATGTCCATGTATAGAGCCAGAGCCGGTTTTCTTTTATCTACGCTGTTGCTAACGAGTTGTAAAAAATCATAAATTGCCATGTCAATGGACTTATTTTTCCGGAAGCCCTTTTGGCTATCGACAAATAATTTATTTCTCTCGAAATATGAATTGATTTGATTGTATATTACTCTTTCAAATATTTTTGACAAAATAGGTATCAGTGCTATAGGTCTATAGGAAGACATGTTGTCTTTATTACCTTTTTTGAAAAGCGGTTTTATGATACTAATTTTTAATTCCTTTGGAAAAACACCATGCAATATGCACATATTGATCAGGTGACTAAGGACGGGTGCAATTGTTGTAGATACTGTTTTAATAATTTTTGTGCTAATACCGTCATATCCAGTGCTGGGAGTATTCTTTAGAGACATAATAATTTTATGAATATCTTGTGGTATTGTAGGTTTCATAAACATGGACGAATTTGGAGTATTTATTGGTAATTTATTATTATTATTTGAACTATTAATTGATTTGACTTGATCCGCAAAATAATTGTTAAAAGCCTCTGCTATATCAAGAGGGTTGGTAAGTACTTTATCATTTGATTTAATTCTCATTGTGGATTGATTTGGTAAATTATGTTTGTTTTTATTTATGACTTTCCACGTTGCCTTACATCGATTCTTAGCCGAGTGAATGTAACGGTTATTATGGGCTCTCTGCGTGAGATTGACAATTCTTTTAAGCCGGTTAGACAACGTTTTGAAGTTTGTTTTATTATGTTCAGTCGGTGATAACCTGTATTTCCATAGTAAATCTCTTTTTTTCTTGCTGCATAGTCTAATACCGCGACTAATCCAGTTTGGTTTTACTTTCGTCGATATTTTTATTTTAATGTTAGGAAAACATAAGTTATACAGTAATTTAAACCAGTCATAGAACAATTTGAATGCTTTTTCATGGTCTGTTTCCTCATAAACATCAGAAAATGACAATTGTTTCAAATAGTTTGTGAATTTTTCTATATTTTCGGGTAGCTTGACCTGCTGGCGTCTGTACAAACCTAGTTGCAGTCGTTACAGAAAAAGAAAACATTTATCACGAACGCCTTGAAGTTGACTTTGCTGTGCGACTCCAGTAACTCCGTAGGTACGGGGGCGCGACGAAATCCAATAATTTTTGACAACTGTCACGGCAAGGTCAATTAAAGCTCATCAATTAATCGGTGAGAAGTGGTGGCCCAGTGGTAACGGCCGCGACTTACGAGTTGTAGGTCGTAGGTTCGAACCCAGACAGGGGCTTTACTTTGTATAAATTATTTCATCACTCACCACTGCTCTCAAAACGGTGAAGGAAAACATCGTGAGGAAACCGGCATGTCCTAGAACCAAAAAAATCGAAGACTTGTGACATCTACCTACCCGCACTGGGCACGCGTGGTTGATTACAGCCCACTCCCTCTCACAGAGAGAAGGCCTGTGTCCCAGCAGTGGGAACATTATAGGGTGATTATGTTAATCGGTAGACAAATAGCCCGGGGAGTGATGAAAATTTATTTCTAATTATTTTATAGCATTTCAGAGTATATCTGATTCAGCGTCACCGACCTAAGTGTGATGGTTCTGCTTTGTACACTGTTCAGCGAGGTAGAATAGAATAGACTAGAATACTCTTTATTGTACAGACGCCAGCAGGTCAAGCTACCCGAAACTGTCAAATTTTCCCAATCAACCTTGAACCTTAATGCTTTAGCGATAAAGTTGAAAATCTATTAAAGAAATTTGACAGATTGTAGTAGCTTGATGTGCTGGCGTCTGTACAACATACAAATTAAGGAGGTAATTGCGTAACACACAGTAGCAATGGCTGTCATTTTGACAATTCATCAACATTCATTGCGTTATTTACGTTATTGAGCAGACAAATTGTTCGGCAATTGAAGCAATGGATTAGCAATATCCTTCAAAATTATTCAGATTGTGTGTGATAGTGTGTTACGCGATTTAGGTGCAGAAAGAGCGCAAAGTGCACAGGGGGTAAAAAAAATCCTTTATTTGATTTTCAACTTTATCGTTAAAGCAATTTTTCTTCGGAGTAACTTCCAAAAACCCCATAGATCGCTAGCCCGCGTCGAGACACGTCTTTTGACACCTCGCCCGTGCGCCTAGCTCGTATAGAACATAAAAAATTAAGTAAAAAACATTGTAAAGCCAATTATTTTTAAAAGAGTAACCGTGGAGTTTCTTCCCATTATGTGCCTATGTTGGTTTATGTGAAATAAAATATTTTGATCAACCTTGAACCAAAATCAAAATTTGGTTCAAGGTTGATTGGGAAAATTTGACAGTTTCGGGTAGCTCGACCAGCCGATCGATTCTTTAAAAATCTCACCGTGAAAAGTTAGGTGAAGTGAGCTTAGAGTGAGCTGTCAATAGTGTCAATCCCTAGCATTAGTTGGAATGACAGCTCACTCCACGCTCACTTCACCTAAGTTTACAGAATGATGGTTACAGAATCGCACTGCTGCTGGCATCTGTACAAAAGTTTTCACTTAAAAAAAACGGGGTTTAATTTCTGGATAAAAAAATAAAACACCAATGTATTATTATTTATTCCCGCATCATATATTACTTTTAATTCTAAGTCATATGTAGTTCGCTAAGATAGGTATAGGTACAGAGTATATTTCATCTTATTTTTAATGTACAATATCATCGTTATCCACGTTAAAATACATCGTGAAAATTAACATTTTTTTTTTCCATCAAAATTTTTTGTAGAAATACTTTTTTCTTGTAACTGACAATTTTATGGAAATAGCCCACCTAGAGTTGAGAGAGAACTTGCAATGTAAGTAGCCATAAACCTGTCTCGGAAAGCACGTTAAGCCGTTGGTCCCGGCTGTCATTCGTAGATTTTTGCCAGTTGTTACAAGTCAAGCTCGAAAGACAACCAGCCTTACTAAGGTCAAAGGTGTACCCAGTAACTGGGTTGTGAAGGTCACATAGGCAGGCACTCCATGTAAAGTATTTGTATTCAGCTGCTTACGGTTAGACTGGAAGCCGACCCCAACATACTTGCGAAGAGGCAGGCAGATGATGATAACCCGTAGAACGAAAGATTGTTCGGGTAGACGTGTCCTTGAGTGGAAGCAATGAATCGGCAAATGTAAGTCAGCCCTCAGGCTAGATGGAGCCACGATCTTCGCAGGGTAGCAACTACATGATAATATCGAAGGAAATGGCGGGCGATCAAAAACTTTCCAGCAAACTGCTATAGGATGATGATGGAGAAATGAGAGTTAAAAGGTTGGGAATTTGTGACAGAAACTCGAAATTTTAAAAACTGGATAGCCATTTTATATTGATAATATCTTTTAACTGGGTTATAGATTTTAGATAGTACTCATGTCATGTAAAATATTGGTAGTTGGTACTCGGTAGCATCTGGGAAAATGCGCCCATACTATAAGCGTCTCGAGAATGGCAACTGCGCGAAACTTTTTTGACAGCTAAGGTCTAATTTTTGACAGCTGTGGGTTTGGTTTTGACAGCTAAGAGCCGACGGCCTTAAAAAGGGGTTGGGACAGACTGGATACAGAAGGCGGAGAACCGGATGTTGAGGCACAAGGGGAGCCTATGTCCAGCAGTGGACTGCAATTGGCTTGATTGGCTGATTGATCGAAAAAGTATTTCTACAAAACATTTTACAATAACGTCAATAGTTTAACAAAAAGATAGTTAAAACTTAATGTCAGTTGAAACATAACAAGCATACATTAGTTCTTAATATTAATTCTTAATTACTAATTACATACTACATATCTCACCTAATTATATTTACGCGAAATTATTTAAATTATATCAGGGGGGGGGGGGGTATAAAAATAACTAACTTATGGACACTTGGTTTTTTTTTTTTAAATCGAAAGCTCGTTCCTTTTTTTTTAAATTGTGTATTTTATGGATTTCGTAAGTACAATCTTTTGTCTTAGATTGTCTATTGAGTAAAACGTTATTCTGAATTTTTTGATAAGTCACACAAATTAAATGTTTATTTTTGTAATTTTTTTTGAACGGCTTTCGATCAACAAATTAACTATTTAGGGTCCGTTACAGTATGGTAATATATAGTAAGATCTTAACATCACAATAATGATATAAATATTAAAAAGATGAAGATGTAGGGAAGATTAAAATCACTAACTCGTTCGTGGTCGTTTTAAGTTCGAAACATCACATTTTTTTTAGAAAAAAATAAAAAAAAAAGCTCAATCTCTTGTCACTACCAAAGTTCAAAACTGTGCGTTAGAAAAATTTTCTTCGTTGAAAAAAAAATTTCGTTTGAGCTCTGAAAAAAAAACCTATTTCTACTACAACACCCATGGACGGTAGAAATAAGGGGGTAAAACAAGAAAAACTGTGCCACAACATTTTTTTAAGAATTTTTTTTATAAGTAATTTTTTAATATATCCAACATAACTTGGAAGAGATATAGAAATCAAAGATTTAAGAAGTTGTTACTAGCGGTACGAAAAATAAAAAATCTACTTTTAACACCTATTGCGTCATTATTGCTGTGTTTTTTAATTATTTTTATTAATTTGTTGGTAAAAATCGAAGTACTTTTACTGCTTATTTTTCTTACTACTTTTTACAAACTGTTAAAATTACAGCAACAGCTGTTAGTACTCTTATATTAAGTATTTTAAAGTAACAAAACATATTTGAACTAAAATCTTCAGCAAAATATTCCGTACATTTATAAAATGTACGTCTTCACCGAGTGAAAAAAAAAATACGCAAAAAAATAATTTAAAAAAAAATGTCGAGTAGAAATTCTCATAGAATTTATACCAACAATCAAAGTCGCCACTTCGATTTTTACCACAAAAACCATTATTATAAGATATTGCTAATCAGGAATTTTAAAAAGAAATTTCTACGACATCAAACACGAGTTACAAACACCAAATTCTACTGAAAGTAGTTTGAGCCAGCAAAAGTTTTTAAATAAAGTTACTAGCTGTTGCTCGATACTTTTATTTCCCTCCAAATTTTCAACCATTCCAGCCGGTGTATTCTGTAAATCGCCTTAGGTGAAGTTATCTTGAAGTGAGCTGTGATTCCATCTGATGCTAGGAATTTAAGCTATTGACAGCTCACTCCAAACTCACTCCACATAAGTTTTCATGCTGAGGTTTTTACAGAATAGATGGGCTGTAGTGCAATTCTATAAAATTCACTCACTCAAGTGAATTCGAAAGCGAACTCATTTATTTTTCATATTATTTTAACAACATCCGAATTTCGAAGTGATATTTAAAGAATAACCTACAAGGGCTAGCTCTTATTGCCAGATTTCTGTGACTTTAATTAACTTTTCTCTTGAGCATTTTTGTACAATTTTTTACTATGCATACGACATGGTCAGTGAGCAAACAGCTGTGCTGCAGAGAACTTAGCAACCTGCAAAATTGTGTTTGTGTCATCGTACAAATCATTTGTCAGACTGACAGCTGGTAAAGATGTTTTTTTCTCATGTTTTGTCGTTATTTAGCAGCTTAAAATTGAAGTTCGATATTCATTTATTTCTCTTCGCAAAAGATTTTCTCGTTTTGTTTTTGCTGGCTCAATCCGAAAGACAAATAAAGGGACAGATCATAGATTTTTATTTATTTATACATTTCAAAAAATATGTATATCATTATATTTTCATGTCGTTCGTAGCTTTGTGTTTAAACACAAACTCTTAGCCATCATTGGGACATTTAACTATAAAACATCAAAAATCTAGCTCATTCTATAAAATAAAACGAAAACGACTACACGCATGCGTTCAGACGTTGCAAAAATTTAGAGAAATTTGTTCTTACACGCTTTTAGTTAGTTGTACAGTCGCTTGGCAGCATTATCTGACCCACCCTAAAAACAAACGAATTTGGACCCTCTGCCTGTAACATTAAGGTTTATTCAATTTATATGAGCTTATCAGACAATAGTGCTCGAGGCGATGAACAAAATTTAAATACAATAACAATACAGACATGCAAATTTGATCTTTAACACGTAACGTTAAGGTAAACCCACCCAACATTGTCGGAGCCACCGGCATTATACATTTATATCATTTTGTTAAGCTATTTTAATCATTATCTCGTTGACATTAAAGTTGAAAAGCTTTTAAGTCACACTACATAATTAGAACCCAATCTTTAATTTCGCGTATTCCCAACAAGTTCTTGTGGCTTAGTGGTTTGATGCTGGATTGGCAGAAACAATATCTTCGTCACAGGATTTGATCTCGCAACTTGTTTTTCTCAGTCTTATACACAGACCACGAGACCAGAATTACTTGAACGCAATCATTAAAATAAGCTATTACACTAATTATATTATAACAAGTAGTTATAACATATAACCTAATGGTAACGTTATAAAGATCAAGTTTGTATGTCTGTGTTATTATTGTATTTATTCGTCGAGTTCTTGAGCACTTGTCTGATAAGCTGATATAAATTGAATAAACCTTAATGTTACAGGCAGAGGGTCCAAATTCGTTTATTTTTAGGGTGGGTCAGATAATGCTGCCAAGCGACTGTACTTGATAGTATTTTTTTTTAGTTGAATTTTTGCGTGTTAATTTTTGACAACTGCCTCTTTGCCTGTAGCTTGCCCAGCCGAAACGTCAATTTCATGTTTTTTTTGGGCAAACTTTTCTTTCAATGATAGTAGCTTTGCCTGGACTTCAGAGTGCACTGTAAATCTTTCGTGGTTTTTGTTTTAATGTGAAGCATCTTCTGGCGCGCCTTGGAGGTAAGACTGATTCGTATGCCGTGACGACATGACGCTCTCTTGTGCCGTCATGCCCCATCTCCGCAGCTCTTTTCGATGCTTCACAAATTGCCGGGCGTCCCGTGACGACCACATTTTTTAAAATTATTCTAGAGTTAGTATAGTTCAAGAGGCTTGCAATAGAATTTAGCTGCTGTGTTTTTTTACCTTTTTATCATTGGTTGGACTAGCGGTTATATAGGTATAGTTTTAACGACGCGACAGTAGAATTTAAATACACTTCAAATCAGCGCCCCTAGCGGTCAAGAATTGAACTAACGATGAGTAGATTTTCAAATATTTTAAAATAATGACTTAATTCTAAATACAACTCGCTTTTCTCACTTCGATAGGTTTTAAAATAGATTTGAAAAATCTACCCTTCATTTTTTTAGTTTTAGTATAATTCTTTTTTTTCCGATGTTTTTTTTTTTGCAAAATTTGGACGCACACTTAAGGACATAAGAACAGAAAAACACTGAGTAACACTTATTCATGTCTATTCTATAATTTTTCTTACAGTTTTACATGTATTTTCATTTTATACACAAATATTTTAAGGAAAAATTGTATTGCATTTTAGATACTTTGTATCTTTTAATAATATTTTGTTATTACAAAAAAAAAAAGATATATTTCACAAAAACAAAAAAACAAAATGATAAAAAATCACCAAGTTACTTTATTAGCATAGCTAAGTACCAAGAGATATGTATATTATTTATTCATTATCCCAGAAAAAAATATTTGTCATATAAAATTTCAATACACATTAAAATTTTAAGAAAAACGTACTGCAAGAAACGTCCTTACAGGAATACATTTTAGTTTGGTGTTATAATTTTACCTGAAATAGACGGATGTCAAAATGCGAAAAGAGGAAAAAGAAAAAAAGAAATAGAGTAAAAACATTTTTTGGCACTCGCCTCGTTGAGATTGGTGTGTTTATTCATGAACAAACAAACACAAAAAACTCTTGATTTTTATCATCGTTTTTGAAATAGATATAACAGTTATCGAAACTGCATACTTACTTAATTAATCGAAAATTACTAAACTCTCTTTTAAAATAAAACTAAAGAGATATCTAAACTAAAATAAAATTTAGAAAATCAGAACTAAAAATAAACACACCAACCGCAATCAATTGTGACTAAAAAAAAGAAGAAAAAAAAATTAAGTCATCTTAGTTAGATAATTCCGAAATTCTTTACATACATATATATATCCAATTCTACTTTATATAATAAGGATTACAATATTTGGTGTTCTCGGGAGCTTACTATACTTATTTAAGGATTAATTTAAAACAAAAAACTAAAAACAAAATAATTTTAATTTTCAACACAAAAATAATTGAATACCCTATCTAACTTACTTTTTGTTTTATTAATTAATATTATATATTTTGCATTTCACCTATCTAAATACCTTAGTAGAGCAAAGCCTTATTTAAAATTTATTTTATTATATTATACTTGATTATATACTTGAAGGAAGTAGGTATGAAAGGCAACAACCGTGTGTCGGTCGGCATTTTTAATATATTGATTATATATGTCTAGAAGCACTTAGGCATAAACGATTTTTCTAGCATATATGTTACCTATATCCTAAATTTGACTAGCTATCATTACATTTGTGATATCAGAGGTCGAACCTCCGGTGACGTGTGGAGGGTATACAAAAACGGATACATAACAAAACATCTCGCTTTCTGTCCCTGGATTGGGCACAGGTGTACTCGTACCTATAAGTACACCCACATTTCGCCAGTTATGTTCAAGTCGCATGTGATAGGGGGCGATCCTATTGCCATCAACCGGGTGCAAATCTAGGCTCCGGGCTGCTCCTGAGAATTTTTAGATCGAACAACCCAATAACACCTTGCCCGACCTGGGAATCGAACCCAAGACCACATGCTCAGCAGTAGTGCTTGTGACCACTTGAGGCAGACTTATACATAAAATATCAGATATATATCATTTTGACACAAGTGTCTGTTACAGAATCATGGTACTGTGTCACTTTATAATATGTAGATTTGATTAATCCCGAAACAGGTATTTCGTGAGTTAAAGAAAACATAAAAATATATTATTATTATAATATAGGTATTATTTATAATTTGTAATACATAACAACCGATTTATGTACGAGAAGGTATAGTTAGCGGATAACTTCACTACTTCAGTTGAATTTTCCAAAACAAAGAAATAAAATGTTTTGAAAAATCCGTTCTTCTATACCCATAACACGCCCCCGCCCCTTCCTTGATTGACTGAATGCCCAAATTGACGCAACAACTCTCCTCCCCAAAGATTTTTCACACTTATCTTTAATCTAAATACATTTTTGATGGCTGAACTACTGTCCATCCCACCTTAACCTAACTGGGTATATAATACGCAATATACGAATATTCTTGCATCTCTATAAACTAATATATTAGTAAGCTTTCCTGTCAAAACATGCAAGTGATAATATATATTTTACTTATCCTGTCTAAATGTTTTGTCAAACATGTTCAGAAATAACACAAAAATGCCGCTTTGACCGAGTGAAAAGATAGTTGTATTATCCACCAGGAAGTTTGGTGTACTGGTCAGTTAGACCTGCTACCAAATCTATAGTCAGGCTGCACGACACAGCTCAAGCTATTTGAGAAGAAAAAGAATTCGTGTAGAAAGAATCTAAATCGCAATCCACCAACCAACTATTCAACCCCAACCCAACCTACCAACTGAACCCCAAACCAACCTTCTATTTCTCATACTGGTTAATTTTTAAACTAGTTTGATAATCATAAAATATATATGTACACATTATATCTATAGATCTACGATTCATCATTGAAATAGCTTTAAATAAAGCCAGGCTTACACAAGCCAGCAACTTGCACAAAACGATGCAAGTATCTTGCACGCCAGCTGTGGCAAATCATGTACATATCTAATCAAATCTCTAATAATTCCCATTTTGCGCTTCTAAACATATTATTGAACACTCTAATTATAATGTTTACGCCTCCTTTTTTTGTGAACCCCAAATAATTTCTATTTTGGGATCATAAAAGTACTAAATGGCCAAGTAAATGCGACCAATTCGGCTCACGCGTGTTTGGTCACAATTCCAACCTAACCTAACCGGTATGGTCGGGGTAACCCAGATAAGTTACTGCGACCATCTGTGAGAAAAGTCAGAAATTTAAAAAGAGGATTTATTAAAATAAGTGTCCATCATTAGAAGTTGAATAAGTTTTTAAAGGATCAGTTAAATATTTCTCATATAGCAATCGCGTATCAGAAGTTGTTATGGCCCAATGGCATGCAAATTACTTGCATATTTCTGTGCAAAGTATCTGGTACGAGTAGTCTTGCCCTAAGGCTTCAAACACAACTACAGGTGAAAATCATCGCTCCCTGCCTCTTAAAATAATTCATTATGACTTTTACAACTAATTTCTTAAATCAGAATTTATATACTAACATTTTTGGATATATATATCCCATAATATACTTTGAAAAAGTAAGTGCCAAGTCAAGATAGTATTTAACTTTATACCTTATACTACACACAAGGTCTTATTTTAAGGGACTTTTTTATATATTGGTGTTGAGTTATACATAATTATATGTATATCTAAGGACAATATTATAGCCTTCTCAGAAGCTAAGGCTTAAAAAAATAAAGCACGTCACACATGGCTGTAACTTGCACAAATGCTTGCAAGTAGCTCGCATACTCTTGTGCAAGGTATGCAAGGGCATGTGTATGCGCGGCTTAAGAAAATAAGACGAGCATTGCTCAGAGTTTTTGTTGAAGGAAAGTTCCTGAAGAACATAAGACAGATATTATATTTTATAAGAAAAGCATATACGTAAATATAAATATATTAAAGACAGTTCAATAGTTGGAGAATAAGTGTGAAAATTCTTCAAGTCATGAAATAAACTATATATGTAGAATAGTTTTAGTATATAGTATAATATATTATATATTATCTTATTTATAAGAATCTAGCGATATGTCTGCCCAAATTTTTCTACGCTGAAGATGAAAATAAAAAACAGCTAAATTTCGAAATTAAAATCTAACAGTCAAAACTAAAGTTTGGAGGATTTTTGGTACTTCTTTTAGTTACATAATAATTATACTTTATTTTTAGGGTTCCGTACCCAACGGGTCCCTTTTACTAACCCTCGGCTGTCCGTCCATCACATCTAGCATGCACCTATAGTACACCCACATTTCGCCGTTATGTTGAAGTCCCATTGTAAGGGGGCGAGGCCTCAAGCCATCAACCGGGCACAAGTACAGACTCCGGGCTGCTACTGAGAAATTCCAGGTCGAAAAACCCAATAACACTTTGCTCCACCCAGGAATTGAATCCAGGGCCTCAGGCTCAGCAGTATAGCTTGACCAACGAGGCAGTTCTCTTCCGAAATTAAGGCTAATTAGCCACTTTCTCATCAAAACCACTGGTCCTCTACGTTTGAAGCCAGTAAAAACAGGTATTTCTGGAAAAAGTAGCATGAATAGTATTTTTTAGGGTTCCGTACGCAAATGGTGCCAACGGGACCCTAATACTAAGGCTCTATTCGTCCGTCCGTCTGTCACAGGGCTGTGTCTTTTGTACAGTAATAGGTAGATATTTGAAATTTGATAGTGTGTACTACTATGGCCGCTTTATTAGCAAGTTATAAAAATATGTAGTGTTAAATATTGTACGGTGGAACGGAACCCTTCTTGTGCGAGTCTGACTCGCCTTTGGCCGCTTTTTACCGTTCTAAGCTGATCTAATGACAATTTAAGGCCTTGAGCTTATTTTTTAAATTGTTGCAAGGAGAACCGTAATAATATCATCCTTCGCCTAACCAACTAAGCGAAAAGTATCAAAAAACATCCAAACAAATATAATATAGTTTTTAATTTAATAATTAATGTATAAAATACGATTTTTTATACAAAGATACGTCGGGCGGCACTAGCGTACCGCCGACTAAAATGTTTCAAAAAAGACGTTCCCAACTACAGCGTTTTAGTATTTTTTTTAACAAACACTAGCCTCCGACGAGGGAAATATGAAAAGGAAATAGAGAAAAAACTCTCTTAGGAAAACAAAAACGAAAAAAAAAAATCGTAGAAAAAAAAATAGAAGTAGCCGAAATCACGCTTTGTCAGCGCCGTCCAAACTTTTTTTTTTTTTAGAGAAAAGAACTTTTTTTTTGTTATAATTTCCTCTAACTACAGTAAACGGGTATTATACTTATTATCTAGGCAATAAATATTTTTTTCTTTTCACTTATACTTTAATATTAATAAATAACTCTAATTTTTTTTTCCTCTACATTTTTTCTCGGATCAGTAGTGTATCTTTTATCTAGACACAACCATTTTATAACAGTATTTTTTTTTTATTTTACGGATTTCTGAATTTGGCAATGGCTTCCCAGAAAGAAAAAAAATCGTGACAAAAATTAGAGATGGGCGACTTTGAAAGTCGACTTCAAATCATTCAAAAGTCGTTTTTCCGACTTGTAAACTTCCGTCACTAAACTAATCGAAACTCTGAAAGTGTGCGCATAAGAGAAAGAACAGATTTCTCGATGTTTTTAAATATAAGTAAATTGCCGACTTTTAACCTCGTCTAAAGACGTTTTGAAGTCATATTGAACGACTTTTCAAACTTCGACTTTTACTCAACATCGGAGTTGAAGTCAAGAAACCGACATACAACTCACATCAAGCTCTACTCGTAGATAAGTGTCGATATTTTCGACTGTAATAAGCCTACTTGGCGATCGACTTCCTAAAACCCCCACCGTTAAAATGGTTCCCGACTTCAAATCGGAAAAGTCATAAAGTCGACTTCTTTCCCAGCCCATCTCAAAAATGTCTTTACCTACCCATAGTCTACCATTCCTAGCATTCGGCATATACATATAAAAGTTTTTTTTTTTATAAAATTTTTCTCACTCGGATGTTTCATTCTATTTTTACTACTAAACATATCTCCAAAAATCTAATTTTTTACTCAATATTTTTTTTCTTATTTTTTTTACAACTTGTGCTGACAGATGGTTCGACCGTAAAAAAAAGTTTTTTTTTTTCATTTAATTTTTCGCAACCCCGGTTTGGCCCGCGTGGTGATACTTCCTTACTTACTAACTTATAATTATATCTTATGTTTAACTTCTATATATTTTCTAAAAGTATGTTTTATACGCTTTTACCTTGCACTCATAAGAAGCAATAAGTGTAACCTTTCGATATTTTTGACTCACATTTTTTTAAGTTTTTTTTTTCTTATGTTTGTCCCATTGTTAGGGTGATGCGCTAAGCCGTTTTACCGCGCGAACGCATTCCTGTTGTATATTTCTTGTTTTCCCAAACCAGAGAAATTAAGAAAAAAGTAAAAAAAAATCTGAGAAAACACATAAAGTTTTTAGTTAAAATTAAAAATAGCTTAAAAACTAAAAAGTCATTAATTGACTAGATTTGATTGAGAATCTTTGGTTTATCTTTTAAAAATAAGGAGATACATTACTTCATAACCATGAGTTCAAGATTCCTTAAAAAGTTACCTCACAATTTATTTTAAGACAGCCAAACGTCTTGTCTTAAAGGATAACAAAAATGTTTAACTTATGTGTCATATTTTTTTTCTTTAATAAATAACATTTTATTTTAGCTTTAACTAAATACAACAAAAATCTTTGACTTTTTGACTAAAAATATGACTAGATTCTGGCAACAACAGTTATATTTCTTTGAGAAACACTTTGTAATTCCAAAACGCATTTTAAACTTTAAAAATTAACAAAAAAATCACATATTTGTTTAATGTCAACTCCAAAATGTTTTAAGAAAAGCATTTGTGTTTAAGTAACAATTGAAAATACAAAAATAAGATTTTTTCAAAATGTTTTCATAAAACTTTTTATAATAAATCAAAATGTCTTTTAAGAGTATCACACTAAATTTAAAGATACTTGATAATGCTTAAAAATAAGACTTTAAATAAAATCGTCTTCAATGATTATCATCAATTAGCCTCATTATAATAAAAAGACTTTTAACATAAAATAATTTTACAGAATCACTTAAAACTTTACAGAATCTGAAAAGTAAACAAAACCATAATTCACAGCATTTAAACACAAGTTCTCAAATTATTTGAAACCTCTACAAAGAGGCCTCAGACTAAAAAAAAAAACTCGACTCAAACGATTCTAAAACTTAAATCAAATTTAAAAGCCTTAAAAAATAAGACTTTCCAAAAAAGACTCGACAAAAGAGACTGGGAACAGTTAAAAACCAAGGATAATAAGTTAAATCCAGTCTTTATGCACGCAACAACAGGAAACAGGCGGTTGATGTCTTTGTCCTCACACCAAGAGGCTTGGGGCAAGCCATTCGTCTTCACCGATCTAAAAAAGATACATCAGGTTTTTAGCCTTAAAAATATAGAATCCTAAAAAAAGTGGTAGGACAATATTATATTATTTGTGTGCATGGAGAGCAAGTGTTTATAACCTACATATTTAAAAAGAGGGAGGTTATTATTAATTTATGTATCTATAGTTATTAATTATTCTTCACTGTAATTAACTAAATGAATGACTATAATTAAAATAAATTATAACTACCATATAGACATGAGCGTCAGAGATAATGTTCTAAAGAGATAAACTTTTTCTTAAGTTCGATGGGCTGAAAGACTATTTATTTTTGATTATAGAACTACATTACTGGATAA